>JAPSGF010000059.1:3822311-3903799 GCA_035772895.1 Perdix hodgsoniae | reverse complement strand
AGTGCAGTCTGTAATCCCATGTGTTAAGCATGATGTAGTGATGTAGAATAAGGGGTGGAATGTCATGGTTTTATGATTTTTGGTCATCAGTATTCCACACCATAACATCATGTAATGCATTGGGGGTGGGGTTTGATTTCTGCCGAATGTTCGTCCGTCGGAGAAGAACTACATTTCCCCAGGAGACTTTGCGGTCAGCAAGGGGATATAACTCCAAGCAAGGTCACCTGATCCTTCTTCTTCGCCTCCTCTTCGCTGCCTGCGCTTCGCTATCTGCGCTTCGCCGCCTGCGCTTCGCCGCCTGCGCTTCGCCGTCTGTACTTCAGTCACCCAACTGGACTGCACTTCTCACCCCAGCATTGTGGTGAGGTCTATACAATTCAAACAGACTCTCTCTCTCTCTCTACTATATTTAGTAAAATCATTTGTTCCACCTCAGATCCGTGCTGTTGTTTTCAAGTATTTTGGGGTCCCCTGCTTCCCCTTTCCCAGAGGCGCGGATCCGCAGATCCCTCCGCCCTGCTGGTCACGGAACTGGGCCGGACCAGCCCATAAACCGTTGACAGGTCCTCACCCAGGCCCTCACTCTCACTAATCTACAACAGTAGCTGGTTTGGGAAGACACAACTCCCACCCTAGTGACTAGGAACAAAAGATCCCACTTACTCCAGTAGCTGATGCTACAACCCCACATGCTCCAATTTCTGGCACTAAAGGTCAGGACCACCTACATTTCCTGGTCTGACTCCAGTAGCTTGTACTCACGCTGCACACGTTCATCCATGCCAGACCCCCAGTAGCTGTTTTCCTAATATCTTACTGACATTAGAACACTCATTTACTCCATTGGCACTAAGTAAGCCTACTCAAAAACACACATACGTCCCACCAGTAACTGGTGCTGAGACCTTGCACTAACTCTGGTAGCTGGCACCACAGGCTAAGGAGCTTGTTCCACAACTGTCACTCATCTTCATCCATATCTCAGCAGTAGTTAGCACACATACACACAGAAATGTGTGAAACAATGTGTTAAGATTTCATGAGAAAGATAGAATTAGAGGATAGAACAGACTGCATGGATTGGGCACAGGGTTCAATCACATGAGCATACAGACCAAAACAATTTTACATGCTACCAAACCTTCTTTATTTATCCTCCTCCTTCTCCCCCTTTCCCCTGTACATCTCCCTGTGATTTTGCAGAGCTCTGCATTTTCTGCATTGTCTTAATCTAGACCTCTCCTGCACTGTCCATGGCCTTATAAGCTGAAAAGTCCAAGCTGATCTTTCTGAAAGTAGTGCTTACTGTAGTTTAATAGCTTAACCATTAGCAGGGCTGGGAGTTTTGTTTCTTGCCATTGTCTCCTTTTATGCTTCATCAAGTCTGTGTGTTTTGTTTATTGTTCTCCTTTTATTGCTTATCGTGTCTATCCAGAAATCCTCAGCTAGACATTTCTGTTTGAATCAACATTCTTACATTTTGTCACTTTCATGGCCAGGTTTGTTTCCCATCACTTTCTGTCTTTATTATTCTTTTGTTGCTTTGGATACCATACTTGATCTAATACCCTTAAAGATGCACACACTCTCCTTCTACATACCAACTGGATAAAAGCCTTACTGGGCTATGTATCTTTACTAAAACAATTTAAAAAATCCTAATAAAATAAAATAAATAAATAAAGTGTGTTGTTACAATATACTTATTATTCTAAAACATATAACTTACCTGTTGAATGCTCACTTCATTAAGTGTAATGACATGGTAACTTACCAATTATGAACCAAATAAAAGATTCTGTAATATTTGTTCTTACTGTTTACTGTTAGCGTTTTGTTGTTGTTGCTGTTTTGTTTTTATAACTACAAGAAACAATACTATTAAATTTTTCTTTTTCACTGTTCTCTTAATTGATAATTATTTTTTTCTAGTTTCTTTTAAGCAAAATGCAAAACAAAACATGTTTTATAGTTGCAGAGATTAATCTTTTAAGCAAAATTAATAGATTTCTCCCTCAAAAAATACCACTCAAAATCCAAATCCAGTGTCCAAATAGCTCATCACAGGGAAACAGATCAAGCTTTAAACAGAAATTGCTGTTACTACTAGTATCTGTGGGCCTTGATGAATCAAAGTCACTGTTGAAATTGAACATGCTGAACATCACTGTTCTGACCTTGCTAAATAACTCAAATGACATATTGGCTGTATTGAAAGTCACAGCTTTCCTGAACTACTTCATGTTTCTGCTCCTGGGGTAAGTGCCCTAAGGCCTCGCTACCTTAAAGTTTCACTGGGCAGGAATTGTTGGATTACAGTATGGAGAGCAGGAATTGATTTTCAGGCCATTAGATCTTCACTTTGCTTCCATCTCCTCCTAACCTCTTTGAGGTGCAGAATTGCAGAGAAAGAAATAAAATGTTCACTCAGTAGGACTTAGCAAGGCTTTTCAGAAAAAGCTTTAGGGGAAGAAGTTATGTAAATCACTGAAAAAACCTCAGTGAAAGAAACAAAAGATTCAGACACATGGTGTTACTTATTTGTATCTCTCTTGTATTGAAATCAAATAGCATAGGATATGATCTACACTCAGATCTCCTCTTGGGAATTAAGAAGCAGCAACTTTAAGTATAGTCACCTTTAAATCTTTGAAACATGGTCGACATTCATGCAGCTGAACACAGAACTTAGAATTTTACTGGAAATTAGTGCATGGAAATTCCAAAGAAGTTTTGAAGTGATACATAATATTAACTGAGAAATTTTCCACTTTAAGTTTGTACTTTTACAATTGGAAAATTATTGCTATAATGATTTTTGAATGAATTCTACCAACAAATTTTCTTTGTCAGCATGGAAAGAATAAGAGTTTTTAATAGTATGTAAATGAAGAATTATCCTGAAAGAGATCAAATCTGTAACCCAGTTACGTGTTTCTGACAATGACAACTGTTGACACTGAAAAGAGTGTAAAAACAAGACAACTGTATCATTCTGGGGCATTCTGGTGTTTTGACTCTTCTGACCCAGAAGTTGTAGCCCCACTATCCTTACGTTATATATTCATTCTTTTAAACTCATTTTAAAACATTTGACTTTTTATGTTATGTGAAAAAGCATTACATTGAGTTTGGCTTTTTAACCTGCAACTTGTGTCCCAGCACACTACATGATGTTATGATATAGAATTCTGATAATCAAAAATCATAAAACCATAACAAACTTGCAAATCTTGTTTCTGTCAGTTAGGATTTTTTGACCTTCAATCTTTGACTTTCTTTAAGTCATTCATTTAATCTCATATCATATGGAAATCATAATATACATTCAAATATCTTGATGCCTGTATTTGATTTTAGTTTTACTGAATTTATTTGAGAGGAGTTGCCCAGAATGAAGCGTGGAATTAAAACATTATATAAGAATTAAAACATTATATAAGACTGTCATTGTAATTTGTCTATTTCTTAACTAGTACCTCCTGATTCCTCCTTTTTCGTGCTGCCAACAAGTAAATATATGCTTGTTTAGGATATCTGTAAAATATATTTCTGAGGAATTGACTGAAACCTTTTTTCTTTTTTTTTTTTTTTCTTTTTTGCTCAAAGCTTGCTTTTTGAGGCGTTTCTTGAGATAAGTCTCTAACTTACTTGGGAGATCAGTGATGGATCTCACAGTGAGGCAATTAACATCGCTCTGTGGACATTTGAAAGCATTTCTCTAGAGCTGTTTGCATCTAGAAGAGAGTGCTCAGGAGTGCTTACTGGAGGAAGATTTGACCTGTGACTGAATAACTCCAGCCTGGCATGGGAGATTGGAGGACAATACCATTATATCCTGCAAAGGCAAGTGGGCACCTCCCTGCTTCCTCTTATCTTCTGGCAAGGTCCAGATAACAAAACAAAAGAAGTTCCTGCTGAAATCCAAAAGCCAGAAGCTGACATTCCAAAAGGAGCTGACTTGACCACTTTGGACTTATTTATAAGTTTGTACAGTCACTGTCATCAACCAAACAATCCTTGAAGACCCATCACTACTGAAGATCAACATCTGAACTACAAACCACCCTGGGCCCATGGTGATGGGTCTCACTCTTGTTTCCTACAAAGACTCCTTGCTTTTATTTGCTATCTTTTCTATTGCCCATCTTCCCTTCCCCATCTCCCTAAATGACTAGGATTCGTAACAAACTGAGCTAACATTTGAATTTATACATTTATATTGTAATAAACTGTTGAGCTAACAGTTGCGTCTTAATCTTGCCATTGAATATACATATATCAAAAGAACCTCCTCTCCCTCTTATAAATAGGAGTGAGACAGGAATGCCAACTGTTTTTTTTTTTTTACTATATTGTTAAATAAAGTAGAGTCATTATCAAATTTGTAGTTACAAAGATAAATGATACTAAGAGAACCATATCCACAATACTTAGAACTAGCTTTGTCTTTACCTTTTTTTTTTTTCTTCTTTCTTTAGAAGGCTCAAATGAAAGACTGGGAATGAAGAAACAGTCATGATTCTAGTGTTCAATCCCTTTTTTCTTTTCTTTAATAATAAAAAGATGTCTAAAAATAACTTTAGTGTCTACTGTTATGATAGGTGGTTATAAATAATTTTCTCTCTCTCCATCTTTTATATTCTCAGCAATTTCTTGCCTTCATCAAATGCTATCATAACTTCTAGCTTTGATTACTTTAAAAAATGTTGGAGTGTGAAGGACTCTCTATTCTTGCTATTTGCCTTATTTTTTTACATCACTTTATTATGTTGTACAGGCCAGCTTGCAGTACAAGTCACCATGTACACTTCCCTCTATTTTGAAATGCGACTGTTCATCCACTTGCTTTCTTGCACCAGATTTACTAGTCTGTCAGAATGCAATAAATGTTACATCTAAAAAATCTTTGAAAAGTTTTATTCACTAAAATAGGAAAATAACTTCCAAATTCAATAGCTTCTAGAAAATCCAAGTTAATTCTGTCAATAATGTCAAGCTTACCTATAAAGTATTCACTAATAATTTTTACTTCTTGAAATAAAACTTCTTGATTTAAAAGTATCATCGATTCCTCCTCTATCTTCTATTTCTCTATTTACTGACAAGTTTTGTTGTATACTAATTAATTAATTGATTGATTACAATTACAGCTAAACAGCTGTCTCCTAGTTTTCCTAATCAATCTGTTCCCCACATCCATAGAATCATAGAATGTTTGTGTTGGAAGGGACCTTTAAAACCATCCAGTTCCAACTCCCCTCCTACAGGCAGAGACACCTCCCTCTAGACCAGGTTGCTCACAGCCCCATCCAGCCTGGCCTTGAACACTTCCAGTGAGTGATCTTTCACAACCCCTCTGGGCAACCTGTTCCAGTGACTCACCATTCTCACAGTAAAGAATTTCTTCCTAATATCTCTTCTCTTCCAGTTTAAAATCATTTACCCTTGTCCTGTTGCTACATGCCCTTATAAAAACTTATTTGCCAGGTTTCCTATAGCCTTCTAGTACTGATGGGGCCTATGAGGCACCCCCAGAGCCTTCTGTTCTCCAGGCCCTCTCCAGCTCTCTCTGCCTTTCCTTGTAGAAGAGGTGCTTCCGGCTTGTGATCATCTTCATGGCCCTCCTCTGGGCCCACTCCAACAGTCTGATGTCATTCTTGTGTTGGGGGCCCCAGAACTGGATGCAGTACTAGCGATGGGGTATCATGAGAGCAGAGTAGAAGGGCAGAATCACTTCCCCCAACCTGCTGGTCACATTTCTCTTGATGCAACCCAGGATACCGTTAGCCTTCTGAGCTGCAAGAACACACTGCTGGATCATGCTGAGTCTTTCATTAACCAACATTCCCAAATCCTTCTCCTCAGGGCTGCTTTCATGCCATTCTCTGCCCAACCTATATTTGTGCTTGAGTCAGTCCTGACCCAGGTGCAGAACATTGCACTTGGCCTTTTTGAACTTCATGAGGTTGGCATGGGCCCATCTCTCAAGCCTGATCAGGTCCCTTTGGATAGCATTCCTTCCCTCTAGCATGTTAACTGCTCCACTCAGGTGTCATCTGCAAACTTGCTGAGGGTATGTTCAACCCCACATCCATATTGCCTACAAACATGTTAAATAGCATCAGTCAAAACAATGATGGTAGCAATGGTACACATTGGTAGCATTTTCTAAAATAAACAAATAAATAACAAATTACTTGCTTTATTGCCTGAAAGTCATTTAGATAATGATTGTATATTGATTAAGAGTTCGGTAATTCCGTATGTTATTTCTTTTAGAACTATTGATTGAAATAATTTATTCTATTCCTTCTATTGATTTGTTCTAAAAGTATGCTATTAACATGCCAACGTCTGGTATTTTCTTAGATTATTCTTCATAAAAACAGAATACTGAATAAGAATGTCCCTATACTCCTTTCCTGTGAATGCTAATATAGATAATTCGTTTAACTTTTCTAATGTTTTATCTTTCCTATAGTGCTCCATTTTCGAGATGATCATCTATCACCCTTGTCAGTTCTCTGGAAAAGATTCTATTTCTGATGTACTGGAAAAAAGTTTTTAATGTTAGCTTTTAATGCCCATAGCAAGTTTTTTTGAAAGTGTGCTACTTTAGATAATGTTTGTTGGTGGTGGTGGTTTTTAATACAGTCTTATATCTTTAAAGCTTTACATTTCCTTGCCAGATTTTATGTTCCATTTGTGAAAGATAATATTTTTCTTATTAACTTCTTTGTCAGGTATATAAGCACTTCAGCTATTTCATCTTTTCCTCTTCTCTCCTCCTCTCTCCCCTCTCCTCCACTCCCATCCCTTCCCCTGCCCTCTTTTCTCCCCTTTCTCCTCTCTTCCCTTCTCATCCTCTCTTAATTCTATGGGTACAGAAAGAGAAGAATTTTAATGCATCTTGAAATTCAGTGAATATAACTGAACAAAATGCCAATGGAGAAACAAGCCACGTTAATTCTGATGATATTGATTTTTCTAGAACCTGACAAGCAACCTCAGAACTCCCTAATGCGCAGTCTGAAAGTAATAAAAAAGTAAAAAGCAAATAATTTTAAAATGCTTTTTTGTCATTAAAAAACACTTAGTTTTTAAATTTTACCACAGTAAAAATATTTTTAATAAATGCAGAATCTCCAGCAGTTATCAAATTTCCCTCTTGAGACCATGTTAGACAATAGATAAACACATTTTCTTCATTCTCTGATTTTCTATGGACTTCTGGGATAAAACTGAGAAAATAATCAGTAAAATAAATTGAATTTCAAAGAACTCATTCTCAAATTTTGCAATCTGCCATCTTCTGTCATCTTACAGTTCTTAAAACACTACTGTGCATCTAAATGCCATGTGTGAGTAAGCACAGTGTTTTCATAGTAAATATGTTAGCAGTATTTAGAAAGCCATTTATAAAAAGTACTACTACATAATTCCTAAATTTCTATTTTTATTCAGAAACACAAAACAGGGTTTTCTGGTTGCTGGTTATTTGTTGAAGGCTCTGAATCTTGCTAGAAAGCTATGTTTCCGCACTTTCCTTTATTTTTAGAAAAAATAGCTAGAAGCTTTATAATGGTTGTTTTTTTTCTACCTTATAATCTCTGATCCTCATAGTATTATATTTCAAATTTCTGACATACAGTAAAGCAAATATGAAATTAATATCCATTTTTTGTTCAAAAAAAGATTAAAAGGAGGAGGCACAGATATTTTCAACTGACATCAGCATTCCCAGAATAAAATGTTCAGTATAGAAATATTAGCTAGCTTGTTGTTTTCGTAAAACTTTTGTAATTACTAGGGAAACATGATGCATTACCTGGATATTTTTAAAGAACTTTTAATAATTAGGTATTTATACACAGTGATTTCTGAATCCCTTAGGCTTTAATTAGACTTTCAGCAATTACTGTTTTTACTGCGATACAGATCTTGCAGAAGCTTCAACTGGAAATTATTATTTTTTTTCCCCTTTGAAATAGTAAAAATAAGTACAAACAAAAAAACTAATTATTTTTCTTCTTCAGTTTGTTGAGTTTGTTACTTATTTTATAGAATAATTGGTACTCTGGTGGTGATTTTCAGTGAGCAGAATGGCGTTTCACATTGAATACATGAGCCTTTTTCATAACAATCTCATGTTTTCACTTTCATAAGAAAAATTAATCAATGAGGTAACTATTCCTTCTGTCATAAACGGAGAATTCAGAGATTATGCAGTGCTCTGTTCTCACAATAAATAAATATATATATTTTTCTTTTGTACAGCCACAACAAAGAATCACAGAATTGTAGGGGTTGGAAGGGACCTCCAGAGATCACCCCCTGCCAGAGTCCAACCCCCCTGCCAAAGCAGGTTCCCTACGCCAAGTCACACAAGTAGGTGTCCAGGCAGGGCTTGAATATCTCCAGAGAAGGACACTCCACAACCTCCCTGGGTAGCCTGTTCCAGTTCTCCACCACCCTCACCGTAAAGAAGTTTTTGCACACTTCCTATGCTGCAGTTTCTGGCCATTTACCCTTGTCCTGTCTCCACATACCGCTGAAAAGAGTCTGGCCTCACCACTCTGCCCCCCCACACCTTAGATTTTTCTAGACCTGGATCGGGTCTCCTCTCAGTCTTCTCTTCTCAAGGCTAAATAGGCCCAGTTCACTCAACCTTTCTTCACAGGGGAGATGCTTCAGGCCCTTCACCATCTTTGTGGCCCTCCACTGGACTCTTTCCAAGAGATCCCTGTCTTTTTTTGTACTGGGGAGCCCAGAACTGGACACAGTACTCCAGATGAGGCCTTACCAGGGCAGAGTAGAGGGAAAGGATCACCTCCCTTGACCTGCTGGCCACGCTCTTTTTAATGCACCCCAGCGTGCCATCGGCCACAAGGATACACTGCTGGCTCACAGCCAACTTGTCATCCACCAGGACACCCAGGTCCCTCTCTGCAGAACTCCTCTCCAGCAGGTCATCCCCCAACCTGTACCAGTGCATGTGATTATTCCTCCCCAGATGCAAGACTCTACACTTGCTTTTGTTAAACCTCATCTGGTTTCTTACTGCCCAGCTCTCCAGCCTGTCCAGGTCTCATTGAATGGCAGCACACCCTTCAGGTATGTCAGTCAGTTCTTCCAACTTCATATCATCAGCAAACCTGCTGAGGGTGGCCACTATCCCCTCATCAAGGTCATTGATGAAGATGTTGAACAAGACCGGAGCCAGCACTGACCCCTGAGGAACACCACTAGTTACAGGTCTCCAACCAGACTCTGCACTGGCCATGATGACCCTCTGTGCACTGCCAGTCAGCCAATTCTCAACCCACCTCACTGTCCACTCATCTACCCCACACTTCCTCAGTTTTGTTATAAGGATGTCACGGAAGACAGTATCAAATGCCTTGCTGAAATCAAGGTAGACTACATTCACTGCTCTCCCCCCATCCACCCAGAGACAACATCATAGAAGGCTACCAGGTTGGTCAAGCACGACCTCCCCCTGGTGAACCCGTGCTGACTACTCCTGATAACTTTTTCTTCTGGTTGTCTGGAGACGGTACTCAGCACAAGCTGTCCCATCAACTTTCCAGGGACAGAGGTGACGCTGACTGGCCTGTAATTACCTGGATCTTCCTTCTTTCCCTTTTTGAAGACTGTTGTAACACTGGCTATCCTGCAGTCTTCAGGCACTTCCCCCATTCTCCAAGACCTCTCCAAGATGATACAGAGCAGTTCAGCAATCACTTCCAACAGCTCCATCTGCACCTGTGGATGCATCCCATTGGGTCCCATGGATTTATGAACATTGGCGTTGCCTAGGTGCTCTCAGACCTCCCCTTCCCTGACTAAAGGGAAGTCTTCCATTCCCCAGACCTCCAGGGATGCTTGAGGGAGTACTTTTTCACTGAAGACAGAAGCAAAGAAGGCATTCAGTATCTTCACCTTCTCAGCATCTCCCGTTACCAGAACACCCTTCTCACTTCATAGGGGAGCCACATTCTCTCTAGCCTTCCTTTTACTGTTAACATACTTTAAACAGTTTTTTTTTTATTATCCTTTATCACCTTTGCTAGATTCAATTCCAGGCAGGCTTTAGCCTTCCTCATTGCATCCCTGCAGGCCCTGACAACATTTCTATATTCTTCCCAAGTGGTCAGACCCTTTTTCTACATTTCATGGACCTTCTTCTTCCCTTTGAGTTTGTGCACAAGCTCCTTGCTCATCCACGGAGTTCTCCTGCCACCCTTTTTTGGTTTCTTGCTCACAGGAATGCACTGATCCTGAGCTTGTAAGAAGAGCTGTTGAAATGCCAACCAGCTCTCACAGGCCCCCTTACCTTCTAACACTCTAGCCCACAGGATAGCTCCAAGTAGGTCCCGGAAGAGATCAAAGTTGGCTCTCTTAAAGTCCAGGGTAGCAATCTACTTTTTGCTTTGCTTTTTCCACTCAAGTTCTTGAACTCCACCATCTCATGGTCACTACAATCCAAGCTGCCCCTGACCTTTACTTCCTTGACAAGCCCTTCCTTATTAGTGAGAATATGGTCCAGCAACTCCCCTTCATTTGTCAGTTCATCCACCATCTGTTGTCTTCGACACATTGCAGGAACCATCTGGACCACATGCACCTGGCCATGTTGGTTATCCAGCAAGTGTCTGGATAATTGAAGTCCCCCATAAGCACCAGTGCCTGGGATTGTGACACCACTTCCAGTTGCTTATGGAAAGCCTCATCAACCTCCTCCTCCACATTCACCTGTGCTATTTTTCCCATTCTCATCCCAAATCACGATATTATATTAGATTCAGAATCTTCAAAGGAAAAAATAAAAACAAAACCTGGTACATGTGAAAAGAACAATTCCTCAAAGAATAAAGAAGCTATAGTATGGATTAAAATAAATATTTTATACACAAATCCTACAAAAGGTCTTACAAAAATAGTTGAATGATATGAAAATTGCATTTTCTCACAGTAGTAGGTATGGAAAAGGCAAAATGTCCAAAAAAAGTTTCCAAAATAGTTCTATCATTCATTAGGTCATCTGCCACTTAGGAGATACCTTCATACTACAAAAACAATTAATGACACTAACTCAAAATAAACTGCACATGACAAGTGTGAGTGGTTTTATGAATGGCCATTAGTCTAAAGAATGTAAAGTTACAGCTAAATATTCTTTCTGCTGAATCATGTTTTTTTAAATCATTTTCATCTCTATGTATCATTGATTGAAAGCTACCTAAAGAAATTGAGCTTGTCAGTTGAACAAGACAATACACATAACAATTTAAAGTAAAGACTCTAAATAGATTGCATATTAAGCTTGTGATATTACATATCAAGACACCAGACTTTAAGCTACAGCATCTGCTGCAATTACAGATCGTACTGCTGTCTCCTAACAGTGTCAGCTTAAATCTTAGTATCATTATGAAGTAGCTTACTAGAATGATATGGGCAAATAGTGCTATTTACAAAATATTTTTATCAATTTGAATAAATTCAGTGATTTGATAAGTAGAGTTCCATAAAAATATGAATGCTGAGGCCACTAAAAGAAGAATTAGCTTGATGGAGCTGCATTGAAATTGTCTTTTTTAGGCAAGAACTTCTCAGTCACATTTTATAATTAAACAAGACTCCTAAGAAAAAAGATTTGACAGTCATCACTTAGCCAATAATTTTCTAGTAAGAACTGTATTAATAACTTTAAAATTAAATTTTTGAACTACATTATAAGTTAAAGACGAAAAAAATTGTATCAAAAAGATGGATGTTTAACGGACTGGTATGTTAGGATGAAGAAGGAACTGCATTTAATAACAGCATAAATAAGCATAAATGCCCAAGCCTGCCCAGCTATGTTAATCTTCTCTTTAGCAGAAGTACATGTGATTACTGCACTTTACTAACCTATGTTTACAATGACAAAACATGGGATAAAAGTGTACTGCAGAGAAACTGAATGCTCTGAAGTTGTTTAAGGGAGGCCACACATAGAAATCCTCTGATGAAAGAAAGTAGAATGTGTTTATTGGAGAAATAAAAATTGCAGACAGTCTGGTAGCATTCTACAGTTCTTCAAGTCATCTGTCCCTTCTGCTAAAATAAATAAATAAAAAAAACAAGCAGTGATTCTTGTAAGTTTACACAGGCTGGAGCTATATTCATTCTCTGGTTAATGGTAATTAATACACTGGACTTCCCCCCCCCCCCCCCATATTTCAGGAGCATACCATTCCCTATTTCTAAGGAGATGATTAACTGTCTTAAATACCAAAGAAGGATAGCCACATCCAGATTGCTCCTTTTTAAACTGTACAAAGGAATGGCCTGGGAAAGTATTCTGTCCCAGACCAAAATCATGCTAACAGTCATTCTATATATCAATGTTATGAATTCTTATATGCCTGTGTTTGGGACCATGTCCTGACTCTAGCGAATAGGTCTTGTACAGATGTAACTTATACATAAGATAGTAGACTTGGACACTATTTTTTACGACAAATTGATTCTTCCCTGATGAGATAATTTTATCAATTATTTTTATTGATTTTAAACTACCTTCATTATATTTATATTAATACATATTATTGATACACACACAAATATGCACAGACACTTGATCAGCTCTTTTACTTATTTTTCCAAGTACATTAGGAAATGGTCAAAATGATCAAGGTTAGATATTTCTAAAGACATCTTTTTTCCAGCTAGGGCTCTACAGTGCACTTTCTAAATCTTTTTATTTCTGTTCTTCAATGTAGTCAGATTTATACCTTTTTTTTTTTCTCAATTACAATTTAGCAATGTTGTGATCTTTATAGTATGTGGAATTTTACACTACCTAATCTATCTGTATGATTATATCATTTTGTTTAAATGGCTTGCTATTCTCTGGAATAAGAAGAAAAATTTTCAGTTAATTTCCATTAGAATTAGTTGAAATGCTTGCAAATATAAGTGATTTCCTGCTATTTTCCTGTATTCCACATAATAAAATGTAGACATCTGATTGGAGCACAAAAGCTGCAGTTTGGTGTCATGGTTTTATGATTTGTGATCATGATATGATCATATCATAACATCCTGTATGGGACTGGCAGTTAAACAGTTAATGCTGCAGTCCCATACATTGATGATAGTTCCAATATCTTGGTCCCAGGAGAGAAGAATGAACTAAAGCTCCCAGAAGACTTCATTACTTCATTTCCAATCTATGTTCAGAAGGAAAGATAAAATTGCCTGGGAGTCACGTGACTCTCATTTTCTCTTTCTGCTTATCTCTTCTATGTGTGCTCCCTAGCCACTTTGACTTCAGAGTAAGGCCTTTGGTTTTGGACAATCTCTCATCTGTTTGATTTATTAGGTTCAGTTCAAATTATATTGCATTATACTATGTTATCCTGTATCCTGATATTATATCTAGTAAATTATTTTTCTTCCTTAGCTCATTGACATTGTTTTTCTTTTTTGTTGTTGTTCTTACATAGGCCTATTTCCTTACCTTTTCCCTATCCCTCTTCCCCTTTTCCCAGGGCAGTGGAACTAGGTCAAGCTGGGCCAAACTGTGATGTTCGGTCACATAAAAAAAAGCAGTCAGATATTAATGCATAACAGTGTTGATATTTTAAATTGTTTTCACATTCATTGTCTATAATATCTAATCTCTGATGCTCATTCTTACTCACACTTTTCTCAGTCTCCAGCATGGGTCTTTCCCATAGCTGCAGTCTTTCTGGTAATACTTGCTCCAGCATGGAATCTCAAAAGACTACAGTTCCACAAAGAAATATCTATGTGGCATGGCTCATCCAATAGGAATCAGGGATATCTCCACCCAGGACTCTCTGGAGCATGTTCTCACTCTCCTTTTCTGATCTTGATGATGGTAGGATTGTTGATCTCTCTCTTTTTTGCCTCTCATTTTTCTCTCCTCATTACTGGACCATGTTTTGCACTTTCTTAAATTTGTTATTAAAGAAGCACCACCTCTTGGCTTCTGTGCTCTGTTCTGGACTGCAGTAGGATAGATTAGATAGATAGGATAGTTAGGATAGATGCAGTAGAGATTAAATGTCAACATTCAAATCAACCAAGGGAGACACATCTTGTTAAGCAATCTGACTGGAAAAGTAATTAATATTTATGAAAATACTTAATTATGTGTATAAAACCTGAAATCTGAATTTAAACTCATTCATATTCTGCTTCCTGTAAAGAATCAAATATGAAAAAAATGATAGCTCGTTATAGATGATTCACAATTAGAATACTTTTCATTCCTTGCAACTTAAAGTGTTTTATAGACAAGTATAATGCCAAAACAATCTTCCTTAGGTGAGAGAGACAATTATTATTTCCAGGTTATTTCAGTTTATTTCATCTACTTAACTGCTGAAGTATCTGGTATTTTTTATTTTTTTTTTTTTGGTGCCTCTTCCCAGATGCACTTAGGTTTACATATGATTCTCAATTGTGTGACATTTCTCATTAAACATCTACCACAGCTAATCAAGCCAAAATTCTTCTTTTCTTCATTGTTCAAATAACTTATTTTCAGGTATGTTTAGATTTTTTTTTTCCTTGAAAAAGACACACTAAAGATTTGCCCAGATTTAGTTTTGTCACTGTTGAATTAGTACAGTACAGAAAAAAAAAAAAGGCATACTAATAAATGGGGAAGAAGTGAAAAAACACAAATAAATTGTTCTAATTGCAATGAAAATAAGAACTGATGGCAGTTGCTGTATTCAGTATTTTTCAGGCAATGTCAAATTATTAGAACTATATATATATTTGTATATGTTTTATTTAAATACTGATTAACTAAGGAAAGCTTTTTTTCTTTTTTTCTAACAGTATTTATCTATTTATTTATTTGTTGTATGTCATCCAAACCAAGAGCTTTCCAGTAATTTTGCAGGAGAATGAGCCTAGTTATTGGCTCACAGATGTCTCATGCTGAAATCCTTCAGTTCAGTGCTCTAAATAATAAATTGCTGGTGATTTTACATGTCTTTATTTCTCCAGTAAAAATTTATGTTCAGTTACAAAAAAGAACATTTCCTACTGAAAAATATTACCAAAATGTGATTAATAATTTAGAAGGATATGATTTTTGTTTGTAAAATATCTCTAATGAATTTGCATAGTGTTGTTTGTCTTTACTTGTTTCTAAAATAATTTATGTCAATTTGTAATTTATGAACACTTAGTCCCCAATCTTCATATTATGCTTTAGAAGCTGGTGGAGAAAACCACACAAAATTCTATACAATGTGGTACTTATTTGAAACTAAGTACTTACTGGAAACGTACCACTGTTTCTTGTAATACATGTTTAAAGTTAAAATTAATCTATACTTTTTTTCTATAGAATATTGTTTGTCATACTTGTCTGGCGCTTTTCAAGTGTGTTGAAACAGATCATAGAAACAATAGATCATTATAACATATTTGTATCTTATCAATATCTTTTAAGAAAATTGAATCTTAGGCAATCATGAACTTTTTAACTGCACTCAGAAAAATAAATTCTAGGTCACTTCTGAAACTGAAGAGGGTTTTTTAAATTGTTAATGCAGCCTTCTCTTTGGCAAACTCAATTATGTAGTATTAAATAAGGAAATATGGAAATAAAGCCTTATTTGTCCTCCTTCCCTCTAACATAATTATAATAACATTCAACTTTTTGGGCTGCTCTAACACTGTATAATCAAGGAAAAATAATATAATTGAAAGGTACAATCAAAAATTAATAGATGTATAATCAAGGTATGGAAATAAACCAACAAGAGAGCTAGGCACAAGGGGAACAACAAGAAAACAAGTGGACCGCTTACCCGTGTAGAGGGCTCACTTCAAAAGGCTCCAAAGAAGTGGATCTCTCAGAAGAGATCTTTTCTCCCTGGCAGTCAGCACTTAAATTGGTCTGGAGAGGTGGAGCCTGGCTCCACCCCTTCCTGCAGCACAGGTGAATTTCTTTCACCTGTGCTTCCAGGGCTGACATACTGCTCGCCTTAGATAACTAATCCAAGATTCAGGCTGTGATTCAGCAGTTCCCATACAAACACTTAGGAGGCTGGAGATACACAAGAAGCGGGGAGGGGACAGAACCAGGATAGCTGACCTAAACTGACCCAAGGGATACTCCATATCACATGGCATCAAGTTTAGCAGTAAAAGATGTGGGGAAAGGATGAATAGGGGGCTTTTAGAGTTATGACATTTGTCTTCCCTAGTAACTATTACCTGTGATGAATGTTGCTTTCCTGGAAATAGATAAACGTCTGCCCACCAATGGGAAGTAGTGAACTATTATTGTTACATTAATGGGATAAAGGAAAAAAAAAAAAAAAAATCCTGTCTATTATTTCAGAATCCTGAAAATTCTGTGGATAAAGAGATGTTAATGAAAGCAATATGTCATAAGTTTCAGAGTCAAAATTGGGTTATGAGTTAATAAAGGCATTCACTGTTGAGCAAACAGAGATAAGAAATAATCACTCATCCAATTACTGAATTGATATCTGAGCATCCAGTTTGCAACAACCACTAAATAAGCAAGAATCCAATCAGCAAAAGGCAGGCATAGGCATTTTATGAGAACCAGCGCAAAGCCTATAGTATTTAACCAGTACTGGAGAACAGTACTCAATCATACATCTACTTGATATATATGCCTAGGCATATTTTATCCTTTCAGATATTTATATAAATATTTATAAAAATATTTATATCTAGACACTGAGTACATGGAAACTTTTCTGAGTTGCTAGTTCTACTTGATATAATGCTTTTAAATGTATGCCTTATATATGTGTCCTTATACCTTAGAAAAGGACCTAAAGTCTGTTCAATTTCAGGTTCTGGATTCCAGACACACTTAGTAAAGACTTAGTGTTTCCTACATGCATAAGTCTCAGGCTGCATAAATACCTCATCATTTTGGACTATTTAACTGAAAATTACATAATATTAAAAGAAATGTAAAGCAAATATTTTTCATCATTTTTGTTAGACTTAATGTTCAAGATTGTGCAGGACAGTGAGGTAGAGCTTAGATACCCCACCCATGGCCAAACCTTTGCCTTTTATAAATTAAAAAATTCACCAAAATGAAAAAAGTAAGCAATCAAGGAACTCTTTTCTTTTTTCTTTCTTTTTCTTTTTCTTTTTCCTGTAAAATATTACTGAACAAGTAAGCAATAAAATATATTAATTTGTAAAACAAAAAGCATGTGCCACTTCTATATTACTTTTTGTTGTTGTTGATAGCTTTGTGTTTTTATTTTGGCTATGAAGTGAAACAGAGAATCACAAATAGCTGAAATGCACTGAGCTATAAATATATACACATATTCACTCTTTATGATGTGAGGGAACAGCCATGTAAATGCAATACTATTCAGGTTTTTTTAAAAGTTTTGCAGATGACAGATATAAGTAAGCTACTCATGTGTCACTGAGTAATCCAGAGTGTTACTGTTTATGTCTTAAATTGCAAGATTGCTATCTGTCTCCAACAGGAAACTAAAGAATCTATCTAGGCCCTTTAGTAAGTAATTTGTACTTATTTCTTAATTTAATTTGCTTAGTAATTAGCCTAGTAGGCTACCTGATTTATATTAAACAAACAGGACTGAATTAATAGGGTCTTAAAGAATGTCTCTTAATTTTGATTAATCTGCAAAATGAACACAGATACTTCAAAACTGATCTGCAGAAAAATCAGGGAATACTATCTCTTTTCTGCAACTTTCCTGATTGATTAGATGCTGTATTCAGTATAAATAATTTAAGAACATAAGAGCTAGACTGGCAGCTTGGCAGCTATATTTAAACTTGTGTTGCCAGCAACTCAAATTTAGCTGTCAGTTAAAGCGAGAGATGGGAAAGGTTTGAATGTGGTGTCAGTTTCTTGCTTTTAAAGTATTAAGGCTCTTCTATTAAATGCAAGATACATTCTTAGTGCAGAAATAAAATGTTTCACTGCCTTAGTCAGTGCCTGAGCCTAGGTTGTACTCATGACTCCAGTTAATTTTTTCATTCAGTAACACAAACAGAACATGACACACCTTTTTCCTTGCATGGATTTGTCTTCTTGAAGTGAAAGAAAGGATACAATTATAATTTGACAGTAATAAATCAAATCCAGTTTTCTCACTGTCTCTAGAAATGTTTTTAATGCATTCTTTATTGTCCTTTTGTTGTGGTATAAATTGACAGGTGGCTGAGCACCACAGTCATCTGCACACCTCCTACTTCCCAGTGGGATGGGGGAGACAACTGAAAAAAAAAACAAGTAGAACTCATGAGCTGAGATAAAGCTAATTACTAAGACAGAGAAAAGGAAAAAAAATAGTGCTGACATGCAGCCCAGAAGACCAACTATGTTCTGGGCTGCATTAAAAGAGAAGTGGCTAGCAGGGAGAGGAAGGTGACTGTTCCCTTTGACTCAGCTCTTGTGAGGCCCCATCTGGAGTACTATGTCCAGGCCTGGGGCCCTCAGTACAGAAAGGATATGGAGCTTTTGGAGTGGGTCCAGGGGAGTGCCACTAAGATGATCAGAGGGCTGGAGCACCTCTCCTATGAAGAAAGGGAACTGGACTTGTTTGGCTTGGAGAAGAGAAGGTTCTGGGGAGACCTCATTGTGGCCTTCCAGTACTTGAAGGGAGCATATAAACAGGAGGGGGAATGGCTGTTTACATTGATGGATAGTGACAGGACAACGAGAAATGGTTTTAAACTGAGACAGGGAAGGTTTAGGTTAGATGTTAGGAAAAAGTTTTTCACACAGAAAGTGAAGACACACTGGAACAGGTTGCCTAAGGAGGTTGTGGATGCCCCACCCCTGGAGGCATTCAGTGCTAGGCTGGATGTGGCTCTGGGCAGCCTGGTCTAGTGATTGGCGACCGTGCACATAGCAGGGGGGTTGAAATTAGATGATCACTATAGTCTTTTTCAACCCAGGCCATTCTCTGATTCTATGACAAATATATATATGTATACAGTAAGTGATGCACAGGCAACTGCTTACCATCCCCCATCTGATTCCCAGCTAGTCCACTGAGAAGCAGAAGAGAGTAAGATGAATCCCTCCTTCAAAACTCCTTCGACTTTATGTCATATGTTTTGGAATATCCATTTGGCCAGTTTAAGTCAGTTATCTTAATTCTGCTCCCTCCCAGCTTGTTGGGCCAAATAGCCTTGACTTTGCACAACACTGCCATAGCAGCAGCTATAAACATCAGTGTGTTATATCAACATGGTTTTTGTCTTTTAACCAAAACATAGTATCATAGCAGACACTCCAAAGAAAACAGTTCCATCCAGCTGAAACTAAGATACCTTTACAAGGAAGTTCATAGAGTTCATTGTCTGTACACTAAAATAATTTTAAAATCCTTGATTCCACTAATAGATTTAGCTTTTGAATTATGCCTTCAGAGGTCCTTTTTAGTTTTGTGGAAATACAGTAACACTGGAGAATTTCAACCACTCCCACCCATTCTAATTTCTTCCTGTTCAACAGATCTTGTACAGCCTCAGCATTTCAATTTCAAATCCAGTTCTAACTTGGTTAAATATCTTCTTCAAATATAAAATCCTTACTTTTCAGATCATTGATTAGTGAGTCAGTGCCATTATAACAGATGATTTTCCTGCTATTAGATCCTCACAATCAAAATTTACACTAAGCTGCAGAGATTCTGCTGGAAATAGGATGACTGGAAGCCCCAACTCAGTTTTTCTTGTCTGATAGTCTTAAACTTGAAAACCACATTTCAGAACTTACTTGGATGCTTTAGACTATTCTTCAACTAATGATATAAAGAAAATATTGGTTTTTGTTTGTTTTTTGTTTTGTTTTGTTTTTGTTTTCCCAAGAAATTAATAATGTCTTTTGTAAATAGTTTCAAAAACACAAATTAAGGTAACAGTTCTGCCAGGTACATTTGGGAAAGAAAAAAAATATAAGAAGATGTGTCATGGTTTTGTGATTTTTGGTTATTCGTATTCCACATCATAACATCATGTACTGCACTGGAAGTTAAAGAGTTAATGCTCCAGTTCTGGGCACCTGTCCGGAAGAGAAGAACAGCTACATTCCCCAGAACACTTTGCATTCAGAGAGTAGATATAATCCCTGGCAAGATCATCTGATTGCCCTTTCTTTCTTCGGTTCTCCTCCCTGATGCTTGACCAGACTGCATGTCTAACCTCAGCATTATGGTGAGACCTTCAGACACTCTCTCACTATATTTTATTTATTAGCTTCAATTCTAACTATATTGTATTATAGTTATATCCAACTATATATCCAAATATCCAACCTGGGTGTAATTTGAGACCACCCTCTTGTCCTGTCTCTAGCCATCCAGGAGAAAAGGTTGACCTCTCCTCATCAGAACCTCCTCTCAGGTAGCTGTAGAGGGCAATAGGGTCTTCCCTGAGCCTCCTCTTCTCCAAACCAAAGAATCCCAGTCAATCCTCATTAGACTTCAGTTACTCCTCATCAGACTTGTGGTCTTGTCTCCTCTCTAGCTTCGCTGTCCTTTCCTGAACACTGCCCTACCCTGAACATGCTATTCTCTGAACAGGACAGGGGGAGAAAATCATAGAAGGGACATAAAAGATAATCTAGTTCCAATCCCCTGCAACGAGCAGAGTTTCTCGCCCTAATCCTGATAGATTAGATTGCCCAGGGATCTGTCCAACCTGGCATTGAACACCTCTAAGATGGGGGCATCCACAACTTCTCTGGGCAACACATTCTAGTGTCTCACCATCCTTTGAGTAAAGAATCCCTTCCTAACATCTAACCTAAACTACTTCTCTTTTAGTTTAAAGTCATTCCCTCTTGTCCTATCACTATCAAATCCTGTAAAAAAAAAAAACAGTCTCCCTTCAACTTATAAGCTTCCTTCAAATACTGAAAGGCTGCAATGAGATCTCCTGGAGCCTTCTCTTCTGCAAGCTAAACAAGTCCAACTCTTTCAATCTTTCTTCATAGAGGTTCTCCAGCCCACTGATCATCCTCACAGCCCCCCTCTGGACCTGCTCCAACAGCTCCACGTCCTTCCTCTACTGGGAGACCCAGACTATGACACAGTACTCCAGAAGGGCGTTACAATGGGAGAATAGAGGGGTACAATCATTTCCGCCTCTCTGCTGGCCTCTCCTCTTTTGATACAGCCCAGAATATCACTGTTCTTCTGGTCTGCAAGTGCATGCTTCTGGCTCATATTAAGTTTTACATCTACCAAGACTCCTAAGTCCTTCTAAACAGGGCTACATTCAAGGAGTTCTTCTCCAAGTCTGTATACATATCTGGGATTATCACAACCAAAGTGCAAAATCTTGCACTTTGCTAGGTTGAAACTCATTAGTTTCACATGAGCCTACCTTTCAATTTTACTCAGAACCCTGTGGATGGCATTCCTTCTTCTGCCAAATCAACTGCAGCACTAAGCTTAGTGTAATCAGCAAACTTGCTGAAGGTACACTAGATCCCATCATCTATGTCACTGATAAAGATGATGAAGAGCACTGACCCCAATAAAAAAAAAATTATATCCCAAGACATTTTGACATAAATTATCCTGGAGTGCACATATAGACAAATCATGTTTTTCTTATGTCCTCATTATGTGTATTAAACTTCTCAAGCTTAGCCTCTTGAATCTTCCCAGGACAGTGGCTCTCTGGGTCTGGGGTAGCTGATTACAGCCTGGCAGCTAGGGCACATCCCACCACCCCAGACAGTAGTTTCTAGCAGGGCACCCAAAGCCACAGATATCAAGTACTTTTCAGGAAACAAATGAGCCAAATCTGGGCCAGAACGTCTGCCTGTAGGTTGGCTCACTTAGGAGGGATCCTATGGCCTGGCAGGGCAGGGTTATGAAGAAGTGAGAACTGCAGCTAGATCCAAGAAGACTCTTCATTCTTAAGGACATTCCCCAGGACAGGAAGGGTAAACTCTTCCAGAGGCCTCTGTCTTTCTTCCCAGCAGGCTTTCTCAAGGTCATAATTTGAGCCTGAGACTAGACCAAAAGGAGTTGAAATATGCCCTCAATTCCTACAGTTGTCAGCTTGGATGCATTTTTTATTTCTGTCTATAAATATGCTCATGACACACTAGTGCAGTCAAGTACAGCCCATTCTACGGTCATCCCCAGACCCACATCATCATGGCAGTGTCTCTTCCCCACTGAGTGGCCCAGCTTCACCCTGATGTGTGGATTGACACACTCTGTGTCAATTATGTGATGACTGACATTCTCTGGGCTGGAACTAGGGCACAGGTTGGATGCAGTGCAGTGCTAATTCAAGTTATAGCAAATAATGTCATGCATTCTGATGCATTGGCATCAAACATCAACTCAAAGACAGTTCAGTGAATAGTGAAAAATATGCAGCCTTGCTTTGTGTTTTGATAAAGGAATTTGAGAATAGATTTCAAGTCTGCTGAAAAAATCATTAATAATCATTTTTTGGCATATTTGCA
Organism: Perdix hodgsoniae; assembly: GCA_035772895.1. Classification (NCBI taxonomy): domain Eukaryota; kingdom Metazoa; phylum Chordata; class Aves; order Galliformes; family Phasianidae; genus Perdix; species Perdix hodgsoniae. Next base: position 3,881,277 of record JAPSGF010000059.1, on the reverse strand, counting down.
ACTCCATTTTCAATCAATATAAAAACATTACCTCAGAATTTTCAAATGGAATATACAGAGTTGCAATCAGACATGCAACACAAAAAAAAATTTGGTAGTGTCTGCTTAGTAGACTACCTTATCAGAGAAAGATAACCTTCACTTCACTATCATGCATTATATATTTTATCACTTTTTGGCAGCACATACATCTGTGAACATCTACTTTTAAAGATGTAGTACAGGAAGAGTAAAATTTCTTTAAAAATCTTTGACAAGTACCCTGAGAAATCACTAAGAATCACAAGCACTTCCATTGAAACATACTGAAGATTTAGTTTCACAAATACAAGGTCATGATCTAGGGGTTACCTGAGTTTTTTGAGTGGAACTTTCAAAATAAAAAGAACAAATCAACAGTTATTTTGTAACAGTGTTTTCTGAATAATGATAAACCCTAGAATTATAATGTTGCTTTTTATTTTTATTTTTTTCTTCTAAGAATTTTTCTTATAAAACAGGTTGGATTTAAAGTCAACACAAATAAAAGCTGCCAAATGTAATTCAAAACATTGTTATAAACTGAACAACTGTAAAAAGTCTTCCTTAATTCTGTCTCTAAGAATCGTACAGCTCCCCATTAGAAAGTAATGGAAGATTACATCAAAAAATGTAGCTTGAATTACTTAACAGAATTATAACATCATTCGAAAAATGGCTATTTTTAGGAAATCTAATAGCCAACATTGTGCCCTCTAATTATTTTTATCCTTCTCCTTTAGAAAAAGAAAATATATATATTTCTTCAGACATATATAACAGTGTTTATGTTATTTGATTGAAAATTATGTTTCTTACAGACTATATAGGATCACAGCATACATTAGAAAATAAAAAGCAAAAAACATATCAAATAAATAACATCATAAAGTGTGTTTTGATACTAATTCCAGTATTGTACAGATAATAAGTAGTTTTTATACCGGGTTCTCCAATTGTTAGGATTTAATGGCACCCCAGTAGCAATTATCTTATGAAATAATGATCAACTTAGAAGATAGATGTGAATGACTGACAGTCAGTGAAGATGATAGATAAATGTGTGACATTTTGCTAAATTGCATTGGAATGATAGACATAGTTTTTGTAGAATCATAGAATCCTTAATGTTGGAAGGGACATCTGAAGGCCATCTAGTCCAGCTCCCCTGCAATGAACAGGGACATCCACAGCTAGATCAGGTTGCTCAGGGCCTGAGCCATCTTCACTTTGAAAGTCGCCTGGGATGGGGCATCAACTGCATCACTGGGTGACTTGTTCCAGTGCCTCATGACCTCACTGCAAAAGACTTTTTCCTTATATCTCACCTAAATCTACCCTCTTTGAGCTTGAAACCATTTCCCCTTTTTCTATTTTCTATCACCACAGACTCCGCTAAAGAGTCTGTCATCTTCCCCTCCCCCCTGCTCCCTGTAGCTCCCCTTTGGATATTAAAAGGCCACTATCAGGTCACCTCATAGCCTGCTCTTCTCCAGGATGAACAGCCCCAGCACTCCCAGCCTGTCCTCATAGAAGAAATGTTCCAATCTTGGATCATCTTTTTGGCCCTTCTAAGGACTCTCTCCAGTGGGTCCATGTTTCTCCTGTATTGAGGACTACACATCTGGATGCAGCATTTCAGGTGAGGCTTCAGTGGCAGGGGCCTACAGTGCAGAGTAGGGGGGCAGGATCACCTCCCTCAACCTGCTGGCCATGCTTCTTTTGATGCTGCCCAGAATGAGGTTGGATTTCTGGGCTGTGAGAGCACATTGCTGGCTTATGTCCAGCTTCCCATCCATCAGCTGATTTTATGGTAAAATGTGTATTATTTCATTTGGAATAAAATAAGACCTGAAGATTTTCCCATCATATTTAGGGAACTCTGAGAGCAAATGCAATTGTCATCAAGCAGTAATTCTTCCTTCCTTGAAATGGAGAAACAACATATTTCCTGACTTCATTGACTATTTAGTTCACTGTGGATCAGTGATAATCAAACACTGAGTATAAGGAAATCAGTGGCATGTTTGTTGTTTTTGTTGTCACTTTTTCTAAATAAAACTGATTAGAATAAAAATAACAACAACTAATACATGCAAGATACAAAAAGAGGAGAGCAGATAATCATATAATGGTAATGCTTGCTTAAATGATGTGGTAATGCTTGCTAACTGTGCATTTCATTGCTTTATTTTGTTTTCTTTTATTTTGAAGTTTCAGGTTTTATATATTCACACTGAATTATCCCCTAGGCGAAGAAGAGATTTTCTACCAAGTGCACATGGACATTTGTTGCAATTTTTATTTCATTTTTTGTCTAACAAAGGCAATTATCTCAGTCCTTGGGGGTCTTTTTATGTGCATTTGCTTCTGATATTTTTAGACTTCTAAGGAAAGAAGAAAATAATAATATCTGGAAAATAGGAATCAACTCCTTAAAGATAACTATGTTTCCAACAGATTGAGTATGACTTCTGATGTGTGTAAGTGCTCGAAAATAAAGCGGCAATTGGCACTTATCTTTCGTACATAGTTTCTACAAATGTATATCTCACATTCAGAGAATTAATGATAACTTCATTTTTAACGTAGAAATCCTGTCAAGCTGTTCTGATAAGGTTAAACCACCCATCTGAGAAAACCTATTTTTTTTTTTTGTATTTTATAAAATCTGGAATCAGAAAGGATTACTTTTTTTTTTTTTTTTTTTTTTAATTCTTATTCAATTTCCAAACATCTACAATATCAAACTTTGTACAAGCTGAAAGCCAACACAGAACTGGAAGGAAATTATGTTTCATGAACAATTCTGTTCCTTTTGCTTAGTAAATAGGTTTTATCTCAACCCATGAATTTGCCTTTTTTTCCGTCCCCCCTCTTCACCCCCCCGAATTCTCTCCTCCATATCATTTGTGGCATGAGGCTGGGGGGGAAGAAAGTGAAAGGCTGTATGGTGTTTATTTGTCTGCTGGGTTAAATCACAACAAAGCATCTTCATGTTCTACTTCTGGCTCCACACAAGGCCATCCAAATTTCAAACCGTATTTCCAAGAGTGTAATGAACTCACACAGCCTTGGTACTGTAACCACTTCCTCAGGCAGGAGGGCTATTCTTAGTGCTCAGCCACTCTCTTAAAAATCACAGAATCAAAATCACAAAGTGGCTGAGGTTGGAAGGGACCGCTTGGAATCACCTAGTCTAAACCCCTGCTTCAAGCAGAGTAACCTAGAACATGTCACCAGGATCACACCCAGGTGCAATTAGAATATACCCAGAGAAACTCTACAACCTCTCTGTACAGTCTGTTCCATGGAGTATTCAGCCACCATTATAGCAAAGACCATTTTCTCATGAGCAGATGAAATTTTCTTTATTTCAGTTTGAGCCCTTTGCCTCTTGTCCTTTAGCCAGGCACCACAGAAAAAAAAGCCTGACCCCATCCTTCTCTTATAATATTTGCACACGTTATTTAAATTCCATCTCAGTCTTCTCCAGACTAAAGAGGCTCGTCTTCCTTTGCCCTTACTCATAGGAGATATTCTCCAGTCCAGCTCTAACTCTCTGTGAAGAACCTTTATTTAATACCCAATCTGACCAACCCCTCATGCAGCTTCATATCATTCTCTCAGGTCCTGTCACTATTACCAGAAAGTATAGACCAGCTCCTGCCCCTCTGCTTATGATAAAGCTGTAGCTCACCTCAAAGCCTCCCCCTTGTCTCCTCGTCTCTTGACTGAACAACTGAAGTGGTTTCAGCTACTCCTCATACGTCCTCTTCATCCTATAGCTCAGGGTTAAATAAGGTATAATTAGCTCCAAAACATTAAGCTGTTCATACTGCATAGTGCAGGAAGGGAAGCACTAGGTCAGTATTTGTTTGCTGATTGGTTTGCTATCTAAGTTATACATATATATATTAAAAAAAAAAAAAAAAGTGCAAACAGGTTCTATGAGCTAGATGTCTTGTTTATAATTCAGTTTGTGAAACAGTGATTTAAGATAACTGTCAGTGAATAAACCTTAACCACATCTAATGAGTGCCATTCTTCAAAAGACTTGAGAGACTTGTTATGCTTTCTTGTATCTAACTGCAGTCAATCTTAGATGCTGGTGAGTGTTTATACAATTATTCACCTAAACCAGCAACGGAATAATGAAGTGTAAAAGCTGTAAAGTGAAGTTATTTCAGCTGTCCTAAGGAGTCTTCATAGAATCTGACTGGTATAACAATGACATAATTTGTTTTTTTAAAATTCAGGTACCAAGAATCTTACATTTTCAGAAGACAAAACTTTAAAAATGTTTTCTCACTAAACATAATTGTTGAAAAAATACCTTTCTGTAACAGTACTTGAATGTGTATGTATATGAAAATATATTTGTATATGATATCTATATATGTGCATATAGATGTACATAAAATAAAACTGGAAATAAAAGCACGAATTTTCCTCATGTTCATGTGATACCTCATGGGCTTCAGATTGTGCCCTTGTTTCGTGCCCTGTCACTGGGCATTGCTGACAGAAGACTGGTCCCATCTTTTTTTGTATTACTTCTTTGAATTTTCTTTTCAGTTTATTTTGTTTTGTTTCTTTAGAAGAGGATTAAATAGGTAAGGTTATGAAGGTACAACATATTTAAATGTCATTTGAATTCAGAAATGCATAATCTAACAAAAATAAGGGGGAAAAAAACTCAAAAGGCTTTTTTTTTTGTTTTTCATCTTGTTTTTGCTGTTTTTCTTTTGATTTGGTTTGTTGTATCCTCTTTGTATTTTGAAACAAACAAAGAAGCAAACAAACAAAAATACTTGATCAACTGATATAATAAAGCTGGTTCTTGAATTCGTTAATTTTAATTTTGATTAAAGAAGTAGAAAGAATACAGACAGATAATACTGAAAATATATGCTCTAAAATTTTTTATGGATGTATCATTGAAGATAAAAGGTGGAACAAGGGGAAGGTGGAACAAGGGGAAGAATAGAATGATCAGGTAAATACTGATGATTATTTCAGATGATCAGATAATTATTGCATGGTCCAATGACCAGACCTCGTTAAAAAAAATAATAATAATAAAATAAAAAAAAATCCTGGCATTTATTAGAAAGATGGAAATCATTTAATTATTATGTTTAGTAGCTGAATTGTTGACTCTTGTCTTTTGGTGTCCCATTTCCCACTGGAATCAATGGTCCCACTGGATTGATGGGCCAAGGTTAATGGTATGAGTTTCAATAGGTCCTGCATTTTGGTCACAACAACCCCAAGCAACCCTACAGGCTTGGGGAGGTGTGGCTGATGGAAAGGGACCTTGGTTGGACAGTTGGCTGAATATGAGCCAGCAGTGTGCCCAGGTGGCCAAGAAGGCCAATGGCATCCTGGATTGGATCAGGAACGGTGTGGTGAGCAGGACTAGGGAAGTCATCTTGCCCCCATACTCAGCATCTGTGAGGCCTCACCTCGAGTACTGTGTTCAGTTTTGGGTGCCTCAGTACAAGAAGGACATGGAGGTGCTGGAGCAGGTCCAGAGAAGGGCAACGAGGCTAGTGAAGGGCTTGGAAAATCAGCCCTATGAGGAGAGGCTGAGGGAGCTGGGGCTGTTTAGTCTGGGGAAGAGGAGGCTGAGGGGAGACCTTATGACTCTCTTCCAGTACCTGAAAGGTGTTTACAGTGAGAGCAGGTAGGTCTCTTCTCAGTGGTGACAGGCGACAAGGAAAGGGGAAATGGCCTGAAGCTGGGCCAAGGCAAGTTTAGGTTGGATGTTAGGAAGCACTTCTTTACAGAAAGGGTGGTTAAACACTGGAATAGGCTCCCCAGGGAGGTGGTTGAGTCACCATCCCTGGATGTGTTTAAGAGCCGTTTGGATGTGGTGCTCAGAATATGATTTAGCGGAGGGTTGTTAGAGTTAGGGTACTATGGTTAGGCTGTTGTTGGACTTGATGATCTTTGAGGTCCCTTCCAACCTGAGTAATTCTGTGATTCTATGATTCATTTCGGTAATTCTTGTTCTCATCATTTCTTATTACTTTACCAGTTTAGAGTTAACCTAATGAAGACCAGATTTCTTTACACAGAGAGATTTGTTATCTTCTTAAGTTTTCACAGGAGGCAAATGGTGCAAAAATTACTTTCTCAAAGACATTTGTATGTCCCACATATTTCCTTAAGATGGAGAAGCGCACAATATAAAATGTATGTAAAACAGTACTTTAAAGTAGAAGTTTTCCTCCATCCAAAAAAGTAAAAAATATATTAAAAAAACAGTCCTTCTTTTTATGAGTGAAGATACAGTATCTTTGAGAATTACCAGTAACTGTAAATATCCTGGTTTAGTTGACATATTATACGTATCTATGTGTGAGTTTAAATTCTTCTACAAGTATACAGGATTAAGAATGCCTACTATTCTTTGGCAACTACAGGTAACAAAATCTGTTTCTGACAGATTATCTATTTATTTTTCTTTAAAAATAATTAAAAAAAAATTCCAAATGCTATCTAGATATTTTTATCTCTTAAGTAAAATATTAATTCATTCTTTCTTCTCCTTCTCAGGCATATGCATAACAGATTTCCATATGCATAACAGATTTCAATATGCATAACATATTTCCACTCTCATTATTTAATATCTGAATTAGTGTCCAATCCTTTTAAATGATCTTTAAAATGTCTGCAAGTTAATACCTAAATAAGAGAAGTTCTGTGATTCTTTCAAACACATTGTAGAGAAACACTGTTTAGTTCTGTATGCCACAGGGATATATACCAGACTGCTATGGACAGATCATTCTGAAATCCTTACTGATTTGGTAATAGTGCATCCAAAACCAGGAAAATTACAATATTCCATAAATCACAGTTATATACTCATATTATACACTTGATAGATAGGTTTTTTTGTTTGTTTTAATAAAGAAAATTCAACGAAGGATCATAAAATCTGAACATAATTTTTTTATGATCATCCTAACTAACAAAATCATATATTTTTCTTTGCCCTGGAGATGTTCACAAAATCATTGTCCTAAATGAGACAAATAAAATCTAAAAATAATTAGAAATAAATTGATTGTCATTTCAATTACTTATTTTAATTATCATAATTACTTTTTACTTTGAACTAAGACTATTTTTCAAACAACAACAACAAAACAACTTTATAATTTATTCTTTCTATTTTGTATCATCCTAGGAGCTAAAATATATGTTTATATCTAGCTAATATTTTTCTTTCATACAGCTTTACTTATGAGGACAATTTTTGAAATTGCTTAGCAGATCAGTGGTCCTTTGAACCAAGCTTGAGCAGAGAAATGTATAAAAATCTTCAGTCAGTCAAATGGAACACATTTTCTTTCCTCCTATTGTCATAGAAAGTATCAAAAATGTCTTGTAAGGACAGTAGGCTGCACACAGTGAAGACAGGTTGGGAAACAGATGGAAAGCCTTTGGCCTTGCATGCAACAACCACAAGAAATTAAGTTTTTGTTTGTTTTTCAAGAAATCTGCTTTTTCTAGACAAAATTTGTTATTCAATTAGCATCAGCCCAAGACAAGAGTAAGTAAGCCAGAGTACAAACTATTATCAGAAATCAGAAGAATCTGGGATTCACATAGTGCAATTTGTTCAAAAAAAAACCCAAACAAAACAACAACAACAACAACAACAACAACAACAACAACAACAAAACAGAGATAATTCTGAAAAGATTATCTAGTCAATCATGGTACTCAGAAGACTAGAAGACTGTGGACAGTAGGAAGGACTTGGGTAGACTAGTGTCCCCTGCATACAGATTCAAATATTAGTACCTAAAGGAGGAATCGGACATAATCTGTTCATAAGTTTATTATAGCACAGGATAGTGGTCATGTGTTAGTAAAAATGAGTGAGTTTTACAATTCTTTTTTAATATTTATAAGATTCCCACCCAGTTGTCAACCCCATTCAAACTGATTATCCAATCAGCAGCATGCCTGACATTATCAAGTCTAGGAGTTTAAATATACTTCACACATCTCAAGTCCTGACTTCACATCTTGATTTGAGTTCTCTCTCATATCCTCATGACTTCATTTTCCTGACAGCAGGCCAGAAGGGAGTTATGTACAATTCCTACAGATTTCTCATCTGAAGAGTCATGGGAAGGGATCCCAGGGAGTATCTTCAAACTATGTTGCAACAATTGTTGACAAAGTGATGGCCATTAGGGTTATTTAACCTAGTGTACCTACAAGAGTTTAATTCCTCTCTTTCGTCCCTAAAGAAAAAGATTCTACTGTGCAGTCTGAAACTTTAAAGGAAACAATGATACTTTACCTGATACAGATTTATCATGTTAGAGAGAGCCATACACAATTTCCCTTTTCTCCACATATATTTTAGTAAAACAAATGGGAAATATAAAGGACTAGAAGTAATAGTGTGTTTCTTTTACTGTCACCTCTTGTGCTGAGCAGCAGATATTCTTCATTTATGTATGTATTAAGTGATTCTTTTTCAAATGGTGCAATCCCCTAGAATTATTCATTCTCTTTATGTTTTTATAGGAGTAGACAAATATCTCAAATGTATGTTTGATTTCTTTATTTTTGACTCAATTATATAAGAATTTGGCTATTGAAATTATATTTACTAGGAAATAGGAGAAAATGAAAAGTTATCTCTGGTGTTAGAGGTTTCCAATTCCAATCTAGATTGTAATACTTAATGTCTGAATTTATTTTCATTTCTTATGAAAAAATGGTATGGAGGTAAAATGTAGATCATTGTGTACCTATTGGAGTGAGATGCAGTCAACAGGCAATGAAACCTGTAGTGAGAAAAAAAACTATCCTATATAATTAAAAAGCTGAAATCAAGGTCTGATTTTCTGTCAAATTGGTTACACAACACCACCTGAACAAGTCTAGTGCTGTTAAAAATTAGAGAACTTCTTCATGCAGAAGAATGAATTGCTGATGGCTCTAAAAGTGATTTGAGCTTTCTAGGCCTTCAACAGGCACCTTGCTGACAATTTGCTTAGAAAAAGAGCATGGCTAGAAGAAAATAAGAATATAAATGAGCCATTCTTTTCTACACAAATCCCCAGCTGCTGTCCTGGTCTCTAACCGTTGCCAACTGCAGCTGTAAATCAGAGAGGCCTCTTGGCATAAGAAAAATAGTTCTTCATTCCTTGGTCACTGGGTAAGCGTAGGTTTTAAACTGCTTTCCACAAAACTTTAGCAAGTATGTTATTTAGTTGTCACTGACAAGCAAGCATTTATATGTCATTTTCTAAAATATAAATGTATGTGTATCTGAATATACTAGTGAGCATTCAAATTGTTCTGTCTAAGCCCTTTTGTAATGCATGTAAGTCTTTAGGGAGGAAAATCTGTTCAACCCACAGATTAAAACACCATCACAAACACCAGCTTTAAAAAAGTATAACTTGAGAATTGTTACCTTTTTTTTTTTTTTTTTTTTGGTAGCCTATTCAGTAGATAAGGAATTGGTCAGAAGATTGCAGCAAGAAGGTGCAGTGTCTGATGAACGGACTCAGATGTGAACAATCCAAATCCTTTATTACAAGTTCTCACATCACATATATACTTTCACAAGTTCTCTTTTTCTAGCTGTCCCATCCACCCCTACAACTTTCCTATCCACCTTCACAAGTCAACAGAGCATTCTACAAAACACTCTTCAACCGTGCACACAGGTGCTTATCCAATCAGAGCCGTGAGACATTTTTTCTTCTTCTAGAGGTGTCCTTGGTTCTCATGCTATTTATCTTATTCCACAGCTTCTGCTCTGAACAGTTTTTCTTGTATTCCCCCAAGGAAGTTATGGTTAATGGTACTATGGCGAGTTGGAGGCCAATGATGAACGGTGTCCCCGTTCTCTATAGGAAAACGAATACATTAGTGTATTCAAAGAAGCAGACAGCGTGGTGAATGCAGTATGCCAAAACATATATGTTGCACTGTTCATATTTTATTGGGAGCAAAATGCACATAAGGCAAATGACATTATACATATGTACATATATGCATGCATATGTTTATAGATATATACATACATACAAAATCAAAGTTATATGTACAGAGACCAAATTATTTTGTGAGTTTACCAGACAATGTAAGTGTGTGAGTAATATTTTTTCCACCATAGTTATCTCATCCCCCCTTAAATCCACAAGTCTTCTAAATCCAGGAACACATTTGAATAGAAAAGATATTACTTTGAATAACAGGTTTCAATAAATGAAACAAAGCAGAAACAAAAAGGGGTAACCGATAATCATTTTTCCTTCCTCATTAAGTCTTTGTAAGACAGACTTTTATTTTTTTTTTTCAAAGACTTTTCGTTTGCTTTAAAATAATAAATAAAAGCATTCAAGCCCGATTTCCCTTTCAGTTTGATGGGATTCTCAGCTAATGTCTACCTTAAATTCCTGCTTTTCTCATAGATGTCACAGTTCCTTCCTTTCTCAGTATAATTATTCTATTTTAAAGAAAATTGAAAAAATCAAACCCATCTACAGCTTGTACAATAAAAACACAATATTCTTTACCTCTATTACAATTTTATGAACTTTATGAACAGTAACATGCAACCTTGGTTCTGTTTCTTCTGACCTTGGAACAGTTCTAGATTTAGTAAGTCTAGTCTCTACATGTAGAAAGTTCTTTTTAATAATTCCCAGTCTTATCTTAAGATTAAAGAGACATAATTTTTGGAAATTATTGAGCTGATATGTTTTATCTAGCTGTTCATAAAGAAGACAGTCTTTCCTCTTACTGAGTAAGCAAAAGAATCTGTCTTTTTTGAGGTACAGACTTATAAAGATTCAGAATAACAAGTTCCATCAGAAATATAATTGGTACAAATGTTACATACTTTTAAATAAGAATCACAAAAGATGTAACATTTTCTGTGCTGTCTCCTTGTATTCTACTTTCTCCAGCCTGAGCAGAAAAAAAGCCGAAAATAGGTTTTACATTTGCTTCATGAAAATTATCTGCCATTGCATTTTTTTCTTCACAGACCATTATACCAGTGTTAACAATTCTAGCCATATGGAGTACAGCACTGCATGCTCCATATGACTTCAGCTGATAAGTGATGCTCTCCCTTTTCTTGGAGATTTCAGAGCACACTCTAATACAAGGTTAACACTCCTTCAGGTAATTTTCCATCTGACTAAAGGTCTTAAAATGTAAGACGAAAGGTCTTAAAAATAACATAGCTGAAAATCATTAATTAATTTCCCATGGTAAGAGCAAAATGCCTTTTTTTTTTTTTTAATAAATTATATATATGTGTGTGTGCGCATGTATATATATATATATTTGTTGGATCATACTAAATTACTACATAACTAGAAGAATGTCCAAAGTGTTGTTACAAAATCTCTTGTTATATGTCAAATATCTCAAAGCTTTTATCATCTGCATCTTGAAATTTCTTGTTGTCCTATTTTTTATATCTTGTTTATCTATTTTTTCAGTGTTGAAATTCACATCTTTGAAATACAAGTATTGTACACCACAGTAATCACAATGGTCATGTCACAAATTTTCATCTTGTGAAGATGGAAAATTTAGGTCACTCTGTCACGGAGTTAACTAGATAATTCTTTGTCCGTGACAGGAGGGGAAGTATGCCCCTTCCCCCCCTCCCTCCCCTCCCCAGCCACACAAAATGGGAAGGAAGGGGAAAAAAAAACAACAAGAGACCATCCCACCTGGAAGGGTCAGATCCAATGACTTCTGTAATGTACAGGGGACAGATACCTGGAATTGGAGCATTAATACACATGATGTTACGATGCGGAATACTGAAAACCAAAAAACATAAAACCATTTCATTCCACCCCTTATTCTACATCACTACATCATGCTTAATATATATACATATATACAAACAAACAAACAATGATTAAAATGTATTACACACATGTCTATATACATATGTATACATAGAATTACTGACTGCACTCCCCCAGCATCAAGTTTCCTTGTGGAAAACATTGAACATCCCCACTTTTTTGCATTACCCACCAAGTGGACCCTGGTACCTGTACCACAGAGAGGTTTGCCCCTTCCAGAAGCTGGAAGAACCCAAACTGCTTTTCCCAACATGCTTTTTATGTGTGCAACAGGGACTTTATCTCCCTCTACAGTATGTAGGGAGCTGGATTGGGAAGGACCATCATGATTGATAGATCCTCTGGTATTGACCAATCAGGTGGCTTCTGCCAAATGCTTCTCCCAGTGCTTGAATGTTCCACCACCCATTGCTTTCAACATAGTTTTTAACAACCCATTCCATCGTTCAATTTTACCAGAGGCTGGTGCATGGTAGGGAATATGGTAAATCCACTCAATGCCATGATCTTTGGCCCAAGTAGTCACAAGAGAATTCTTGAAATGAGTCCCATCATCTGACTCAATTCTTTCTGGGGTACCATGTCGCCACAGGACTTGTTTCTCGAGACCTAATATGGAGTTTTGGGTGGTAACATGGGGTACTGCATATGTTTCAAGCCACCCCATGGTTGCCTCCACCATGGTAAGCACATAACACTTACCACTACGAGATCTTGGCAAGGTGATATAATCAACCTGCCATGCCTCCCCATATTTGTACTTTTGCCATCGCCCTTCCTCCCAGAGTGGTTTCATCCTCTTGGCTTTCTTGATTATGGCACACGTTTCACAGTCGTGAATAACCTGTGCAATAGCACCCATAGTTAAGTTCACCCCTCGGTCTCTAGCCCACTTATATGTTGCATCTCTCCCTTGATGGCCCGAGGTCTCATGGGCCCACTGAGCTAGAAATAATTCACCCTTGTTCTGCCAGTCCAGGTCTATTTGAGCCACCTCAATTTTGGCAGCTTGGTCCACCTGATGGTTATTTTGCTGTTCTTCAGTAGCCCGATTCTTGGGCACATGAACATCTACATGGCGTACTTTCACGACCATATTCTTTATTTGGGTAGCAATATCTTTCCACAGTTCAACAGCCCAAATAGGTTTACCCCTTCTTTGACAGTTATTTTGTTGCCACAGCTGTAACAACCCCCATAGAGCATTTGCCACCATCCATGAGTCAGTGTAAAGATAAAGCATTGGCCACCTCTCCCGTTCAGCAACATCTAAGGCCAGCTGGACAGCCTTTACCTCAGTTTGATCAATTCTCCTTTCCCTTCAGTGGCCTCTGCAACTTGCTGTGTGGGGCCCCAACACAGCAGATTTCCATCTGCGATACTTTCCCACAACACGACACGATCCATCTGTAAACAGGGCATATTTTTTTTCATTTTCTGGTAATTCATTGTATGGTGGGGCCTCTTTAGCTCGTGATACTTCTTCTCCTGGTGATGTTCCAAACTTTTTACCTTCAGTTCAGTCCATGATGACCTCTAGGATTCCTGGACGGCTGAGATTCCCCATTCGTTCTTGTTGTGTAATCAACACAATTCACTTACTCCAAGTGGCATCAGTTGCATGATGAGTGGAGGGAACCTTTTCTTTGAACATCCAGTTCAGCACTGGCAGTCGAGGTGCCAGAAGGAGCTGTGTTTCAGTACCGACTACTTCAGAAGCAGCCCGAAGCCCCTCATATGCAGCTAAGATCTCCTTTTCAGTTGGAGTGTAGCCCTCTTCAGACCCCTTATATGCCCTACTCCAAAATCCCAGGGGTCAGCCTCGGGTCTCTCCTGAGGCTCTCTGCCACAAACTCCAAGTGGGACCTTTCTCTCCAGCAGCAGTGTAGAGGATGTTCTTTATACCCTGTCCTGTCCGTACTGGCCCAAAGGCCATGGCACGGGCTATCTCCTGTTTAATCTGTACAAAAGCCTGCTGCTGCTCGGGGCCCCATGTAAACTCATTCTTCATTTGTGTCACATGATTCCTTATAATGAAGCTATAGTTTGGAACATGCATCCTCCAAAAGCCCACTATGCCCAGAAAAGATTGTGTCTCTCTCTTACTAGTGGGTGGAGACATAGCATGACATTACATGATGTTTTGATGCGGAATACTGAAACCCAAAAAACATAAAACCATAACACAATGTAAAGTATGTTCTGTTCCCTAGATAGGAGGTGTGGAGTCTATTATCAGAATTTGAGAATACTTAAGTAACATCTCTTGAGCCGCAGCCCACTAAATAGATGGGAAGAAAAAGCTTTTCACACCTTTTATTTTTCCGCTAAAGGGCCAGAAAATGCTTCTGTTTCTTAATGATATGGAATTTTTTTTATTATTTTTTTTTCTTTACAGAATCAATCCCATCTACTGTGTGACATCCGTGTTCACTCTGGCTAAAAGTTACTTGGATCAAAAGTTAGGCCTATGTTTTAGGTCAAGACTCACTGACAAGTTGACACACCAGAGCAGGTCATTCATCCCACATGGAAGAACCAGGTCTAGAGCTCTGCTCTGATCAGTTCATTAACAGGATAAGAAGTGGTCTCAAAATCACATGCTGTATCCATAAAACTGAAACAGAGCTAATCTGCTATTCATTTTAAACCTTGCTTTTTGCAGTTTTCGGGAAACATGTATTGAGCACTTCAGTTAGATGTTCTACTTCTGTCTGTATGTCTGTTTTGATTTTTTTCCATGAAAAAAAAAACACATTTATTTTAAAAAAGCTGATTAAGTGCAATTCCAGCACATAAAATGAATACCCCTATTTTACTTTAGAGCACTGTCCATTGATCGTGGAGCAACTTTTACACATATTTTAATTATGATATCTCTATAACCTTGAAATTATACATACTATTTTTTGTAACTATTAAATATTGGATAATTGGGTATAAGTGTACCACAATTGAAACTGGAACTTTCCAAGCTTGGACTCTAAAAGGTCTGTATATTTTTATGTGATTTAAAAACAGAATTTAATTTCACCTATATTTTACAGTTACAGAAAAGAGGGAAAAAAAAATAATAAAATAATATATATTTCATTAGCAATGTAGTATTTTGAGCTCTTCATGATTAAATATATCTGTTTATATATATGAAATATATAATAGATATAAAATATATCTATTTTCTAAAGACACATTCGGAATACACATTTTTAAAATATCATACTAATTTCCTTTGGCTAGTTATTAAATTAAATAAAGTGGTGGGCTTTATTTCTGTTTTCATAACTTTATGCATTTTTGAGAAAGGATTAAAAATGGAAAAAATAGGATCCATTTTTGTAAATAAATAAATAAATAAATAAATAAGAATTCTTTCACTTCCCTCCCTACAAATTTTAAATCTTTTTGCCACATTCAAAACACAATAAATTAGACAATGTTTCTGATTACACAGATGATGGCCTAGAGGCAACTCAGCAAAGTCACAAAAATTCTGAATGGAAATAACATTTTTAGAGTTAAATCTTGAATATCTCATTAATGTACATGGAAAATATAGTAGAAGTGGTACAAAGAGAAAAGAACACCTTATGTAAGAATGCTTAAAAAGATACCTATCAAAGTATCAATGAGCCTCCACTTGGAGCACTGCAAACAAGCATGGGGCCCCCAAGCACAAGAAACGTGAACCTCTTAGAGCGAGTGTAGAGGAGGCCACAAAGATGATCAGAGAGCTGGAGCACCTGCCCTATAAAAAAAAAAAGGCTGAGGCTTGTTCAGCCTGGAGAAGAGAATGCCAATCCACTATCTCAGTGAATAACCTTTTCCTAATATGCAGTCTGAACCTCCTCTGTCACAGTTTCATGTTGCCGTTTGGGTCCTAAATACAGAACTAGAAAATGAACAAAAAAACTGATGAAGAAAACCAGGGATATGGATTATGTTTCACAGAGAGAGGATAAATTGATTTCCTTGGTTTGAAAAGAACAGTATACGTCTGTATGACCATAGCGGACAAAATAGATTTAGCCCTGCAGAGAAGGGCTAGAGAATAGATTAGCTCAGCAGAGAAGGACCTGGATGAAAAACTTAACGAGCCAGCAGTGTGCCCATGCAGCTCAGAAAGCAAATGGTATCCTGGACTTCATCAGAAGAAGGCTGGCCAACATTAACAGGGAAGTGATTGTCCCTCTCTACTCTGCTCTTGTGAGACACCATCTGGAGTACTGTGTCCAGGTCTGAGGCCCCCCAGTACAAGAAAGATAGAGAGCTGTTGGAGAGAGTCCAGAGGAGAGCCACAAAGATGATCAGGAGACTGGAGCACCTCCCCTGTGAAGACAGACTGAGGGACCTGGGCTTGTTCAGCCTGGAGAAAAGAAGGCTGTGGGGTGACCTCACTGCAGCCTTTCAACACCTAAAGGGAGCCTATAAACAAGAGGGGAATCAACTCTTTGAAAGGGTAGATATCAGCAGGACAAAGGGAAATGATTTTAAATTGAGGAAGATTTAGGTTGGATGTCAGAGGGAAGTTCTTTACAGAGAGAGTGGTGAGGTACTGCCCAGGGAGGTTGTGGATGCCCTGTCCCTGGAAGTGTTCAAGGCCAGATTGGATGGGGCCCTTGACAGCCTGGTCTAGTAATAAATGTGGAGGATGATGGCCCTGCTTTTGGCGTGGGGTTGGAGATTCATGATCCTTGAGGTCCATTACAGCCCAGGCCACTCTGTGATTCTATTCTATTATTTTTTTTTTCAATTTAATTATATTTTTAAAAATTTTGTTTTGCTTTCCTTTGCCTTTTCAAAATAGAGTAATTAGCAGGCAGAATTAAAAAACAAAAACAAAAACAAAACCTTTACCATAAGCCCTACTCAAAGTATATAAATATTAGGTGTATTATCAACAAGTACCCCCCAGAAATCCAGAAATATTTGCTAGCAACTAGGTGTGAAAAGATCACTTCACACTTATCCTGTTTCTTTTGTTCTTTCTCCTGCTATTATCTGGTAAGATCAATACTGATTTGAACCACTGTGGCTTTCTTATCATCTTGTCCTATAGGAGATAATCTCAGATGCTACTCAAGCATAAAACGTGTCCTACTGTGGCTGCTTATCTCAACAGTCTTGATGAGGAGAAGCAGGAGAGCTGCCAGGGTGATTTACTTAGGCTCTGTTTATGTCTACTGATGTTGGCAGAAAACTTCCAAGAACTTCAATAGAATTTTGCCAGGCCAAATATCACACCACCTTATACTTGCTACAAGAAGGTAAGTAACTGTAAGCATACTCTAGTTCATACAGTGAAACATAATAATAATAATTATTACTATTCAATTTATTACTTTGATAGTTATCACTTGCAAATTGACTAAACAGTCAAGATTATAGCTATGTGATATGATAGTGTTACAGTATGAACTGCTTTAGTAATTATTAATTTAATGCAGTTTAATGCAGTTTAAGCATATGTAACAAACAGGGATGGGGGAAGAAGCTTTCTAGAGATATGGCTTTTGTTTTGTGGCAGTCCATGAAAGATTTATAAGCAGCAGAGAATAAAAATTTTCATGCAACATTCACTGATCAACAAGGCACTAGCATTTCATGCAAGTGTGATTGGAAAATTTTGTGTTTGAAGGGATGCAGGTGACAATCCTTCCCTTCCCTTCCCTTCCCTTCCCTTCCCTTCCCTTCCCTTCCCTTCCCTTCCCTTCCCTTCCCTTCCCTTCCCTTCCCTTCCCTTCCCTTCCCTTCCTTTTTTTCTTTTCCTTTTCCCTTCCCTCACCTCACCTCCTCTCCCCTCTCCTTCCCTTTTATTATTTTTTTTCCTTTTTTTTCCCCTCATTTTTGTTTTTGTTTTTGTTTCATTCCAACCAACCTGCTACAAGAATTGGGCTGCATTATCATTTAAAGCCACTTCAGGTCAATATAAAATAGAAGTTCACTGATAGACATCTTTTATTTACATACTAAGTTCCCTGAAGTCATCTTTCCTGTCTCACATTTTTACCAAGAAAATGATCTCTCAGGCAGCTCATTTAAGCTTGTTTACACTGTGTAATGTAAATCCACTGACCTCTTGACTCTGGTGCACAAAACAAGAACTATCATATGAATTGAGAATTAGATGATATGTCTATAATAGTTTCAGTAACCATCCTCTCTCCTAGAGGAATCATAGAATCACAGAAACACAGAATGGGTTGGGCTGGATGGGAACTTTAAAATCATCTAGTTTCAACCCGCCTGTCAGGGGCACCTCTCACTAGACCAGGTTGCTCGAAATCCCATCCAGCCTGGCCTTAAATGCCTTTGGAGGGAGGCATTCAAAATCTTGCTGAGCAACCTGTTCCAGTTTCTTACCATCCTCACAGTAAATAATTTCTTCTTAATATCCACTCTAAATCTACCGTCTTCCAGTTTAAAGCCATTTCTCCTCATCCTGTCACTACATTCCCTTATAAAATATCCCTTGCCATCTTTCCTTCAGGTCCTGGAAGGCCTCTATAAACTCCCCCTGGAGCCTTTTGTTCACTAGGCTGAAAAGCCCAAACTCTCTGTCTGTCCTCACAGGGGAGGTGCTCCAGGCCTCTGATCACCTCCATGACCCTCCTTTGGACCTGTTGCAAAGATAATATCCTTCTTGTGTTAGGGACCCCAGATACAATACCCCTGGATACAATACTCCAGTAGAAACCCCACAGTCTCACATTGTGAAAAGTCATCCAGGAAGATGAAAAATAAATTGAAGAAAAAAATCAATTTTATTTTCTAAATCAATAAGTGATCACGAAACTTAAAGTTCATATGTTTACCGAATCAATCTTTTTTTTTGTTGTTTTGTTTTGTTTTTTTAAGTAATGACTCACAGACATTTCCATGTGGGCTTTCTCAGGAACGTTTTGTCAGCTTTTCTCATCCATTCATTATTTTCATATTTTTTTCAATATAGTTTTAATTTTGCTTCTTAGCTGTTGTTTAACACAGAAATATTTCACGTTTTCACAAGTGCATGCTCAAGAGAAAACTTTTTCTAGCTGATAGCAGCATCAACTCTCTGATAATGGTAAGTACTAGATTAGTAAAGATATTTACTGTTTTATTACCATTAACAACATATTTTGATTATTAAGGAAAATACATTAAAATTAAAATTTGAACAATCTTTTTTCTTTCTTCTTTTTTTTCCAAGCTTATACAGAGACATTTGTAAGAATACTCTAGTGTTATGATACTCTTTATTATGTAAAGCCTGTATATTCAAAAGCAAAACTTGGATCTTCTCATTCCCAAATGGAAGGACATTTTAACTTCAGTAATAACAATTACAAATGTGGTTTAAGTACCCATGAGGGAAAAGCTAACTTTTTAATATGCTGAGTGTAATTAGACAAAATTGCTTTTTGCTTCAATTTATAATGGTAAATTATTCCCTCAAACAGACAATAGTTTGCCAGTCTTCTTGGTATAACTATACTTGTGAATTTGTTGTTACTAAGGCACATACGGATTGTACTGCTGAGAGATGTCAGATGAACTTATAGAAAGGATTGGGGTGTAATTCAGGACATTAAGGAGCAATATATTACAAAAAGATTGTACCACAAAAAATGCATCGATTCTTACCTTTATAATTTGTTCTCCCCAAAATGCATATTTTATAATTAACGAACAGTAAATTATGTAAAAAACAAACTATAAATAATCCTGTACATTATATCTGAAAAAGATGATTTATGGGGGAAACAAACAAACAAACAAACAAAAACAGATAAATATTTTTCATCTGAGTGATATGTATGTGTCAGGATGGAAGTATGATGTAGAATTCCAATAATTATAAGACAAGACTTTTATTCAGGAAACAAAGATGAATGATGAAAAAAACAATTTATTTTTCACTTACAAAAATATTCATCAAGTTTGTTTATTTACATGATAAAAAGCAAATATTTCTTCAGCCTAGCTGTTAATGATTATATAACTAAGGGTAAAGAACAAGATTCTTTTGTCAGGAATTTCTGTCACTGAGTGCTAACATGTCATAACTCCTCTCAGTAATTTCACCATGGGATTAATAATTTCAAAGCAAAAGAGAACACTGCAGAAAACAAACAAACAAAAACTATTAAGCTATTTAACTAATTTAGGTTTCTCCTTAAATCTACTGATATGTTGTAATAAAATATCAGCTGGGAAATACTCTTCTAAAGAATACTAGCATCAATTGGATTAAGTGTTTATGGTGGTTACTCCAAAGGGATTTCAGTTAAAGAACAACCAGACACAATATAGAGAATTTTCAAATACTTTTGAGGTGATATTTCATAATCCTAAAAATAACATTTACTTTATTAGAAAAAAACTAAGTTCAGATTCCACTTCAAAGAAACTCGAAGTTCTGATCTCTCAGAAATGCCATAAGTAAACATGAGACTAAGAATATGTAATTTATATAAAAAAAACATGTATGTAATGTACCATTAATATTAAATACCTACTTTTTTGTCTTCACAAATCTTGACTAGCTTTCAGATAATGGCCTCTTCTATTTTTCTTAAAAAAAAAAAAGTTGTACACGTTTAGAATCACCTTTACATTTTACAGGTGGTGTATGAAGACTGTTATTATTTTTATGTCAAAATTTTATTGTTAGAATTACAAATAATATCAGGAAAAGTATCCCCAAGGAAATAAATGGAGTTATCTGAATGATACAATCTAGAATTTCCATGAAGTGTGCATATTTGCTCAGTAAACAAAGGATAATTATACATATTTACTGCAATATGTTATGAAACTGCCTGTCAATGGTTTACGGGCTGGTTTGGCCCAGTTCCGTCACTAGCGGGGCAGAGGGATTTCGCAAAATCCACGCCTCCAGAAAAAGGGAACAGGGGACCCCAAAATAATTAAAAACAGTGGCAACAATATGAGGAGAAGTAAACTAATTTACTAAATATAGTATCAGAATGCAAGATAACACACTATAATACAATATAATTAGAATTGAAGCTAATAAATCAAATATAATGGAGAGAGAATGTCTGAAAGGTGGATAGGCCTCACCACAATGCTGAGGTGAGATGCACAGTCCTGTTGAGCAGCATGGAGATGGGAGAAGAGCAGATGAAGAGCAGATGAAGGAGAGTGCATTAGCTGACCTCGCCAGGAGTTATATCTCCTCTCTGTGACCACAAAATCCCCTGGGGAATGTAGTTTTTCTTCTCTTTGGGACAAGTACCCAGAACTTGAGCATTAACATTTAAACTCCCAGTGCTCCACATGATGTTATGATATGGAAACCAAAAATTACAAAACCATGACACAGCTGTAAAAAGGAATCTAGCTCAAATTCCCCTAAAATGACTTTTACAAGTCTCTTTTACTTGAAAACGATAAGAACAACTCTAAAATATCCGGAATGTAGTAGAGTCAAATTATAGTAATATAAAATCTTTAAAATACATTTTAAGTACAAATTACACATTAAACTTACTAAAAAAAAAAAAAAAAAAAAAAATCATTGGCTAAACACATGCCCGAGAAAAGCAGAAAATATGCAGTTGTGCTTTCCATTTTGATATAGGATTTTGAGAATACGTTTCATGATTTATTATTATTATTATTTTGTATATTTTCAATTCAATGTTCAGTTAACATAAAGACATTACCTGAGAATATTCAAGTTGTATGTATAGAGTTGCAATCAGATATTCAACTCATGTTTCTACTAGACTTTTATAAAAGCTGTTTTACTAAAGTAAATTTTCCCTTGCTTCATAGTCACAGCTTATTAATGTCGCTGTTTTTTGGCAGTAGGTACATTTGTGAACAACTATTCTCAAGGATGAAGTAAAGGAAGAGAAAAATTTCGTCAAAAATCCCTGACAAACATCTTGAGAACTCATTCAGAATTGAAACCACTTTAATTGAACCAGACACTGATTCATTAGTTTCACAGTACAAGATCAAATATCCCACTAGTTTTATGTTTTTGTTGCTCTCTCTCTCCTTTTATTTTTTTTTAATAAATAAATAAATAAATAAATAAGTTTATTTGCTTACATACATTAACTGTATTAAATATGATGTCTACTCAGAAAATGACGTCTCCTATTTTATGATTCTGGCTCAGCATGAGATGTGGAGGTTGGAGGTATGGCAGTAGAGGTTAAAACTTCCCACTAATATTCCATTAAATTTAGTTGCCATGCAACATATTGCAGTAGAGGGGCAGTTTGACAAAATGACATGTGATGTGGAAGAGCATATGAAGGAAAGGTGTGTTATTACATTCCTCCATGCATTAAAAAAATTGCAATGCACCCACTGACCTTTACTTACACTTTCTGAAGACCAAACAGTGAATGTGAGCATAATAAGGTAATGGGTGGTGCATTTCAACATAGGATACAGCAACAGTGAGTAACTTCTGCTTGTGCACAGTTTTATAAGTGCAGCAGCTATGTTCATTGCTGGTGAAAATACAGATAATGGTAGTACCTATGTTTAAAAAGAGTGTTTTGCAGGTGAGAATTTACTCTGTCAAACAGTGTTATTGTGCTCTGTGTATGTTGTAGTTGTAGAAATAAATAGGAAGTATTACTTTTAGAGTAGCTTACATACATCTGGCCTATGATAATTCCTTTTAATTCAGTGAGGTCCAGGCAAGCCAAAAGGCTGTACAGTTATGATGTGGTCCAACTGTCAACCCATTCTAAGAAGAATATGTATCAACTCATTTAGTGCATGTCACTTGAATTTGATGTAACATATTATGTGAGCATTTATCATTTTTTACTATCACTTAATAATTCTTTCTTCTTTCTAGTCAAACATTTATTTCTTATTCCAAATAATCAGCTTTGTTTTCTACAAAGATCACTATGATGTATGCAAAAATGTTCTGATAGTAACCATGCTCTTTCTGTTTTACCAGAAAATTCCATCTTTCCTCAACTGTCATTTTAATGTTGACCTCCCATTCCACTTGTATTTTTGTTCTTTTCATTTATGCTGTAATTACCAGGAACCTTTATCAGAGGCAGACATGCCATATTTTTCCCTTTGTCCTTCTCTCCTAAAGTACAGTTTTTCAGATAGATTGAAGAATATCAGATGTAATTGAACTTGTAAATATAAGAAAGATGGCCATTATTTACTATGAGTGGTAGCAAAAGAGTAATCAAAACTGAGCCATGAAATACCCTGCATTCCTATTATATTGATAGCCAAAATGCAAGAAAAAAATGATCTAAAAAAATGTGATGCATTTATTATTCCTTTTTTATAATTATGGATCAAAAGTATTCATAAAGGTATTCATTGCCCTAGAGCATGTTCAGAGAAGCCAATGTCATCCTGACTTGTTTGAGAAATAGTGCCAGCAGGAGCAGTGAAGTGATCATCCCCCTATAATCAACTGTGATGAGGCCGCACCTTGAGTACTGTCTTCAGTTTTGGGGCCCCTCAGTCCAAGAAGGACGTTGAAGTCCTGGAGTCCACTCAGAGAAGGGCAATCTTGCAAGGAGTCTGGAACACAAGTCTGGAAAAGAAGAGGCTCGGGGGGTTAGTGATAGGACTAGAGGAAATGGCCTCAAGATATTCATGTGGCTGGGAGATGTTCAGGTAGGATATTAAGAAAAATTTCTTCTCTAAAACAGTGGTCAGCTGCTGGAACAGGATGCCCCGAGTGGTGGTTGAGTCACCTTTCCTGGAGGTGTTTCAGAAACATAGATGTTGTAATAAGGAACATAGTTTAGAGGGGAAATATTGGATGGCTGGACTAGATGACCTTAGAGACCTTTTCCACATTTGGTGATTCTATGATTCTATAAGATCTAAAGCAAAATCTATGATGGAGATTCAAATTCTATTCAGGAATATTCCCTGATTCTGGGACCTGATCTTAGGCAAATTTGGAGAGCAGATTTTGATCAGATCATCATCCACTACTGTTAACATTTTTGTAAGTTTTTCCTGAGCATGAATTAGAGTTTGGCATGAGCTGAGGACTTTTCTCAAAATATAATCTTGAAATATCTACTGATGCTGTGTATATCAGCATATATGGTTACGGGACATTATGTTACCGCTGTCAGAGAAAAGGCTCACGGCACTTTGAATTTAATGGAGCACTAATAACTTAAGCAGTCCTCTGCCTCCTTACACTTCTTTAGGCAGAAACTTAACACTTGCTTCACTTTAAAAATTATAGTGCAGAGTAAATGAAATAGATGTAATTTCTGCAATCATCTTGTACAGCATAAAGTTATCTTTAGTTAGATTATTTCTAACACAACTTATAAAGTGATTTCCTTTCACAAGACATGATAAGCTTACCAAGAATCATGCAGCAAGATATATTCTTTTCCACTGAAGTAAGTCAAATACAGTGGGATTTATCTTATCTCTCTTTAAATTTTTATGACAATGACATCTACATCTGAGCTAAAACTTTTGTTCCATCAGTACAAAAATGTACAATTCTAGAACATGATTCATCTCATCATAAGGAATCTAAAATTGTTAGGAGGTTTGTTTTGGAGGTAATTATAAAAATTCTTTATGGCATTTTATAAATAAATTAATTTTGATCTCTTAAAAATAATTTTTTACTGTGATAGAGTTATCCTAGAAGTAACTATAGCCATTTTTCCAAACATGATTCAATAAAAACATTCATTTAAATCCAAAATGCTTCATTTAGAAGGACAACGAGAATATCAAACACTTTTTCTTTTAATTCTTCCTTTTTTTTCTTTTCTTTTTTTTTTTTTTTTTTTCCTATTTTTTTACTTTTTTTTTTTTTTTTTTTTTTTTGGTAAGAACTTCTTATTATATTAGTTATAAGGGCTACTCTGAAAGTAGTATCTCCTACGTTGTAATACCTGCCTACTGCCAGAGTATATGATAGTATGGTAGTTGAATCTTCCGGCCAAAACTTCATTAAATTTCTTTGCTGTGTGACAGATGGCAGCAGGGAGGCAGTCTGACAAAAGGGTGTCTGGCAGGAAAGCATATATGAGGCAAAGGCATGTAATTGAATTCCTCCATGCAGGAAAAAATTGCACCCACTGACCTTCATTGATATTTTCTGAATTTTTATGGAGACCAAACAGTGGATGTGAACACAGTGAGGTGGTGGGTGGCGTGTTTCAGCAGTAACAACAGTGATGTGAATGACAAGCCATGTTCTGGATGGCCATACAGATTTTCATGAGTGTGACATGCAGGTTCTTGTTAATCACTGGTAAAAATGCATAGCTAATGGTGGTCACTGTGTTGAAAAGGAATGTTTTGTAGATGAGAATTTACTCTATCAGTGCTACTGTGCTTTTTGTATATATTGTAGTTTCCATGGAAATAAATAGGAGGCATTACTTTCAGAGTGACCTAGTTGCTTCTTATAAATTAAAATAATAATAATTTTTATAATGCATGTACACACAAAACTGAGGCTTCACCTATTAGTCAAGATTTGAATACATTTACTGAACTATTTTTCCTAATATTTTTCTTTCTTTCACAACACTTGCATATGCAATACAAAATGCACAGATTGATTTTAATTGTGGATACAACAAATATTTAAAGTTAAGACATTTATCTTTTTTTTTTCAGTTGAGATAGGACGTGTTAATATTTTCACTTCTAAAAAAAAAAATTAGACTAATATTGGTTATTTCATTTGATCCATCAGTTATATTTATTTCAAGTATTTGAACACATTTGACAGTTTAAAAACACACACACCTATTTAATTAGCCTATGGATTCTTTGATCTCTTATTTTGTTAAGCATATTCTTATACTAAGATAACATAAATATTTGAAGACTGGAAAGAAAGAGAATAGCTATTTTCCTATGAACATAATTAAATCACTTCTAGGTCTTCCAGAGAAAAAGTAAGGTCCATGAATATTTTCCCATATTCTTACATTGGCCTGATTTTCCTTTCTGCTAATACTCATCAGACTCCTTTGGTTTGTGTTAAATATGGTTTGAAATTACATAGATGTAGGGTCAGCATTGTAAATGAGCTTCTCTATCCGTGTCATTGTAACAAATCTTTATAGGAACATTATGGAAACAGGACTAGCTATTAACTCCATTGCTATTCATTTCTGTATCTCATATGGCCATTATCTGGGAACTGGGATAGCAATAGTTGACCATGCCAGCTGGAAGAGGCTTAAAACATGTGTTATGCTATTAAGTGGTGTTACAATGCACCAATAATGGATTATAAAAAATCATTAGAGACCTTGTTTCTCTGAAGTATAGACATAATTTGCAAATTAAGCAGGCATGGTGATGCATTTTATTATAGGGAAAAAAAATAAAATAAAAAAGATTGTATAACATTTAACATAAACTCTGCAGAGGTTAAACTGGATTAAACTCTCACAATAAAAAAAAAAATACGGAAAAAAAAAAATGAACAAGTATTAGAAAATTGTAGAATGTGACTCCAATATGGGCTCAGCAGTTACTACTGTTGCACTATGACTGTAATTAGCAAAATTTACCTGAGGGCATTCTAGTGAATAATAGGAAGTGCTTTGTTCTTTGTTTTTGCTTTTTTATTTGTTTGTTTGTTTTTGGTTTTTAAAGTAATCATCAATAGTCCCCTTATCCTCTAAATTTAACACAGGAGACAGAAGGAGATTCAGCTCAGGAAAAAAAAAAAAAAAAGAATCTGGAAATTTTGAGATCTTTCTTCCCTCAGTTATCTTAAAATTATAAAAGCATATTGTCTTTTCTGTTGGCATTCTTGCTTAATTCTCAAGTGGTAAGCTAATTTTCTTAGTTTGCAAAAAAAAAATTCTCTCTGGTTTGCATCCAACACTGTAACAAAACTCATTGCACTTTTAGAAAAAAAAAAAAAAAATATATGCAACTTTATAAACATCAGATTTAGCTATCTGATATATCTGCCATTTTAGTTGTCAGCTACTCAGGAACTGTTAATGGCAATAGTAAAACTATCTTAAATAAATAAATAAATAAATAAATAAACGGACCCCATAAAACAAAAGCGTTTTCTGTTAAAATTTTTCAGAACATAATCAAAACCTTAAAATAAATAAGATTCTAATGGCTCCGAAACATCAAGTGTTTTCATGTCAAATCCTTGCTTGAAACAAGATTTAATTTAAAATTTAAAAAAATCTGATAGAATGTCCAACTGAAGAAAACAGGGAAAAAATATTTCACATGAAATGCTGTTTTACAAGAAATAAAAAAAAGAATTTCTGGAATATATATTTCAAGACTAAAATCTGGTCCTGACATTTCCCCACAAAAGGGAATTTCTCCTAAGGAGCTTTTATGGCCAAATTACATAATAGAGTGCTCAGAAAACACATGACCATTTCAGAGAAGCTTTAAAAAAATATTCACATTAGTCTTTACTGTGAAAAAAAACTGTTTCTCATACTCTAACTTCTATTTGTGGAGGAAACTTCAGGTGAAGTCATTGCAGATTAGGTTGTGGAATAAAAATAAAACTATTTGTAACTAAATAGGACAATCCACCAATGTTCATCAAGGAGTTCAAACACAACTTAAGAATGCATTAATTGAATACTCTTGTCACTTAAAATATCCTGAGCACCTCAAGGTGGAAAGTGGTAAATGTCACGTCAGTACTTTTGAATGTTTCTAAATGGAAATCTGAGGAACTAGTAGCAAATCTGTAGAAATGCCATGAGAAATCAACTAACTTCAGAAGCAGGATATATTGGAAATAGCAAATTGGTTTATTATTATTAAATTTTGCCTTGTAAAATTATTTTTATAATGTGAAATAGTCTACAAGCATATGGATAAAGGCAATCCAGATGACATAATTTCATTGGATTTCCACACGGCTTCTTCCACAGTGGAAGAGCCTTGTCAAAGTTTTGAGAATTTCTTGAGAAACAAACAGTGAAGAATATGAAGGAATACTATTGGAAAGATAAATAAACAGTAGAAGTTTAGGAAGCAGGGTGAAATTAAGATATTGAATATCCTAATTGAGAAACATCGCTAGAAGTCACTGCAGCTCACTAATGATTTATGCTGGAATGTGTGCTATTGAATGAATTAATAAATAAGCCAGATGTGAGTAACATCTGTAAGTAAGTGCAGAAAACATGCTGGTAGTACAAAGTTAGTCTAGACAATGAGGAAATAAACTGAAGCCATGAAGAACTGCAGGAAGACCTTTCAAAATTTATAGTGTCAAGAGATGCTACATGGAAAATGAGTTTTACATTAGACAAGTATAAACTTATTGGGAAAAACAAACAAACAAAAGAATAAAAATAATAATAAAAAGAAAAAGAAAAAAAAAATAAAGTTTATGTAACCCGCACAGGTTATTAACTTCTACTTTGTAGAAAAGACAAGAGGCTTATGAAAACATAGGTTCAGCAGTGGCAATAAATAAATAAATAAATAAATAAATAAATAGATAGATAGATAAATAAATAAATAAAAAAAACAGAAGTCAATGCTGCATACTAGTAGGAAAGAAATAGAAAGTTAACTCAAATTTTCAGTGTAAATTCCTATTTCAAACACATTTTGCAGGCTATTAGGGAACACGACCAAAGTTACAAACACATTTTCACGTAAAGAATAACAGAGCTGTAAAATTCACCACTTGAAAAGAGACAAGTAAGGCATCCAGGTGTCATGGTTTTATGATTTGATACTGGGAGTTAAAGAGTTAATGCTCCATTTCTGGGTACCTGTCCTAGGGAAAAGAAAAATTACATCCCCCAGGGGACTTTGCATTCACAGAGGAGATAAACTCCTGGCAAAGTCACAAGACTCCTCTCTCTTCTGCTCAACCCAACTACATCTCTCATCTAAGAATTAGAGTAAGTCTTCCGTTTTGTTTTTTTTTTTTTTCTCTCATTATATTTGATTTATTAGATTCAATTATAATTATATTGTGTTATATTGTATTATGTGAGTTATCTTCGATTCTGATATCTTATTTAGTAAAATAGTTTGTTTGTCTTCAGATCATTGTTACTGTTTTGTTTTTAGGCCCATCTCTTTATTCGTTTTCCCCTTTTCCTCTTTTCCCTTTCCCAAGGTGTGGGTCCACAGGTTCCCCATCCGCATTAGTCACGGAATGACATGACATGGTTTTGTTTGTTTGTTTGTTTGTTTTGAGTGGCTACTATTGTGAAAGGTACCACACTGTTCCCTGGTCTAATGCAGCATAGAAGTTTTTGTATTAACATATTCATTCAGTGCATGCATTAAAAAATGGGGTAAAAATATTCTACAAATAACAAAGCTATCACCTCTGGCTCAGTAAATCTCCGATAAAGAATTTTAACCAGTTTGGGAGAGAATGCTGATAAATGTTCTACATTTATTCTGTTCTGGTTATCTTTCTTGAATTCGCTGCTGCTGAGTTTCCTAGACAGAATTCTGAGATCTTTCATCTGAAAGGTCAATACAACAATTTTAATGTTTGTAACAAATGACAGACATTCTGTTTTCTCTGTATTTTGAACAATCTGAACTTTGTGTATGGATCTGGATAGGCTTGTGTAATGAGTAGCCACACACTTTCAGACAATGAATATAAACCTCACAAATAGGGGATTCTAAAACATAATCTGACTTTCTCCTCCAATACTGATTCAGGGTATTCAAATTACAGATTATTGTTGGCTTTCAATTTCAGAGAAAATAGATCATTTAATTGTGAGAATGCTGTGTCGTGGGTCATGTTCAAGCTATTTATCCTGTAGCCGTTTTAATGTAAAATTTTGTATAATTGCATGCACGAACACATAATTAATCCAAATACAGGTAAGATGTAAAGTTGTATATAATCAACCAGTAATGACTACATATTTGTTCATGTTGTATAGTATCTGAGAAACAGTTATTGGTAGACTTTCAAAGATATTTCTTTCAAAAGCATTTGTTCTTATGCCTTATCTTACGCATTTGTATAAACGTTAAGCATTTAAGCAACAGCACTGATAACTAGAGAGAGAAAAAAAACCAAACATTTCCTTCAGAGACAAAGGCACTTGATGTCAATGTCAAAATTGTTTTGAATGGGCTTTTCTCTACTGGCAGTGAGGAACATCTAACTACACTGGTAGAGATGCCTAGCATCTATACAGTTGAAGGATTAACAAACTTCTGTGATTTCTGGGCATAAAGTTCATCTTATGTTTGTGCTTAAAACCTGTTAGGTGTATTTTTGAAATGAGAACCACATGAATCTCTGTGGCATGAACTATAAGCTTTATACATGTTCATCAGTATGCTTTATTTTCTAAACAAAAGCCTGAGAATAATTCACTTAATTATTTAGTCCAATGAATATGATCATTTCATAAAACCGTTTTCATAAAATCATTACATTTCCCTGATAACTGCTTACATTTGTTCAAGTTAACTATTTTGTTTAGGTTGCTGCTGCAGAATTTCTCTTACGCAATTACTGATTAATTGCTTTTAATTTTCAGCATATTTGGGCCTATGTAAGTTCTTAAGCGATTTGTACACATCATCTTTGAGTTATATATTTCTTTGCATGATATCTGTCTCATGTTTAGAGACATAATGTATTGCCTCTGGCTATTTCTGTATTGTTAAATATACCAGTTCCAGGGCATCTACTTGTAGTCAAGTAGAATAAAGGGATGTGCGCCTGCCAAATTTAGAGAAAGCTTTCTCTAGATCACTTTGGTTGCAAGAAATTTGTCCCTAGATTTGTTTCTAGTAAAGTTGATGTGTATAGAAAACACACAATTTTACTGTTAGGAGTTTTTATTTGTTTGTTTGTTGATTTGTTCAGAAAGGCTCAGAAAGGCCAAGGATATAGAACTGTTTTCTTTTTGTTGTTCTTACAGTATGTTTTTAATGGCATAAGTTTGAAGATAAGAATGTTTAATGTCATGGTGGAAATTCTTCTGATTCAGCTTTTGGTAATGTCATGGTTTTATGTTTTTTGGTTTTCAGTATTCCACATCAACACATCATGTAGTGCACTGGAACTAAAGTGTTAATACTCCAGCTCCATGTACCTATCCCTGTACGTGATGGAAGTCATGGGATCTGACCTTTCCGTGAGGGGGAACGCTCACTTACTGCTTTGTGGTGGGCCCATGGAGGTTGCGTTTTCCTAGCCATCCCAAGCCTTTCAGGTTTGACTTGGTCTCGGGAACTCTCTCTCCTATCTTATTTGATTTATTAGTCTCAATTTCAATTAGTTATTTTGCATTTCCAATATCATAGTTAGTAAAATAAGTTTTCCTCCATAGATTCTTGCCGCTGTTGTTTTTCTTCCCCTCCTTCCTTCCCATTTTGTGTGGGGCCGGGGGGGGGGTAAGAGGGGCAGGGGCGTATTGCCTCCCTGTCACGGGCATAGATTGATCTAGTTAACGCTGTGACAGATTTTGGTGGAGAATGCGAGCATAGTTTTTTTAGCTTTTAGGACAAATTTCCTTCTCTGCTCTCAGAGAGCTTCGTTAGGGAGCATTATCAGCAGTTCAGGTTTTTGTGCTGGAAAACTTGACCTTGAAAGACCAGGTGTATTGCCAGTATTCTGGGATATTTGTAAACTTTGAGCACTGCTTGGTCTGGGTAGTGCCTCTTGTTTTTCCTTCCCCCTCCTCTTGGTAGTTTCAATTTATTAACCCCTTTTAGCAGACACCAGCGATGAACCCATTCTTTTTCGAGGGTGTGCTGAGTAAGGGATTGAAAGCTATAATGTTACTCATGACCTGCTGGCCATTCATCAATGTCATATCTTTTGGTTGGAAAATTGTGTCCATATATAACTAGGTAAGGGCATGGATAGACACCTGTATGGTACCTATGTTGGTACCTATATGGAACGTGGCATGATATGAATTTTGACATTTACTTCCCAGATGGAATGGCCAATTTTACAAACCACATGATGTTCGGACCAACTCCCAGATTTTCCTATCAGTTTGTCAGACATTCTTCGGATAGTCAGTCAACGCTCATATATGTGCGTAACTCTGCTCATGGCCCTGCTCGTATCAGTTTACCTGAATGTGGTCCACTATAGGCGTAGTAAACAGAAGGAGTCTCCTCCAAAACCAGAGAATGCTGACTGGCAGGGGATATGGAGAGGTTTAGGAAAAATCTTAGAAGCGTGGGGACCCACAATGTCATGGGATTTCACACTTGAACACCTATGGGATCCCGAGAAACTACACCAGTATTTGAGTCAGGGACAGTGCGGTTTACATAAATCTAAGGAGGCACAACTTATTTGGGGTTTGGCTTGTGCTTACCGCACCCTATATAATACTGTTCTGGAGAGAGAGAGTTTCCGAGCTGAGGTTCAGGCCAAAGGGAAGAATTCCCAAGTCAAATCTGATCAGTTACAGGAGACACCAGTAACAATAACAGTTGCTCCAGTGGAAGGCAAGAAAAGGAAGCGAGTGTCCACGCATCTGGAACGGAAAAAAGAAGAAGAAGAGGAGGAAGTGGAGGAAGATCCAGGTGAGGGGCCCTCCTCAGAACCACCACCATCGAGAAAGGCAAAGGGAAAAACTAGGAGACATGAAGAGGAGAGTGATGAAGAGGAAATCTCTATTACTACTCGTCGGCCTCTGAAGATGACCGAAATCCAAGGCTCAAGAAAGGAGTTTACACGGCACCCGAGTGAAACTCTCGTTTCCTGGTTGGTTCGCTGTTGGGACACCAGGGCCAATAGCTTGTCTCTAGATGGTAATGAAGCTCGCCAACTAGGAGCCATTGCCAGAGATCCAGCTGTTGACAGAGGGATTAGTCGATGTTTGGATGGGGCTACCACCCTCTGGGAAAGAATGTTAATAGCCGCGAAGGAAAGGTATCCCTTCAAAGACGTCTTGAAGTCTGCGACGAGAAAATGGGATACAGTTGAAAAGGGTATCCAGTATCTGAGGGAAATGGCTGTGGTAGAAATGCTGTATGACCCCAACTTTGTTCCTGATGACCCACACCAAGACCATGACCCTGAGAAAGTGAGGACGACGTCTGATATATGGCAGAAACTCATAAGTACAGCACCAGACAGATATTCCGTTGCACTAATGTCTGCGCGTGAGAGACACGAGGATCAGAAGAGAATGCCCTTAGTTTTTGAATTGATTCTTAAGCTGAAAAGCTATGAACAGCAACTACCCGTAACTCGTGCTTCCATTTCTGCCATCTCTCAACTAACGGACCAAGTGAATAAAATGCAAGAGCAAGTGTCTTCACTGAATAAAATGCAAGCATCTTCACTGAATAAAATGCAAGAGCAAGTGTCTTCACTGAATAAAATGCAAGAGCAAGTGTCTTCACTGATTAATCGTGACAAACCTGTAGTAGTATCAGAAACGCTTGATGAAGATCAGGATGATCAGAAGAGTCTAATGAAGGAGCTGATCAAATTGATGCGAATCCAACTAATTAAGGATGAGGAACCCTTTTCCTCACGTGCACCATCAAAAATCACAGCTGTTAAAGGCAAACGCTTTCCGGCTCCAGTATGGAATCCTACATCACGAATTGCCTTGTGGCATTACTTACGTGACCATGCAGAAGACATGAGGAAGTGGCATGAACAACCTACTCCTCTACTGCGAGCACGAGTGAGAGAATTACAAAGCAGATCAACCACCAGTGCAGTTGCTCCGGTTATTACAGGTAATGAATAGAGGGGCCCTGCCCTCAGTCAGGGGAGGGAAAGGGATAATAGAGTTTATTGGACTGTGTGGTTTCGATGGCCTGGCACATCAAAATCACTGAAATATAAGGCACTGGTGGATACCGGTGCACAGTGTACTCTGATGCCTTCAAGTCATGAGGGGACAGAATCAATCCATATTTCTGGAGTGACTGGGGGCTCCCAAGAATTGACTGTGTTGGAGGCTGAGATAAGCCTCACTGGTAAAGACTGGCAAAAACACCCCATTGTGACTGGCCCAGGGGCTCCATGTACACTAGGTATTGATTATCTCAGAAGGGGATATTTCAAGGATCCTAAAGGGTATCGATGGGCCTTTGGAATAGCTGCTGTAGACACAGACAACATTAAGCAGCTGTCTGTTTTGCCTGGCCTGTCAGAAGATCCATCTGTTGTGGGGTTGCTACGAGTGGAAGAGCAACAGGTACCAATTGCTACAAAAATGGTGCACAGACGGCAGTATCGCACCAACAGGGATTCCTTGCTCCCCATTCAGAAGTTGATTCGTCAACTGGAGAGTCAGGGAGTGATCAGCAAAACTCACTCACCTTTTAACAGCCCTATATGGCCAGTGCGTAAAGCCAGTGGAGAATGGAGGCTGACGGTGGACTACCGTGGCCTGAATGAAGTCACACCCCCACTGAGTGCTGCTGTGCTGGACATGTTAGAACTCCAGTAGGAACTGGAGTCAAAAGCAGCCAAATGGTATGCCACCATTGACATTGCTAATGTTTTTTTCTCCATTCCTTTGGCCAAAGAATGTAGGCCACAGTTTGCTTTCACCTGGAGGGGCGTTCAGTATACCTGGAACTGTTTGCCCCAGGGGTGGAAACACAGCCCAACCATTTGCCATGGGTTGATCCAAACTGTATTGGAACAGGGCAGTGCTCCTGAGCACCTGCAATATATTGATGATATCGTTGTGTGGGGTGATTCAGCGGAAGAAGTCTTCACAAAGGGAGAGCTAATAATCCAAATTCTTCTCCGTGCTGGTTTTGCTATTAAGCGAAGCAAAGTGAAAGGACCTGCTCAGGAGATTCAGTTCCTAGGTATAAAGTGGCAAGATGGCCGTTGTCACATCCCGACAGATGTGATCAACAAAATCACTGCTATGTCTCCACCCACTAGTAAGAGAGAGACACAATCTTTTCTGGGTGCAGTGGGCTT
This sequence comes from Perdix hodgsoniae, assembly GCA_035772895.1. Lineage (NCBI taxonomy): Eukaryota > Metazoa > Chordata > Aves > Galliformes > Phasianidae > Perdix > Perdix hodgsoniae. The sequence continues at coordinate 3,846,480 of JAPSGF010000059.1, read as the reverse complement.
TTGGAGAATGCATGTTCCAAACTACAGCTTCATTATAAGCCCCCTTTATCATGTGATGCAAATGAAGAATGAATTTACATGGGGCCCCGAGCAGCAGCAGGCTTTTGTACAGATTAAACAGGAGATAGCCCGTGCCGTGGCCTTGGGGCCAGTTCGGACAGGACAGGGTATAAAGAACATCCTCTACACTGCTGCTGGAGAGAAAGGTCCCACTTGGAGTTTGTGGCAGAGAGCCTCAGGAGAGACCCGAGGCTGACCCCTGGGATTTTGGAGTAGGGCATATAAGGGGTCTGAAGAGGGCTACACTCCAACTGAAAAGGAGATCTTAGCTGCATATGAGGGGCTTCGGGCTGCTTCTGAAGTAGTCGGTACTGAAACACAGCTCCTTCTGGCACCTCGACTGCCAGTGCTGAACTGGATGTTCAAAGAAAAGGTTCCCTCCACTCATCATGCAACTGATGCCACTTGGAGTAAGTGAATTGTGTTGATTACACAACAAGAACGAGTGGGGAATCTCAGCCGTCCAGGAATCCTAGAGGTCACCATGGACTGAACTGAAGGTAAAAAGTTTGGAACATCACCAGGAGAAGAAGTATCACGAGCTAAAGAGGCCCCACCATACAATGAATTACCAGAAAATGAAAAAAAATATGCCCTGTTTACAGATGGATCGTGTCGTGTTGTGGGAAAGTATCGCAGATGGAAATCTGCTGTGTGGAGCCCCACATGGCAAGTTACAGAGGCCACTGAAGGGAAAGGAGAATCAAGCCAGTTTGCAGAGGTAAAGGCTGTCCAACTGGCCTTAGATGTTGCTGAACGGGAGAGGTGGCCAATGCTTTATCTTTACACTGACTCATGGATGGTGGCAAATGCTCTGTGGGGGTGGTTACAGCTGTGGCAACAAAATAACTGGCAAAGAAGGGGTAAACATATTTGGGCTGCTGAGCTGTGGAAAGATATTGCTACCCAGATAAAGAATATGGTCGTGAAAGTACGCCATGTAGATGCTCATGTGCCCAAGAATCGGGCTACTGAAGAACAGCAAAATAACCATCAGGTGGACCAAGCTGCCAAAATTGAGGTGGCTCATATAGACCTGGACTGGCAGAACAAGGGTGAATTATTTCTAGCTCGGTGGGCCCATGAGACCTCGGGCCATCAAGGGAGAGATGCAACATATAAGTGGGCTAGAGACCGAGGGGTGAACTTAACTATGGGTGCTATTGCACAGGTTATTCACGACTGTGAAATGTGTGCCATAATTAAACAAGCCAAGAGGATGAAACCACTCTGGGAGGAAGGGCGATGGCAAAAGTACAAATATGGGGAGGCATGGCAGGTTGATTATATCACCTTGCCAAGATCTCGTAGTGGTAAGTGTTATGTGCTTACTATGGTGGAGGCAACCATGGGGTGGCTTGAAACATATGCAGTACCCCATGCTACCACCTGAAACACCATACTGGATCTCGAGAAACAAGTCCTGTGGCGACATGGTACCCCAGAAAGAATTGAGTCAGATAACGGGACTCATTTCAAGAATTCTCTTGTGACTACTTGGGCCAAAGATCATGGCATTGAGTGGATTTACCATATTCCCTACCATGCACCAGCCTCTGGTAAAATTGAACGATGGAATGGGTTGTTAAAAACTATGTTGAAAGCAATGGGTGGTGGAACATTCAAGCACTGGGAGAAGCATTTGGCAGAAGCCGCCTGGTTGGTCAATACCAGAGGATCTATCAATCGTGATGGTCCTTCCCAATCCAGCTCCCTACATACTGTAGAGGGAGATAAAGTCCCTGTTGTACATGTGAAAAGCATGTTGGGTAAAACGGTTTGGGTTCTTCCAGCTTCTGGAAAGGGCAAATCTCTTCATGGTACTGTTTTTGCCCAGGGACCAGGGTCCACTTGGTGGGTAATGCAAAGAAACGGGGATGTTCAATGTGTACCACAAGGAAAGTTGATGCTAGGGGAGTGCAGACAGTAATTCTATGTATATGTATATAGACTTGTGTGTGTAATGCACTTTTAATCATTTTGTTTACATATATGTATATATATTAAGCATGATGTAGTGATGTAGAATAAGGGGTGGAATGTCATGGTTTTACGTTTTTTGGTTTTCAGTATTCCACATCAACACATCATGTAGTGCACTGGAACTAAAGTGTTAATACTCCAGCTCCATGTACGTATCCCTGTACGTGACGGAAGTCATGGGATCTGACCCTTCCGTTGGGGGGAACGCTCACTTACTGCTTTGCGGTGGGCCCATGGATGTTGCGTTTTCCTAGCCATCCCAAGCCTTTCAGGTTTGACTTGGTCTCGGGAACTCTCTCTCCTATCTTATTTGATTTATTAGTCTCAATTTCAATTAGATCTTATTATATTGTGTTATTTTGCATTTCCAATATCATAGTTAGTAAACTATGGGGGAGGGAGGGAGGGAGGGAGGGAGGGAGGGAGGAAAGAATAGATACCTAAATGAAAATTGGTGCAAATACTCACCAACTCTCCTTAGTTTTATTTTTTAATATATTGTCACATGTTATTGAATATCTCTTTGCCAGTTTGGGTACCATGTACTCCTTGAGCACACCCAGCATCCTCACTAGCAGCGCAATATAAGAAGCCAAAAATCTTTGACTTATCATAAACACTCATTAGCAAAAACTGAATGTCAATGTGTTATCAAAATTATTTTCATCCTGAATATGGAAACATTCTATCCACTACGAAGAAAATTAACTTAATCCCAGCTGATCGCAAGACATTATCCATTCTTTAAGCTATACCTTTTCACTCATTCTAATACACACTAATTTATCACCAACACTTTTCCTGTCTTTGATATGAAAACAAATGTATCATTGATCAGGAGTACATTTATCAGGTTATCAGGAGTATTAAGCATGGGTTCACCAGGGGGAGGTCGTGCTTGACCAACCTGGTAGCCTTCTATGATGTTGTCTCTGGCTGGGTGGACGGGGGGAAAGCAGTGGATGTAGTCTACCTTGATTTCAGCAAGGCATTTGATACTGTCTTCCATGACATCCTTATAACAAAGCTGAGGAAGTGTGGGGTAGATGAGTGGACAGTGAGGTGGGTTGAGAACTGGCTGACTGGCAGAGTGCAGAAGGGTCATCGTGGGTGGTGCAGAGTCCGGTTGGAGACCTGTAACTAGCGGTGTTCCTCAGGGGTCAGTGCTGGCTTCGGTCTTGTTCAACATCTTCATCAATGACCTTGATGAGGGGATAGTGGCCACCCTTAGCAAGTTTGCTGATGATACAAAGTTGGGAGGATTGGCTGACACACCTGAAGGGTGTGCTGCCATTCAATGAGACCTGGACAGGCTGGAGAGCTGGGCAGAAAGTAACCAGATGAGGTTTAACAAAAGCAAGTGTAGAGTCTTGCATCTGGGGAGGAATAATCGCATGCACTGGTACAGGTTGGGGGATGACCTGCTGGAGAGGAGTTCTGCGGACAGGGACCTGGATGTCCTGGTGGACAACAAGTTGGCCATTAGCCAGCAGTGTGCCCTTGTGGATGAGGGCCAATGGCATTCTGGGATGCATTAAAAAGAGTGTGGCCAGCAGGTCAAGGGAGGTGATCCTTTCCCTCTACTCTGCCCTGGTAAGGCCTCATCTGGTGTACTGTGTCCAGTTCTGGGCTCCCCAGTACAAAAAAAGACAGGGATCTCTTGGAAAGAGTCCAGTGGAGGGCCACAAAGATGGTGAAGGGCCTGAAGCATCTCCCCTGTGAAGAAAGGTTGAGTGAACTGGGCCTATTTAGCCTTGAGAAGAGAAGACTGAGAGGAGACCTGATCCAGGTCTAGAAAAATCTAAGGTGTGGGGGGGCAGAGTGGTGAGGCCAGACTCTTTTCAGCGGTATGTGGAGACAGGACAAGGGGAAATGGACGAAAGCTGCAGCATAGGAAGTTCCTCACAAAGGTGCACAAAAACTTCTTTACGGTGAGGGTGGTGGAGCACTGGAACAGGCTGCCCAGAGAGGTTGTGGAGTCTCCTTATCTGGAGATAGTCAAGACCCACCTGGATGCCTACTTGAGCGACCTGGTGTACAGAACCTGCTTTGGCAGGGGGGCTGGACTCAGTGATCTCTGCAGGTCCCTTCCAACCCCTACAATTCTGTGATTCTGTGATTTAAGTGACCATTCCTTTAAAATGTCTATTGAGTTCACTTAATCCATGCCTTCAGGCTCCCTCTGTCTTAATGGTCCCTCAGTGCAGGAAAAATGGTTTGTTGTATTAGATAGTTGTATTCTGAATCCAGCTCTCATTACTTTTTCACCTGCACATCTACGATTCTACCAAAACTACACTTGCCCAGTTCCATCATTAGTTTGAGCAACTCTTACTGTAATACTACTGACATGACATATAGTAGCCATAACAATGACATTATACAACATTACATATGAGGGCTGCTCAGAAAGTAATGCCTCCTGGTTTATCCAGCTCAGAAGGTCAACTGTGTTCTGGGCTGCATTAAAAAAGGGGTGGCCAGCAGGGAGAGGGAGGTGATTATCTCCTTCTACTCAGCTCTTGTGAGGCCCCATCTGGAGTACTATGTCCAGGCCTGAGGCCCCCAGCACAAGAAAGATGTGGTGCTCTTGGAAGGAGTCCAGAGGAGTGCCACTAAGATGATCAGAGGGCTGGAGCACCTCTCCTATGAAGAAGGGGAACTGGGCTTGTTTAGCTTGGAGAAGAGAAGGCTCCGGGGAGACCTCATTGTGGCCTTCCAGTACTTGAAGGGAGCATATAAACAGGAGGGAGAATGGCTGTTTACATTGGTGGGTGGTGATAGAACATTGGAAATGGTTTTAAACTGAGACAGGGAAGGTTTAGGTTAGATGTTAGGAAAAAGTTTTTCACACAGAAAGTGAAGACACACTGGAACAGGTTGCCTAAGGTAGCTGTGGATGCCCCACCCCTGGAGGCATTTAAGGCCAGGCTGGATATGACTCTGGGAAGCCTGGTCTAGTGATTGGCGACCATGCACATAGCAGGAGGGTTGAAATTAGATGATCAGTATAGCCCTTTTCAACCCAGGCCATTCTCTGATTCTCTGATTGTGTTTTAACCTGAGCACTACGCAGTTGTTCACTCGTTCCCCCACCTTATCAGTGAAATGAGGGAGATGATAATTAAAAAATAACAACAAAAACAAAGTGGAACTTGTGGATTGAGATAAAACTATTTATTAAGATAGAGAAAAGGATAATCATTATGATTATACATGTATATATATATATATATGTATGTATATAATAAGTGATGAATAAGCAATTTTTCACTAGCCTCTGATCAATGCCCAGCTAGCTCCCCGGGCAGTAGAAGAGAGTGAAATTATCTTCCCACCTCCTTCAGAACTTCTTCTGCTTTATGTCATATGGTATGTAATGTTCCTTTCGTTTGTTTAAGCCACCTGTCCTAATTTTATTTCCTCCCAACTCCTTGGGCACTTCACTGTGAATGTTCTTGGCTCTGTACAGTACTGCTTAGCAGTAAACTATAAATAACGATGTGTTACCAGCACTGTTTTTCCCTGAAACCAAAACACAGCATTGTACCAGATGTTCTGAAGAAAACAATTCCATCTCAGATGAAACTAAGACAAGTATCTTGACCAGTAGCATCAGAAGCAGATGTTGCTGATATGGTAGTGAAGGTTGAATATTCCTGCCAATATTCTGTTAAATTTTGTTGTTGTGCAATGAGTGGCAGCAGAGGGACAGTATGACAAACTGATGTCTAACAGGGAAGTTCATAGGAAGTAAAGGTGTGTAACTGAATTTCTCCATGCAGAAAAGATTGCACTCACTGACCTTCACTGATGCTTGGTGATGGCACACAGGTCTTTGAACAAAAGCAATCTTATTGATGAGTTTTCCTTTGTCTGAGGCAGGAATAATCTAGACCGTCTTTCCCAGTATGATTTTATGTGCACTGCAGGGACTTTCTCCCTTTCCACAGCATAGAATCATAGAGTCATAGAATCACCAACGCTGGAAAGACCTCCAAGTTCATCTAGTCTGACCATCTCCCTACCACCGATTATTACTTCTATAACCCAAGTCCCTTACTACAACACCTAAATGTTTCTTGAACGCTTCCTGGGATGGTGACTCAACCACATCCCTGGGAAGCCTGTTCCAGCACCCAACCACTAACTTGGAGAATAAATTTTTCCTAATATCCAACTTGAACCACCCCGACACAAGATGTGGACATTCCCTAGAAGGAATTCATTACCTCACTTCAACTTTCTGGCAAGGTCAGAAATGAAGACAGATATTGAGATTGTTCCCAGTTCTCAATAAATTCCACTAGTGACTCCACCACAAACTAATATTTTCTCTTCAATACAGTAAAACACTTATTATCACACAGGAGAAGAGGCTGATCATAAACATCATAAACCTCTTTTCAGGTAGTTGAACAGAATTATCTCCCCTGAGCCTTCTCTTTTCCAGACTGAACAATCCCAGTTCCCTCAGCCACTTCTCATAAGACCTCCAGACCCCTGACCATCTATATTGGTATATACTGGTGCACTGTCATGGTAATAGTCAGCTCGTACTGCACCAAAACCACAACAGCACCACAACACCACAACAGCACCACAACAGCGGGATCTTTTGAGAGACTAGTCGAAGTCAAAGTAGACAGCTGTGTTCAATCTACTCTATACTTAGGGTAGCTATATCAAAGCAGTATGGACAGTGGATGGATAGGATCAAAAGCTAAAACTTTTTCTGTGGTAGATATGATAAATGGAATCTCTGAATCTTAATTTGCTAAGTGAGTCAGTGAGTCATGCTATGTTAGTTTCTTTCTAAATTTAAAAAAGTGGATACTTTTCTTTGCCTATTACTCTATATGAAACAAAATATTACTGAACCTTGGAACAAGATGAAACAGAATCCATGTACAGATTTAGTTACTTGATTTGAAAACAGACTATTTAAAACAGAATATTCTGTCTTCAACTCAAGTAAATAGATCTGTGCACAGACTTTGTTTCAGCTTGTTTCAGATCCAAAAATGGACTACAATTTATAGTTCTCATACTCTGAATGAATGGACTTTCACTTTTAGACATAAATTCCCCTTCATTCCATTACTTTACTCCCTAAGACAATTCTTTTATTTACTTACATCTCACTACTTTTCTCTTCGAAATGAATGACAACTTTATGTTATCAAATAATTTCATTACCTCACTTCAACTTTCTGACAAGGTCAGAAATGAAGACAGATATTGAGATTGTTCCCAGTTCTCAATAAATTCCACTAATGACTCCACCACAAACTAATATTTTCTCTTCAATACAGTAAAACACTTATTGTCATCTGGCACATTATAATTCTGTATAAGCTCTCATTGCATTTATTTGTTTCACTAAGGTTTTAATTATTTGTTCTTAAATATTTGTTCTAAAAACTTGCATAATTTAAGGAGAGATAAACAAATTCAGAGTACATAGATCATTTTTTATCTTCTTTATAAATATCTGTATTTACCAGTCTCTCTTGTTTATTCATACCTAGCGAGATGTATTCTAACTATTCACTCTCAAAAGAACTCTAAAAATTGTGCTCTTCCATTTTAAAGATATTGCTTTGATATTATCTGAAGTACTTTCATTTTATGTATTCCCATAGCTATCCTTTTTGTTTTCCTTATCCTATATGAAAAAATAAATATATATTAGCAAAATTTTATATATAGTTTTGTGTCAGACAAATTATGTTTAGTCAGCATTTGTAGACAGAAACAATACCAGCTCCTCTGTACTTTTAAAGGTCATTTGCAGCTTATCAGCTTATTCTGATAAAAGCATACTTTGTGCAACTCTGTTTAGACCCGCACAAAGTTTTATGTCCAAGTTAGAAATTTCAGAATAGAAAGATACTTAAAATTGAATCCAGAACTCCTCTTTAAGTATCAGAGTATTTTCACAATATAATAACTATTTGTAGTTCTAACTCCTTCTCCACAAGCTCAGGGCAACTGAATGATGATTTCTCTTCCTCCTGAAGTCAGCCTTCTACAGTCTTTTAAATTACAATATCTGACAGATATTAGGTTTTTGTTGTTGTTTTAATATAGTCCCGGGTTGCTTAGTCAGATGAAAAAACAAAATCCTGCTGGTCTCTTGATACAAAAACTTAAACTCTAAGCAAGAAGTATGAGGGGATAACAAGTAAGAGATCTATTTTATAAAGCCTGCACATAAATAAATATAATGCTAATTTCAAACTATATTTTATTAGAAAACAAGGTTTGACCTTTAAATCTTGGGCAGCTTCTGATAAACAATAAAAGTCCAGACAATCAATGTTAAATTTTCAGTGCTAAACATAGATCTCACTGTAAATAAAATGGTAATAATAGACATTCAGCATATTTTATGAATAATTATCTTATAAGAAATTTCAAATTTGATAAGTTTGTCTTTTCTGTTTTACTAAGAAATATAAACATTTTTCTTTTACTTTTGTTTCACTACATTTACATTTTAACCATATTTACTACATAACGTAAATTTATGTTTTAATATATTGATAAAAATGTACTTCACTCTATTATATAGAAGTTAATACAAAGTCAAGTAAATCAATATAAAAGTGACTGATAATGCTGTTGGCAAAATCTACAAGAGAACAATAAAACTAGAAAAATACATTATGCCAAACTAAGCAATTTTTTTCATAAGCATAGAAAGTTCAGTGATTAATAGTCAGCAGGATTGTAGCTTTCTGTGTCACTACTTGGATTTTATGTGGTGTTACTAAGCAACAAAGGTTACTGTTAAGCAACACTTGGATGCAGTATTTGCAGTTCTAATCAAATCAGCTGTTAAGTGAACAGTGCTTTTGTGTAATCTGTTTGTCAGTGATGCATAAACAGTACAAATGAATCAAATATATGCTAATTTATCTTATATGGTATGATTACAACAAGTCTAGGTTTTTCTGTATTGGGCATTTCTAATGTTCATTTCTGATTATATAATGTCTTTTAAGAATATGCTTAAAAGCAATATTTTAGTTTTACCTCCAAACTCCAAAAAGTATTTACTAAAATGTACTCAAAATGATGAAATGATGATTAAAAATGTATTAACATATTTATATAGCCCACATTTAAAAAAAAAAAAAAACCAAAAAAAACCTGTCAGAAGTACTGTTTGCCATTATTATTTATTTTTTAACCAAATCCCTTAAGAGACTATGCATTGCATTTTAATTTTAACTTTTATTACTCCCTATGGTACTAACAGAGAAAATTAGATAGGACAACATGCCATATTATTGAAACATCTATCAACTCTGATTCTTTTGAAATTCTGCTTTGATTTATGCAGTTACCCAAAGAAAACTACTCTACTCCAGGAAGCAGAGACTATAAACCACCAATTTGTGTCATCTAGAAGCTAACAGATAAAAGTTTGTTTCAGCATGATGCTTTTATAGTTGAAAGCCCAGAAAAGTGGACTTTTAGGCTTCTGTGTTACCACAAGGATGGTTTTGCAGTTATTTTGCAAGGATTCTTCAGAGGTAATTGCATATTTCCTATTGATAAAAAGGAAAAAAAGCAAAATTTCATACATAATTAAAAGCCTCACCAAGTTAAATGCCTAACAGAAGAAAGTATGGAGCAAAAATAGGATGAAATAATGAACAAAGAAGCTACATAAGACATGTTGATTGGTACAACTTCATGAAGATGATACATTTTGTATGTTTTTAGAAGACATTTTTTAAAAAATATGTGATATTATTAGTAGATAAAAGAGTACATCTACATGTATGTAGTTATGCTTAATTTTAAATAAGTTCCCCCAAAAATCTGTAAATAAAAGTCTAAATATTCCCCCATTTGATATCATTTAAGTAAGATACATTATTTTAGGGAGAGGGGGAGAAAGGAGAGCATAAATAACAAGTAATTAATATTTATACGTATTATATAAGTAATATTCTATTCTATATTATTATACCATTATATTCTATATTATTATACCATTCATTCATTTGAAATCTATATGGCAGTCCATAGAGCACGTGATCTAAATCTTTAGGCTTTAGATTTAAGAATTTTTATATAGCCCACATAGTACTGTAGAAAATAAGTTTGTACATGAACACATAGATAAATTTTCTACTTGAGGAATGAATTGCTGGTTTATAATTCTACAGAATTTTTATTGTTTCTGAGATGGTGTGTTGTCATTTACTGGAAATGACAGATTATGTTACACAGATGAATCAACTTAAGCTAAAAAATAAAAAGGAAAAAAAGGAAAGTGCGTAGGGAAAAAGGAACAGAAATGTAAAAATAAATAAAATGCTGGATTCCAAAAGTAATGTAAATTAGAAGAAAAGCAACTCTTTCAAGTCCTATTCAATGGGAACAGATAAATAAGGTCATTTGATTTTAACTGAATAAAAAAGTTTTCCAGGGTCATAATCTGAACAATACGAACTATTTCACATAACTTGTGTACGATGGAAATAAGTGACAAGGAGTTGAGTCTTAATCACAGTGAAGCTGATGAAAAATGTATTGTTATAAGAAATTTCAGTTAGTCTCCAGGAAAGACTTAAAACTAGAAATATTATGTTAGAATGCCATTTGGATGCTTATCCATTTACAGGCATGAAAATACTAGTCTATCTGTGGTCAACTAACATAAAATCTTGATTAAAAAAACAAAACAAAACAAAAACAAAACAAAACAAAACAAAAAACTTCATTATGTAATGAATCATATAAAAGGAAAACATTCTCCTAGTACTTTATCTCCCTCTACTGGATAAATATTCTTTTCCTTACAATTAATTTCAAAGGCAGACTATAATTGCAACGTTGTAGTTAGCTTTGGAACTATGGTCCTACCATGAATATTTTAAACAGACAAACAAGAAATAGGCCTAAGTATTTTAAAACACATTCATCACTATTAACTATGCATTTTCAGCAGTGCTGAACAAAGGCATGCATGCCATGCTTGGGAAAAACTTCATGGTTATCTATAGAATCATACAATCATAGAATCATAGAATTACTCAGGTTGGAAGGGACCTCAAAGATCATCAAGTCCAACAACAGCCTAACCATAGTACCCTAACTCTAACAACCCTCCGCTAAATCATATTCTGAGCACCACATCCAAACGGCTCTTAAACACATCCAGGGATGGTGACTCAACCACCTCCCTGGGGAGCCTATTCCAGTGTTTAACCACCCTTTCTGTAAAGAAGTGCTTCCTAACATCCAACCTAAACTTGCCTTGGCCCAGCTTCAGGCCATTTCCCCTTTCCTTGTCGCCTGTCACCACTGAGAAGAGACCTACCTGCTCTCACTGTAAACACCTTTCAGGTACTGGAAGAGAGTCATAAGGTCTCCCCTCAGCCTCCTCTTCCCCAGACTAAACAGCCCCAGCTCCCTCAGCCTCTCCTCATAGGGCTGATTTTCCAAGCCCTTCACTAGCCTCGTTGCCCTTCTCTGGACCTGCTCCAGCACCTCCATGTCCTTCTTGTACTGAGGCACCCAAAACTGAACACAGTACTCGAGGTGAGGCCTCACAGATGCTGAGTATGGGGGCAAGATGACTTCCCTAGTCCTGCTCACCACACCGTTCCTGATCCAATCCAGGATGCCATTGGCCTTCTTGGCCACCTGGGCACACTGCTGGCTCATATTCAGCCAACTGTTCAACAGTACACCAAGGTTCCTTTCCATCAGGCAGCTTTCCATCAGCCACACCTCCCCAAGCCTGTAGGGTTGCTTGGGGATGTTGTGACCAAAATGCAGGACCCGACACTTGGCCCTATTGAAACTCATACCATTGAACTTGGCCCATCACTCCAGTCTATCCAGGTCCCTCTGTAGTGCCCTTCTTCCCTCAGGCAGCTCAACACTCCCTCCCAGCTTGGTGTCATCTGCAAACTTACTGAGGGTATACTCGATCCCCTCATCAAGATCGTCAATGAAGATATTAAACAGAAGCGGCCCCAGCGGCGAGCCTTGGGGGACATCGCTTGTGACCAGCCGCCAACTGGATTCAACTCCATTGACCACAACTCTTTGGGCCCGGCCATCCAACCAGTGCTTCACCCAACAGAGCGTACACCCAACCAGACCATGGACAGCCAGCTACTCCACAAGGATGTTGTGGGGGACAGTGTCAAAGGCCTTACTGAAGTACAGGTAGACCACACCAACAGCCTTACCTTCATCCACTAAGCGGGTCACCTTGTCATAGAATGAAATGAAGTTTTTCAGACAGGATCTACCATTAATAAGCCCATGCTGACTGGGCCTGATCCCCTGGTTGACCTTTAGTTGTTCCGTGATGGTTCCCAAGATTATCCATTTCATGACCTTCCCTGGCACCGAGGTGAGACTGATAGGCCTGTAGCTACCAGGATCATCTTTTCGTCCCTTTTTGAAGATGGGTGTCACATCTGCCAGTTTCCAATCCAGCAGGACATCCCCAATTAGCCAGGACTGCCGAAAGATGATGGAGAGTGGCTTGGCAACCACATTTACCAACTCTCTCAGCACTCTAGGGTGCAGTCCATCTGGTCCCATGGACTTGTAAGCATCCAGCTTTTGCAGCAGGTCCAAAACTATCTCATCTTGGATCATAAAGGGCTTATTCTGTTCCCCATCCCTATCTACCAGCGCAGGACGCTGTGTTCCCTGGGAGTAACAAGTCTTATTATTAAAGACTGAGGCAAAGAAGGCATTAAGTACCTCAGCCTTATCCCTATCATTGGTGACCAGGTTGTCCTCGGCATCCAACAGGGGATGGAGATTCTCCCTAGCCTTCCTCTTGCTGTTAATGTGTTTATAAAAGCATTTACTGATTTATAACGTGGCTTGTATTCCACATTGTTGTTACCACTGCTGAAATGCACCATCCACCACCTCACTGTGCTCAAGTTCAGAGTTGCATCTCCATGAACATTCAGCCAATGTCAATGAGCGCATTTTTTTCTGAATGAAGCAACTGAATTACACACCTTTGTTTCATACACACACTTTCATGTCAGATGCCATTTTGTCATACTGCCTTCTGTTGCCATCAGTTGTATGACAACAAAATTTAATGGAATACTGGCAGAAAGTTCAGCCTCTACTGCCATACCATCAACGTCTGCTTCTTATATCAATGGCCAAGATAATAAATTAGGAGATATTACTTGTGAAACATCGCTTCTATGAAAATTGCTTAAAAAAATTTTATGCTCTGTTACAAAAGAGAAAGGAGTTGGAAAAAGAGCTTATCCTCCAGTGCTTATTATTAATGTGAATTAATTAGAGCTTGATAAATAATGTGTGTAGTAATGAATATTGAAAACAAATGATGGTTTTGAAAATAGATTACATAATTTGTCAAAATGATTAAATAACCAAATATAAAACAGTCCCGTATTTATAACAAATATAATAAAACTTTACTCAATAAAAACCTTGACAAGCAACAGTGGGCTCAAGAAGGACTTTGCAGTCTTCCCAAAATATCATTACGGTTCCCAAATATGTACAAAGAAGAAACTGCAGCAGGAGACTCTCCCTCCCTTTCTAGAAGAATTAACATTTGTTCCATATAAATTTCCACCCACAGAGGTGGAAACTAAACTATCTGATGTCCCACATAAAATTTTATCAGGATTTGAAGACAGGAGCCACCTCCTTGGCATTAGGCAGTATTTTTTCCTTTTGTTTAAAGCACAGCTAGAAGAGTTGATCAGTCTAACATTTAACTTCTTTGCAATATAATACTTTTAGTATCAGTATCAGAATGGTTTGGGTTAGAAGGGACCTGTAAGATCATCCAGTTCCAACCCCACTGTTACAGACAGGGACACCTCCCACTAGAGGAAGTTTCTGAAAGCCCCATCCAGATTGTTCATGAATAATTCCAGCAAGAGGGCATCCACAGCCTCTCTGGGCAACCTGTTCCAGTGTCTCACCACCCTCAAAGTAAAGAATATTTTCTTAATATCTACTCTAAATCTACTCTTTTCCAGTTTAAATGCATTTCTTCTCATCCTGTCTCTACATGCTCTTATTAAAAGTTCCTTCCCAGCATTCCTATAGGCCCCCTTCAGATACTGGAAAACTGCTATAGGGTCTTCTCCAAGCCTTCTGTTTATGACAGTCATCACTTTGGAGTTAGGAAATCTGAAGTCTGGAATGCAAATAAATCTCTACTTCCTGCTACAAGAGCTATATATATATATATATAAGGACAGCTGAACATAAATTTTAGAGTAATACATGATTTTAAAGTTTTTATTAAGTATTATTTTTTGTTATAATAATATATGGCAATAAAAAATTTGCAATATGTATTCTCATTCTCCAGAAACTCCTTCTCATTGTGATGATGATATGATGGGAATGACCTCACTGAGTAAGTTTTTTCCTTTTCTTTATTTAAGTTGTCAAAAGTAAACAACAGCTTTAATTATTATTCATATAAAATAAAACTATTTTAAAGAAGTAAGAAGACAAGCAAGAAAATAAACACACGAAACTCCAAATGAGAAAGAATGAGTAAGATAAAAAGTAATGAGGCAGTGAATGAGGGAGAGAGAGCAGGAAGGAAGAGAAAGGGTAAAAAAAAGAAAATGAATTAAAAAAAAAAAAAAAGAAGGAGAAGAAAAAGAGAAAAATGAGGAAAAAGAAAACTAATATACTTCTAATATGCTCCTAAAATGAAATAAAAGGAGGAAAAAGATTTTCTGTCCCCCTTTCATGAGCAGATACTGATGATGTTTAACCATGTGATTAGATGAATGTTCTTTCTGAACTGTCAGTGTCAGGATAAATTGATTCATGGCTCATAGTGTGCACTGTCAGCGTCTATTGTTATCCTTTCTTTCTTACTTGTCATTCAGATTAATAACATTAGTGGTGTTATATGCTTACAACTCTTTTCCCCATGTCAATCCCTTAGGAATTTGCAGTGAACAGGTAATTTCTCTTCTGTGGATTTCCTTGTAGTATTTTTTTGGTTAGTTTAACCTGGCTGCAATATTATCCTCTCTGACTATTCATAAGTATTAAGCAACTCCAAAAATATGATGGCATAATTAAATATACATCCATGATATATGAAAGAGTTTAATAACTTTCATTTTTATTATCTTTTGAATGTGTAGTTTTTTCTATCTTCCTCAAATATGGAAGAATGTAATTATCAGCTAATAGGAGACCCTAAGAAAAGAAACTTATTTACTTATTTATTTATTTAGTTCTCAATTTAATCCTTTTACTTCAATAATAAAATATAATTAACCAGACATAATACATAAATTATTATGAAAATAAAGTGTATATGTTATAAATCATGATAATTCTAGCTGAAGTAATGCTTGAAAAGATGTTGACTGATTCAGATTAAATGGGAATCACATTGTACACATTGGTAGTAGTGTAGACCTCCAGTTGTTAATACTTGATATTTTAATTTACTACGCTACTAACAACCCAGAATTTGTTAACAAAATGTATCTTCGCGATACTGTGGATTGGATAAGCAGTGCAGAATGCTACCCAGGAAGAATTATATAACCCTTGATGTCTAAAGTAAATAGGAAAAATATAGTTTTAAAAAGGGCAAGGTCATTATTTAGGGGACTAAAAATCAGATTTTCTGCTATCTGCTTTGAGCTTGTCAGCTGCAAATATCACTGAAACAGAGACTGGCATGTATTAGTTTGTTCACTAAGCAGAATCACACACACAGAATCACACAGAATGACCCGGGTTGGAAGGGACCTCAAGGATCATGTAGTTCCAACCCCCCTGCCTAGCAGGGCCACCAAACATACACCTTTACTAGATCAGGTTGCCCAGAGCCCTGTCCAACCTGGTCTTGAACACCTCCAAGGACGGGGCATCCACAACCTCCCTGGGCAGCCTATTCCAGGACCCAACCACTCTCCTAGTAAAGAACTTCCCCCCTAACATCCAACCTAAATCTTCCTTCTTTTAACTTAAAACCATTTCCCCTAGTCCTGCTATTATCAGCCCTTTTGAAGAGTTTACACCCCTCCTGGGAGTAAGTTCCCTTCAGGTATTGAAAGGCTGCAATGAGGTCACCCCGCAGCCTTCTCTTCTCCAGGCTGAACAAACCCAACTCCCTCAGCCTGTCCTCATAGGGGAGGTGCTCCAGCCCCCTGATCATCTTCGTGGCCCTCCTCTGGACCCTTTCCAAAATCACCATGTCTTTTTTGTGCTGAGGGCTCCACACCTGGACACAGTACTCCAGATGGGGCCTCACAAGAGCAGAGTAGAGAGGGACAATCACCTCCCTATCCCTGCTGACCACACCTCTCCTGATGGAGCCCAGGATCCCATTTGCTTTCCGGGCTGCCAGAGCGCACTGCTGGCTCATGTTAAGTCTCTCATCTATCAGGACCCCTAGATCTTTCTCTGCCGAGCTGCTCTCAAGGACAACTCCTCCCAGCCTGTACAGGTGCCTGAGGTTCTTCCGGCCCAAGTGCAAAACCTTGCACTTTGCCGTGTTGAACCTCATTAGGTTCACCCGAGCCCAGCTTTCCAGCCTGTCAAGGTCCCTCTGAATGGCATCTGTTCCCTCCGCCGTATCGACTGCACCACTCAGCTTGGTGTCATCAGCAAAGTTGCTGAGGGTGCACTCCATTCCCTCATCGATGTCATTAATAAAGATGTTAAAGAGCACCGGTCCCAAGACAGACCCTTGAGGGACACCGCTCGTTACCGGCCTCCACCTGGACATAGAGCCATTGACCACCACCCTCTGTCTGCGGCCTTTCAACCAATTGCTTATCCATCTAGTTGTCCACAGAAGACTATTCTGACCTCAGGAAACAAGTTGTTTCCATACGAGAAAGAGAAATATTAAATCCTTGATACCAAGGAACGGTGATCCTATCAGAAGTAGTGTGTTTAGTTCTAGAAACAAATGGTTAAAGAAGGTAATAACTAGAAAGTAGCATGATATGATGCAACGAAAATGGCTTAAAAATTACTGAAAATAGTAGGTGTACAATCAAGGAAAAAATAATATAATTGAAAAGTACAGTCAAATAGATGTATAATCAAAAATAAACCAATAAAGAGTTAGGCACAAGGGGAACAAAGAGAAAATAGGTGGAATGCTTACCCGTGCAGAGGGATCGCAGTAAAGGTCTCCAAAGGAGTGGATCTCTCAAAAGAGATCCTTCCTCCCTGGCAGTCAGCACTTAAATGGTTCTGGAGAGGTGGAGCCTGGCTCCACCCCTTCCTGCAGCACAGGTGAATTGCTTTCACCTGTGCTCCCAGGGCTGACATACTGCTTGCCTCAGATAACTAATCAAAGGCTCAGGCTGTGATTCAGCAGCTCCCATACACTCCACCCCTTCACAGCGTGAACCAAATGATTAGGTTGACTATAGGGTAAGCTTTCCCTACTACAGAGATCCATTATATCGCAACGCTTATACAATTTCTGTCGCGACGCATGTTGGTACAATTAAAGACAAGTGATGATTGGTGAATCGTTGATCTTCTTTTATGGGCCAGTGCTGGATGATGTTACTGGAGGCATGCGGTCATGAGGTGCAGGTCCGTCCTACATCTCATCAGTCCCATGTAGACCATCACTGGGTGTCACACGTGATCTGACTGTAATACTGGAATGCCTTGTTAGTATTATGTTCCTTCCGGTGATTCTGAAGGCTCAAAGACTCATGGGGAGTAATACAGATGTTTCAGAGGTACCAGGAGGGGTAGGTCCGCTCTCCAGGGCAAGATACAGGCCGTGTTTCTATCTTGGGTCAACACTTCCGCTAGTACTGGGGCACGTCCCGGCCGCCTGTACCACACTTTTTGACCGGATATCTGCGGCTGCATAACTATATCAGGCACCAGAGGAGGTGTCCTGATCTGCCATAGGGACACGATAGGGGTCCCTTTAGCAATGAAGAACGGAGTGTTGACCACAATATCAGTAGGCCATGTACCTATTACTGGAGGGACTACTGAGCCTCCCACCTCCAACAGTCTCCCCCAAGGTGCAAGTAGGCCACACCACTTTGGTCCTACCTGCACCTTCCAAGGCCATTTTATTCTATGAGTACCTGGTTCTAAGTTCTCAGGGGCAGGGAGCAGAAGATTGTTTTCATTACCGATCTGAGGTTTTGTCTGCTGATCAGTGCCCGTAATTTGGATCCTAAGCGGGGTGGCCCATGTGGTCTGCAGCATTCTCAAGGCACTGGGTCTGCCATCTCGAGGTCTTTCATTCAAGTCCCGCAAGGTTTCATACAGTCTCTGTCCATCCTTGCAGGGACTGGGAGTCTGTCTTCAGGGCAGCCTTAAGAATACCATTATAACGTTCAATGAGGCCAGCCCCCGTTGGATTATATGGCAGGTGGAATCGCCATTTGATGTTGTTTTCTTCTGCCCAGCGCTGTATCATTGCACCAGTGAAATGAGTTCCTTGGTCGCTCTCGATGACTTGAGGTGTCCCATAGGCAGACATCAGTTTAGTGAGTGCCTTGATGGTATATGCCTGGTTTGCTTTCGGTACCGGATAAGCCTGCAGAAGCCCACTTGCAGTATCAAGGCAGGTCAGGGCATATCTCGCCCCCTCAGATCGAGGAAGGGGTCCAATATAATCGACCTGCCATCGCTGGAGAGGATTGTGTCCTCTGGCAAGATGGGCTGTCGTTTCGGGCAATGATCTCGGTCTCATCTTAGAGTAAGCGTCGCAATCTTGGCATGCCTGGACAATGTCAGGCAGTTGTATGGGCAGTCCCCATGCTTTAGCAGCTGCCCACATTGTCTTTTGTCCTGCATGTCGTAGTTTCTGATGTAACCAACGGGCGATGTTCTCAGATGATGAATTCTCAATCCATCTGACTCAAGCCAGTGTGTCAGCCTCATCATTTCCCAGTGACTGTAGGGGCTGATGACCAGAAACATGGTAGACACATACAGTCCTGTGTTTAACTGTGTTCCATATGTCTAACCACATGTCTTTGCCCCAGATTGGTCAGGCGTGGATAGTCCATTCCTGGGTGGCCCACTGTGCAATCCAAAGAGTGAGCCCCCGGTACACAGCCCAACTATCTGTGCAGATGTTCAAAATACCATCACCGGGTTCTTTGGTTATAACCATCCACACAGCTCATAATTCTGCCCATTGGCTGCTCTGACCATCTCCCTCGTCAAACCAGATTGTCTCAGTCGAAGGATGGTATGCTATTGCTCTCCACTTGCTCGGGTTACCCTTGCTGGACCCATCTGTGTACCAGGCATCTTCAGGGATAGGATATTTCCCCTCCTGAACGGGACTCTTCTCTGGTGGAGCGACCAGTGTTTCTCTTGGTGCTTCACTATGATAGGTCACTGGGCCGAGGATCTTCTGAAGTTCTTCTTTCAAAGGTGATGAAGACAGACTGCTCCTTTGGCTGAGGTAAGCAACCCATTGTGCCACTGTCTGCGCTTGGGCCACCCCTGTCTTAGGAAGGTGGGTCAGATCTTTCACCCACCCCTGAATTGGCAGAGTTGTTTTAACTATGACTTCAGCTGTTTGAGTTATTGGCTCTACTGCCTGTAACGCTGAATAGGCAGCCAATAACTGTTTTTCAATCATGCTGTATCTTTCTTCTGCTCCATGCCAAACCTGAGACCAGAACCCAATGGGGGTCCGAACAGAACTCTGGCGTTGCCACAGGCCCCAGCCAAAGCCATCCTGAGTCACATGAACATCCAACTCAGCTGGGAGGGTAGGATCAAATATACCCAACGCCTGGGCTTGTTTAACTGCCAGTTTCGCCTGTTGAAAAGCATCCTGTTCTGTTTTCCCCTAATCCCATAGCTGCCCCTTTTTTGTGAGTCTGTACAGTGGCCTCAGCAGCTGCGCTAGATGAGGTATAAAGGAACGCCAATAACCCAATATACCCAGAAACTCTTGCAGCTGTTTCAATGTTGTAGGGACTGGGAACGCCTGAACTTTATCTATAACAGCACTGGGTAGTACTTTAGTCTTTCCTGACCAAACCACCCCCAGGAATTTTACAGATAGGCCCGGACCTTGCACCTTTTGGGGATTTATAGCCCATCCCTTCTGTTGTAAATAGGCGGTTAACGAATCTGCCGCCTGCCCTACTGCCTTCAGTGAGTCGGATGTCAACAGGAGATCATCAATGTAATGATACAGATTAACGTCATTGGGTTTTTTCCAATCTGCCAGGTCACGCGCCACTAGATTATGACAATATGTTGGTGAGTGCACGTACCCCTGTGGCAGGACCTGAAAGGTCCACTGCCTGCCTCCCCACGTAAACGCAAATTGGTCTTGCGATTCCTCAGCAATTGGGATGCTAAAAAACGCATTTGCTGAATCTAGGACACAATGATAGGTTTTTATCTCCCTACTCAATGTGTCCATTAGAGAGGCAATATTAGGTACGGCTGCATGAATAGGCGGCGTGACCTTATTTAATTCTCTAAAATCCACCGTCATTCTCCATGTGCCATCCGACTTTCGCACTGGCCATATGGGGGAGTTATATGGGCTATGTGCAGGTCTTATAATACCCACTTTTTCTAGTTCCTGCACCGTTCTCGATATTTCTTCCTGCCCACCCGGGAGTCTATATTGCCTTACATTAGTAATCCGTCACGGTTTCGGCAGGCAAATAGGCCCATGTTTCGCATGGCCTCCCAATATCGCCTGCACCGCCCGGATACTGATGCATCTCTGTCAAAGTCTGAACTCCCCTACAGTTGTCTGGAGAGCCAGACCCCATAGAATATCTATGCCCAGTATGTATTCTTGAACTGGGGCAATAGATACCTTATACTCCCGGGGTGGGAGGCGCCCAACCCCCAGTTTTAACCATGTTTGGGTGACAGGAGTACTTTGTCCCCCAAAGCCACCAATCATCACCTTATCTCCATGAAATTTAGATGGGTCTCCATAGATAATCGATGTTTCCGCCCCTGTGTCTACCAGTGCCATAACTCTTTGTATGTTTTTCCGGGACCAGTAAATTGTTAATTCTACATAGGGCCTCCGTTCCCGTCTGGAGGCCCTAGGGGGATTAACATCCCCCGTCACGCCATGAACTGCGCCAGGGATAATTCTTTTGCCTCTGATGTCTCAGGCATTGTAGCCCGAGACACCTGAGGTGGCTTTTTTCTCCTATTGGGAACAATAAAGTCTTGTAAGTTCCATGTCTGTGTCGGCATTGTTTCTATGATTCTTACCCTTGGTTTTTTAGGGTGAGTTTGAAATTTTTGATTGTCCCTCAACTGTCTCCAGAGCTGGAGGAGGACATAATTAGGCTGGCGGTCAATTTTAGCGAATTGAACCCCAGCCTGGATTAAATCATTAAACATCTGCTTCCGAGAAACCCTTATGGGTCCCAATTGAGAAGCTCGAGTAGCCGGCATTTTGATTTTAGTTACCGGCAATACTTCGGCCTCTTCTAATAATCTAACATTACGTTTTGATCTTAGGTGTTCCGTCTCTCCTAAATCGGCTACTAACTGAGCAGCCTGCTGGACCGCTGCTTCCGAGGCTACTAGAGGGTTTAATATGGAAACCAAGGTTCCATATAAGTGAGCGGGAGCTTGCTGTAGGTAGGATTAGGTCCCTCATTCCTGCTGTGAATTTTACCATGTCAGGTCCATCAAATGTATCTTCATAGATAGCTTCTCTAAAACCCAATTCTCGAATGTAGTTTTGAAGGTCCTCCATGGAGGACCACATTCCTGAATTTACGGGGATATCTGTTTTGTTTGGCCATACCATACGGCTGGCCGCCATTAACCAAGCAATTATAGGGTGGTTCTCATCACCGTGGTGACTACCCGCATAAAGCCTTTGTCGAAGAGCAGGGTGAGTGGTCATAGAGGCTAATTTAGCTACTTCTGGGCCACTTACTATAACACTTTCTGCTCCAGAGTCCCAAAGTCTCAACAGCCAGGCCGGTACACTTTCTCTGGATCTTTGTCGGAATTTCTGCACTAGATCCATTAATTCTGTTGCCGTGTATGGCCGGGCCGTCACGTGCAAACGAGTTTGGGTAGGGGGCCATTGATCTGGTGGCACCCCTGCTGGTCTATCTTGAACTTTCTTTGTTTTTTGAGTTAACACCGGACGGACTTCCAGTGGTTCTAGACAAATAGGAGCTTCAAGATCCGACTTGGATCTTTTATCTTCTTGATCAAGATGATCTATTGGTTCAGAAACCTGATCATTAGTTATTGTAATATTGCAAACTTGGCCTATGGGAAGTAGGGTTGATTTTTTTCCCTGTTAACAGGCTAAGTTCCTGTTCTAATTTTTCAATACGGTCCTTAAGAAGTTGGTTCTCACTTATTAAGGTATTATTATTCATTTCAGAAGTATTTAGAGCCTTTAGCAGAGGCCATGCTACTATAGAAGCAGCTAGTTTCCTTTCTTTTGTAATTAATATATCTTTGCTGAGTC
The DNA here is from genome assembly GCA_035772895.1 of Perdix hodgsoniae. NCBI lineage: Eukaryota > Metazoa > Chordata > Aves > Galliformes > Phasianidae > Perdix > Perdix hodgsoniae. The sequence continues at coordinate 3,823,964 of JAPSGF010000059.1, read as the reverse complement.
CTTGAAAATACTCAGCTAAGCGATGTGGGGAGATGTGTCCCATATCCCTTAAGGGACCCCATTTTTCAATGACACTCGCTAATTCATAATAGGGAGATCCCACAAATCCTGGGATCAGTCCCGGTATCACTTTATCTAAGGGGACAGTGTTCTCCCCCTTCATCCATTTACAAAAATTCCAGATGAAAGACATGATATAAATTTAGATGTATTTAGCTAGCCTGCCTGGCTTGCCAAGTGTACAATCAAGGAAAAAATAATATAATTGAAAAGTACAGTCAAATAGATGTATAATCAAAAATAAACCAATAAAGAGTTAGGCACAAGGGGAACAAAGAGAAAATAGGTGGAATGCTTACCCGTGCAGAGGGCTCGCAGTAAAGGTCTCCAAAGGAGTGGATCTCTCAAAAGAGATCCTTCCTCCCTGGCAGTCAGCACTTAAATGGTTCTGGAGAGGTGGAGCCTGGCTCCACCCCTTCCTGCAGCACAGGTGAATTGCTTTCACCTGTGCTCCCAGGGCTGACATACTGCTTGCCTCAGATAACTAATCAAAGGTTCAGGCTGTGATTCAGCAGCTCCCATACAGTAGGTAAGTAAAAAGCTTCATTTACTTAAAACTAGTGAAGATAGTCAGAAAAATAATAATTTTAATTTAAAATTATTTTTATTATTTACTTTAATTATATTGTTATTATTATTATATTTATAATAATTACATAATATATTTGTGCATTATTATATTAATATTAATATTAATTATTATATATCAATATATGATTATATAATTAATGATATAATAATTATAATTAACAATATCATAATAATATTACATTTTAATTATTTATTTTTAATTTTAAATTAATATATGTATAACTTTAATGAAATGTCAAATATAAAGATAAATGGGTAAAGATACTTGAGACTTAAATGTACATTTGAAAATTATACTTAGTTTAAACTGACTGGCAAATGAGGGATGATACATCAGTTGATTTTTTTTGTCTTTTGTGAGGTGAGTCCATAGTAAAACAGATCAGAACTAACTTCTGAGTTGCTTGGAAGTACTTAGGATTTAGATAATTAAATTGGAAGAGGACTCTAGAAGAAAATACATAAAAACAGCTAACTTCTCAACTGAAACTAGATCAGTGAAAGACATCTGAGATGAGAGACATAAAGATTTGTTGTGTGGAATTGTCAGAAATGTTTACAATATGATTACGTGCATCTGAATCAACTGCTGTAAGATGTCTTTGTAGTCAATTGAAAACAAGGGGAAAAATATTGCAACAGTAGAATTCATTTGCATGTTTTAGGTTTCTATCTTAAACTGGGATTCTGGAAGTCCCTATTTCTCTTCTAATGCCACTGACAGTTACAAGTTTAGACAAAAAGCCTACTTTGTAGTAAATTAGTTTTGGCTGTGTGAATCATCACATAGAATCTTTGACCAGTTGTGCCAAAAATGCAATGAGAGGAAGAATAATCTTTATGATTTCATCTTAAAATAAACTGACTAATTATCGTATTTTATTCTTTTCTGATCATCTCCTGGGTTTATTTTGTTTGTTTGTTTTGGTTTTTTTTAGGAATTATGATTGTGCTGTGTCAACGGTTTATGGGCTGGTCCGGCCCAGTTCCGTGACCAGCAGG
>JAPSGF010000059.1:3801940-3812429 GCA_035772895.1 Perdix hodgsoniae | reverse complement strand
TTATATTCACAGATTCTTTTCCACTTACAACTTCAGTGCAAAATTTATATGCAAACTTTCAACCAAGCTGTAACCTAAGGCACTCTTCCTCCTCAAGTGTATACTTCTTTTCTACCTTCTAGGATCTTGCCTGCATTTCTCCTTGGTGATTCAGCTTTACTAAGAAAGCAAAATATTTCAACTTCAAGAATCTCTATATGGAGAAAAGGAGATTTACGTCCCTAAGAAAGAACAAGGCATATAATTCAAGCTTCCCATTGTCAGTGTGAATGTTCAATAGGCATCTATGAACAAGATGGACCTATTATCTAATCTCAGAACAATTGCTTATGGCATTTTAGTGATGCTCTTTATGAATGTATTGAGTGTTTTGAATGTTATGAGGATGTAGATCTGATTCAGAAGGTCAAAATTCGTAAGAGACAGAAGTTTGAAACATTTGTATTTGGAATTTCTCTTGGCTGGCTATAACCAGTCACACAAAAATCTGCCTTCAGACTGCAGTGACATTCACACTCCTTCTACAGGTGTATGGAGTCTTTTACAGCCATTTTCCTTATAAAAACAACAACAAAAAAATTGGACACATCAGCAGAAAGGGGTAAACTTCATGCACAATATTTCTGAGACACTTGTTTCATTCCATTAAGCGTAAGTATAGCCCATGATACTAAGCTGGCATATTATAAAAAAATTCTGGGACTAGATGTTTGACGGTTAAAATAAACAGCTTGGGAAAAGTTAATCTTACTTCATTTTAGATTAATTCTATGCAGTGTATTTAATCTGAGAAAATGTAGATTTTAGACTAAGATAGGCTTAATTGATTATTTGAATATTCATATAGAGAGCTTAAGCAATTCAGTCTTAAACCTCTTCTAATGATATTAGCTTGTTATTACTTGTTGAAGTTTTGAGTCACAGTTTAGCTGCAGCCATATCATTGAAGGGGATTAAATTAAATTCTAGAGATGTGGGGTGTCTGAAAATGCCTGCAAGATGGGCTGTAAGATCAACTTCAAGGCATATTGGAAATGTCGTCCCTGATACAAGTAAGTCTAAATATTTAAGAAATAAAAATGATACTGAAGTGTTGAATTTATCACTAAACGATTTCCCTGACAATTCAAAAAATAGAAAATATTCCAGAAATAAGGAAAACTTAATAAGAACAGTAACTGAACTGCCAAATGTCTAGCATTTTATATCCATCGGCAGTTTCAAGCATTCACTATTTTACTACAGTTCTAATTTGAGCACATCTTTCTATTTTTATACATTAACATAATGTATTTAGGTATATCAGAAGCAAGGCAGTATGTTCTAAAAGATGAGATTAAGTCAAGGTAACATTTGGAAATAACCAGCTAAATGGAAAAGAAAGATTTATCGCATTACATAAGCATTCCTCTGTCTCTCTCCATTTTATAAATGACCTTTGCAAACTGTTTCAGTAGTGCGAACTGCTGGTGAATTGTGTGTCATATTACCTAACCTAGAAGTTAAAGTACGTTACAGTGCCAGAAAATCCCCAAAAGAAGCCACCTTATAAATATTCTGTAAAGCCTGAGTAAATTTTATTACCACAAATGCCTCTAAGGAACCATAGTGGTGAACAGAGAATAAAAGTAAAACTATTTGTTTTTACAGCTTGTTTGTAAGAATGGGAATAAAATATTGAAAGCTCTCTGAGGCTAAAAATTAACCATCTTAGCAATTTTAGTGAAGATCAATGGTACATCATTTCTTTTTTACAATTTTTAAAAAAGAAAATTAATATTTCAGCAATAATAATAAAATATATTATTTTAAAAAATGGGCTACAAACAAAATATTTAAAACATACTCAGATCTTAATTGTACAGAGACATGAAAACTATGTACAAAATAAATTGTTTGAAATAATCTAAAAGAAATGTTAAAGTATTTAAGTATTTCTGATTAGTTATGCACCAATCATGCTTCATATCCCACTAAAAATTTGAGCACCTAAAAAAGATGTCTCAGATTAAAAAGTAATTGATTTTTTTTTTTAATTGGAAAAGAAAGAAATTGAGTTTTTAACTGATTCTGATGAAAGTACCAAATAATGAACATACTAACCGGAAACTTTCAGTATGATTTGATTAATGAAGCAAAAATTGAACATGTATAAGAATAGAATTAGATACTGTCACTAAAAATAATCACTGTAAGTTTTTCCTGTTTTATTATTAAGGATCTTTTAGGCTTCATAGAAAATTAGCATCATTGCCTTTCCTTTGTTGACTGTCTAGAGAATGGTTAAGTTCTACTATTTCTTCAGCATAAAACCACTGTCTGAATAAACGGATGAGATGCTCTTTTCCAATCTACTCAGTCTGCTAAGCAGGTACATTTTTGTTTCTTCATCCTTACATTTCTGAATGCACAGGAGGACAATTTTATCTAGAGGTTTGGAACATACTTCCCTGCAGTTTAGTGAAAACAATGAGAAATGAAAACCACAAAAACTTTCCCAGGAAAGAATAAAAAACTTTTGCCTTTGAGAGGTGCTAAAGGTAGCAATGTAATATGTAAACTATAAAAATTCACCATCATCTTTGAGTGAAACCAGATATCTCAGTCCTTTCCCAAAACTGGGACTGTAGAAGAGTTTACAGGAGAGTCCAAAGAGGAAAAGGAGATTAAATCAGCAGTATAAGCATATTCCACATTCTGTATAATTCCCTAATTTGTTCAGATTGATTATGGTGTTTCTCATGTATGCTCCTACTCAGAAATCTACTATGTAAATTCAAAATTTACATATAAAATTTCATACAGTGAGAATCCAGTTCTGTAAACAACTATTACATCTAGAAATACAATAATCACATAAGAAGTTGAGCTGTGGAAAAAATAAAAAAAATAATAATAAAAAAAGGAATTCTGAATCTGTAAGAAAATTTCTGGCAAGATTTAAGGGGAGTATGTGTATAATGTTTTCTAATTTCAGGGGGGTTTTATTTTAATTAAATAGAAATTACTGGGGAACAGAAACTAGTGTGAGTATGAATTTATAAAGAAATTAAGCATTCTACTTCATAGAAAAAGATATAGCTTTATTCTGCTATACAAATTCAATATCCCTATTTTTTCCAATATATTTTCAAAAATCAGTCCATTTATCCACACTTCAAGCAGACAGGCTTATCTCAGGTCTCACAAGTTTCTCCGTCTTTAAATCTACAGGGAAGCATGCAATGGAAAATGTTTTGAGTTATCTTTATATCTCTGAATAGCCTCTAGCTAAGCCTCATTGAACTCGGGTCTTTCCACTGGAAGTGTAGGAAGTCTGAGACCTTCACAAGAGGCCTTTCAGTGTTTTGTCTCTTACAGAATTTCTTCAGGATTCAAAGAACATAAATTATTTATACAGAATGTTAAAATATTATTAACTTGGCATGCATAGCTAACTATCAGGTATATTTAATTTAAATGCATATTTCCTATTCACAGAGAATGATGAAGTCTACTGATTATGTAAAGATCTCCATGAAACTCCACTAGTTTTTCAATCTTACATAATTGAAAGTATTTTTTACTAACTTTTTGAAAAAGATGCATCCTATGTACAATTGATTATGATAAAGAAATTACTGAGTATCCAATGTTACAGTTTAGTTCATCTATGTTATTTCATATGCAAACCTAATCTGACATTTAGCAAGTGTAATTGAATACACTAAGCTGTATGTTTATAGCCGTAGCATCTGCAGGTTATCACACCGTAAAATCCTGAAGCAACTGGGGTGAAAAACAAGTATGAAGTGTCTAGTGTGCAACTCTGAAATTATGATGAAATCCCCAAGGATGTTGTTAGATGAGAAAAAATCTTACATGTCATAGTTTCTTCTGAAATAATCAGACTTGCCTACTCAATAGTAAATTATATTTGTTCTGTAGGATGGCATGTTTCCAAAATCTCTAGCTATGGATTCTGATTTTCAGTCAAGTTCATTACACCTAGTTCAATCTTTGTCATTATTTGGATATGGGCATATTCTGAATCTGATAAAATAGATTCAAATATAGGAGAAGAAGATTATTCCAAAACTTCACAGAATCATGGCGCACTGATGGCTCATGGACAGTTGTCTGCCTGGAGACACAGGCCTTTCTCTACAGAGCTGCTTTCCAGCAGGTCAGCCCCTAACTTCTACCAATACACATGGTTATTCTTCACTGAGTGTACGACTCTACACTTGACCCTGTTGAATCTTATCAGATTCCTCTCCACTCAACTTTCCAGCCTATGCAGGACTCGATGAATGACAGCATAGCCTCCAGATGTGTCCACAACTCATCCCAGCAAAATTGCTGACAGTGCACTCTATCCCTTCATCAATTTTCACTGTCATCAATTAGGTGAGAAAAAAACTTAGAAGTTGTAGCCTCTTTGGAAATATTCAGACTTGCCTACCCAGTAGTAATTTAGATCTGTTCTTTAGGTTGGGCACATTTTGAGAATCTGTAAAATGAGATGGACAGCCTGGTGAGGCCTGGAGTACCATGTCCAGAAGAGAAGGAACTACTTAAGAGAATCCAGTGGAGGGCTGCATTGATGATTAGGAGCCTGAAACTTCACTCTTATGAGGAAAAGCCAATAGACCTGGGACAGTTCAGACTTAAGAGCACTGAGAGGAGTCTTCAACAATGCTTATAAACATTTGCAGGGTGGGTGTCAAGTGGATGGGGACAGGTTCTTTTTGGCAATGACCATTAACAGGACACAAGGCAACAGGCACAGACAGAAATAGAGGAAGTTCCGAATGAAAATACATATTTTCTATAAATTGTACTTAAAATTATCTTTAAGAGGTTTTTCTTTTTAGAATTTTAGAAATTTCTACCTTTTCTTTATGGGGAAAAAAAAAAGTAACTACAACTATTTAATTTAAAAATGTGTATAAACAGGGATACTAAGATGTTATTTGTCTTGTGAATAGTACCTGGTACTCCTGGAATAAAAAAGTGGAATATATTAGAATACATAAAGTACTAGTGTTCTTCCACTACTTACAATGACTATAACTGGTAAACAGCTAAATTCATACAAATAGACTGTGTGCAATTTATCATCTATGAAATACAGCACTGAGTTTCTTTTTTATATTAGCTCTGTATTCATTACTAAATTAACAGTGACACATTATAGCTTAGAGAAAAATATCAGCCTGCATAGTATGATTATGGTACATAATTCATACACCTGACTTACCAGAGCACAAAGAAAGGGCTGAACAACCTAAGAATGATAAGAAATGAAATTACCAACATTGCTTTAAAGTGTGTAGAATCCCAATCTCATGATAATGATTCTTTTTAAACAGCAATTTTTTGCACATACAAAGTATTTTTTTTTACAAACCTCCACACCCAACAATTTATATATAGAGAGAGATATTATATGTATTCATAGAATACTGTATATAAAGAATATGTAAATGTTCTTTTCAGAAAGATATCTGCCTACTCTCTAGTAAAGGCAAATTTTTCTATTCCGTTTCCCTCCCCTCATGTTACATGACAATTAATTTGCAGTGCAAAATCAAAACTACAAAATAACTTTACACAGATATTGAAATGCAGACCAAATAACAATATTGAGATATATACTCAAAGTTTGACTTGAGTTCTCTTCAAATTCAACTTTGATTCTCTTCTGATTAAGAAGTGTGATGGAAAGTAAAAAAGAAACCTAAAAGATATGAATTAGGTATTTAACTTCAATAAAAAGAAATGGCTTTCTTTATACAGCTAAAGATAATGTTTTGTGTACTTTCAATCAGACTGGATTTCCTAACCGGCATTACTTTCTGTGTTTTTAATTATCATAATTTCAAATCTGAACTAGCAGTATTTTTATTTATATTTCACATTGGTAGGAGCATAAACAGTACCACACCACATATGATTATATAATTTTTTATCTATAAATGCAAAAAATAGTGAGAAAAAAAGGCATACAAGAGCTATACGCTCAATTTGGTATATAGAATGATATGACATAATTTAATCAGGGAAGCTGTAAATAATATTGTGCTAAAAAACTGAAGACTCCTTCCCAGGTACTATTTTTTCCCTAGAGATGGGATAGGATCTCAGGCAGCTTGATCTTGCGGTTGGCAACCCTGCCAATGGCAGAGGATTTGGAGCTATATGATCTTTAAGGTCCTCTCCAGCCTAAGTCTTTCTGTGACTCTAGAATTCTATGAAATGTTCATTTTGGTTTCCTTTTTAACAAGCTCAAATCAAATAGGGTATTATATTTCATAAGATTTTAAGCTTCTTGGTTCCATACCAGACATTTTTTTAAGAACACAGATAAAGTAGATGAGCATTCTTTGCCTTGAAAAAACTGCTTAAATTGACAGCATAGCATGTTTTTCTATTGTGAGAAATTCAAAACTTGAATTCATTCTTTCGTTCTCCAGTGCACCTTTTCTAAAATGAACCTTCTGAATAATCTTCTGCTGTTGTTTCTCTTTGATTATCACTTGATATATCACCTGATACTGGTTAGAAAGCATCAGAACAGTAAGAAGTGAAAGTATACAGGATAAAAAAGTCCATAATTCTAGTTTCTGAATAACAACATTTAAGCACACATTCATTGTGTTTGTCTTTAGAGATGAAAATGGACAAGAATAAAAGTATCATATTAGCTATTATTCCTGTATTCTGTTCTGTTTCTCTCTTTCCGTTGACCTTGATAATGTAGAAAAGTATAGAGAGATTATAGAAACATAAATGAAGATATCTTATTGCTTTGCTTATTGCTGTGCAGCAACACATTAGTCACAGTGATCAAAATGCTTGAACAAAACACACTAGATTCAAAATTAGACTATATGTAGGGGGGGAAAGAAAGTTTAGAGTCCATGGCTTTAAAAAAAAAAAAAAAAAAAAAAAAGGACAATGTAGAGATGAGTCACAATCCAGATCTTTCTATTTTTAGCGGCATTATTTCTTCCAGATTAAGTTTGCTCAGCACTGGAATAATACATACTTTTTTACCTGCTCTCCTGAGTCTGGACTTGAGAGTCAAAAATCAACAAAATGGCTGGAAAGCACTGTCACCAATGACTACTGCTTGGAGTGAGTGGTAAAATTAAACTCTGGTCCTTTGAAAAGAATGAGAGAATCCATATTTCCTGCTCAAAGATTCTATTCACATATGTGTTTTCAGTGTTATTACTGTCTGTCTACCTGCCCAAGGAAAAATAGAAATACCATTCATATGAGTTATATATGACTATATGGGTTTTTAATTGACATATGCATTAAATCCTGGTTTTCAAAAGCAGTGGATCTGGCTGGATCATAAACATTCCAGATTGGGGATTTCTTTCAACTGATTTACTTACCTAAGATAGATGTATATTAAAATAAAAATGGATGCTTGAAGAACACTTTTTATTTCATTCTTTTATAATTCTGTATTAGGATGACACAAATCTCATGACAATAGTTTCTATTTCTCTCTACTAGAACAGGTAGCCTGGGATCATTTACTCAGCTATAATGTATATTTGATCAGATGAATACTTTCCATACTTTTTAAAAAATACACAAAAATATATATTTATATATGTGTGTGTGTGTGTATTTCACTAATACCTTCTTGCTTTCTTGCAGGGAAAAGTTAAGGAACAAATATTTTTAATTAATTTAATTAATTAATATTTTAATTATTTTAAATAATATAAAGATTTTCCTTAAAACAAACAATTCTACAGAAACATCACTGATCTTGCCTTTATAACTAAATCATTTCTGCTTTATAACATTTGATTCACATTTGCATTTACACTGCTTTTTTTTTTTTTCCAAAACAGAATAGTACCTATCAGATTTGATCTCATGAAAATTTCTTACCTGAATAAAGATACAACAATAAAAATTGAACAGAACAGGAAGAAAATCTTACAATATTATAGAGGGGAGGGAAAGAACTGTCTACTTTTTGAGGCAATATCTTATCACTGATAAAATAGACCCTCTTGGCTCTGCTGCATGAATTTTCAGGGTCTTGTGATAAAGCTATGTCATCCAAATGAGTTCCTTTGCCAAGCTTTACAACATATTAAAATAATGAAATAAAAATAAAATGAAATAAAAGCAATAAAATAACATTAATTAAAACAAAAACAACCAAATGAAACCAAACAACACCCTGAAGAACCTATCTCACTTTATCAGGTTAAGATATAATAAACCCATCTAATATTGTATGTAGAAATAATCATGTTGATTTGAAGTCACTGACTTAAGACTTGTTTCAGACTTGCTTTTTGTTGTTGTTTGCTTGCTTGTTTGTTTATTTCATGGCATTCATATTTGATTAAAAAAAAAGTGCCGAAGCTCCTATAGAATCATAGGATGGATTTGGTTGGAAGGAACCCTAAGAATCATAAAGTTCCAATCCCCTTGCCACAGGCAGGGCCACAAACCTGATAATTTACTAGAACCAGATTTGCCTGGGCCCTATTCAACCTGGTCTTGAACACCTCCAGGGACAGAGAATCCACAGCCTCTCTGGGCAGCCTGTTCCTGTACCTTTCCATTGTCTCCGTCAAGAACTTTCCCCTGACATCTAATCTAAACCTTCCCTCCCTGAGCTTAAAACCATTCCCCCTTGTCCTATCACTGTCTACCCTTGTAAAAAGTTGATTCCTCTCCTGTTTATAAAACCCTTGTAAATACTGGAAGTTTGCAATGAGATCTTCTCACAGCCTTTTCTTCTTCAGGCTGAAAAAGCCCAATTTCCTCAGCCTGTCTTGATAGAGGAAGTTTTCTAGCCCTCTGATCATCTTCATGGCTCTTCTCTGAACTCTCCCCACACATCCTTCCTATACTCCGCATGGAGCCTTACAAGGGCACAGTAGAGAATCATAGAATTATAGACTCATAGAATCACAAGATTGGAAAGGACCTAGAAAAACATCTAGTCCAACCATCCTGCCATTACCATTGCTACCATAAGCTACTAAACCATATCTCATAGATCCTCATGCAGACACCTCCTGAACACTGCCAGGGATGACAACTTCACCACCTCCCTGGGCAGGTCATTCCAGTGCCTGACCACCCTCTGAGAGAAAAAGTTTTTCCTTATGTCTAATATAAATCTCCTCAGGCACAACTTGTGGCAATTTTATCAGGTCCTGATTGTTGCCTGGGAGAAGAGGCGAAGACCCCCTCATAACAACCTCCCTTCAGGAAGTTGTAGAGTACGATAACGTCTCCCCTGAACCTCCTCCAAAATAAATGATCCCAGCTCCATCAGCCACTCATGTAAAACTTGTGCTGCAGGGTCGTTGTGGCTAAAGTACAGGACCCAGTACTTGGCCTTATTGAACCTCATCCCATTCACCTCAGCCCAGTGATCCAGCTTATCTAAATACTTCTGAAGGACGTCCCTACCCTCAGGCAGATCGACATTACTTCCCTCTCCCTGTTGGCAACCCTTTTCTGATGCAGCTCAGGATACCACTGACCATCCAAGCTACAAGAGCACACTGCTGGCTCATGTTAAGTTTTTCATCCATCAGGATCTCCAGGTCCTTCTCTGCAGAGCTGCTCTCAAGGAGTTCTTCTCTCAGTCCATATATGTATCTGGGACTACTTCAACCCAAGTGCAAAACTTTGATATGTTGAACCTCATTAGGTTCACACGGGCCCACCCTTCAAGTTTGTCAAGGTTCCGCCAGAAGTTTCTGCAGTTGCCTCTGGAAGATATAGACCTATACATATCATGTAGTTACAAGACCAGCTCTTCATTCCATATCATTTATTTATACTAACTTGCATTTGTTATCTTCTGCCATGTGGGATCCCTATCTGGGCTCACAGATGTAGCATCTATGAAACAATCATGTCATCCTGTAGCTTTAGGTTGAGATCAAGCAAAAAAAAAAAAATATTTCAGACTTGGTTAGCAAAGCTTGATGACTCTGTAAACGATTTTCAAAATATGAGACTGTAAAGATGGCATGATGGAATTTGCAGGATTAGAAAGCAACGATACATGATAGAAAAAAGATAATATATCAGAAATTTGTAGCTTTTTAAAATGTCTTACATACTTAATTGTTCTTTAACACTAATCAAGATAAATCATCATAGTAATTTCTAATTTCATATTGAGTAACAGAAGGATCTCAGGGGAGTGTAATAAAAATGGGGAAAGCTAGTTTATGCAAATTAAATATAGCTAGTTATATGTAAACTAGGAAACTAGGGTCTAAGAGACTAAGACCTTATTCACTTTTTTTTTTTTTTTTTTTTTAAAGGCAGTACTAAAAGTAAATGTGATATTTTGTAGGCTTTTCAGTTTGATGCTAGGAAGGAAGGAAGCAAGTAAGGAAGGAAGCAAGTAAGGAAGGAAGGAAGGAGGGAAGGAAGGAGGGAGGGAGGGAGGGAAGGAAGGAAGGAAGGAAGGAAGGAAGGAAGGAAGGAAGGA
>JAPSGF010000059.1:3769599-3801840 GCA_035772895.1 Perdix hodgsoniae | reverse complement strand
AAGGAAGGAAGGAAGGAAGGAAGGAAGGAAGGAAGGAAGGAAGGAAGAGCACATCCATTACATACATTCAGATGCTGGAAATCTGAAATTTGTTGCACTGCATTGGAAAGAACACAGAACATGCCACAAACTCTGTCTGTGTAGAGTTTCCTTGTTTGTTGTTGTTTGTTTTATTTGTTTGTTTGTTTTGATCTATAGAGTTTTGACAGAATGTTCTTAGAAGAAAACAAGTCTATTCATCATTTTTACTTTCAAGCATAAAGAGGCTCACGTGAAAAAATACCTCTTTTGGAATACAATGGAAACCAAGGAATGTGTTCAGTGCAATATGGGACTGAAGGCTAAGGGCTATTCACAGCCAATGCAGTACACCATATACACCTGCATTTACCTATATTAGCTGTTGAGTGGTTCATTAACTCCTCAGTGTGTGATAATTTTGTGATTAGAATCTCTAGTGACCATTTGAATTTCTGTAAGAGTACAGAAATCTTTCCAGGAAAAGTAAGAAAGAAACACAATTCTTTTTGAAGTAAAAACATGGAGTTTCATTTCCCAAATATTCATTTATTTGAAATTAAGGACATTTTTTTATTATTCTTTTATTTCTTTCTTCCTCGGGCAGATGAGTTCGGAAATGTAGAAAGTCTATTAGAATGTTTACAAAGGAAAACAAATATCACATGTTTTTGTAGAAATAATTAAAAGGGTACAATTTTTATTTTCACTTGTGTAGAAATAAAAATTATTTCCTGAATTTGTGTGCCGGACAGACACCTTGCTTATGTGGAAAAAAATAAAGGAAGTAACAGATTCTGGATTAAGAACAAATTCTGTAGGATAAAGGGAAAAATGTTCCCAAATGTTCACAGCGAGTATCTTGGGCTAGCGTGAGTCATCAAATACAACACAGATTAACAATATTTTTGAGTTTCCACTTACTCTCCCTCATAGGCATCTTCTAGCAAAAAGCAGTGTCTAACTGGCTTATGGAGACAATGAGATCTTAGGTGGTTTTACATTCAATTTTGTTAATCAGGTCTAGTAAATTGATGATTGTAATATATTTTAAAACATGTATTTGTTTCACTTGTTATTACTTTAGCCTTGATACCAATATAATTTAAAAAGCCAGTGTGCTGCTTGGGCATTTTTCCATCTGAAAACACCTAACTTGTGGCAGTAAACATCATAACATAGATGTCACAGCTCAGAGTCAATGTATTTATCTGTCTATATTAGTCTTAACAAACATTTTATTTCAGTTTCTCTGAAATTTGAAAACTGTTTAACTGCTCATACAGAAATAGACAGAAGCAATAATGAAAAAACACTCCACTATTTCAAATACAGAACTCATGGCCTCTGGTAGTAATTTATAGGAAAGATATTGATCAACAAATAAATCTTCAGTGGAATTACATTTATATATGTTATCATGCTGCATATATTTTTTGGTTTTGGATGTCAGTAGTGAATATTTCCATAAAATACTGTCTCCACAAGTAGAAGATTATTAGTATTTGACTATGAAGAAATAAGACAAAATTTAGATAGAAATTAATACTCTGTCTATGATTTGGGTTTTTCTTTCTAACATTCTCCTGATTAAGTTTTAGATGTAAAGCTTTTATAGCAGCTTATCACCATTGTTGCTGATTAATATTTTTTTAATATGTATACAATGCATATATATGTAGGAATATATATATATATACATCTATGCTGTTCGTATTTACGTATAATAAATCAGTAACATAACATCACAAACACTAGAATGCAAAAAAAACTTACTATAAAATTAAAAAATATATATTTATCTCTTCAAATCTCATCAACCATATTGAATGTGGTTAAAATTGTGCCTAGTGCCTAGCTATCTGAAGCATTTCCACAAAGCTGAAAAGTCTGACACAGATCTTAGGGTGGTTTACCCTAATGTGGTTCAAGTGTCATGAGTTTCATGATAAGACCAAATACTTATGGTTCTGCTTTACTGACAGTATTTTAGCAGATGAAATTTATAAAAAATAAGGAGACTCCATTTTTAGACATACAATCTAGAACTGAATTCCGCCCTTCATTTCTGCAAAATAATTCTTTTTCAAATTTAATCCATTCTTATGTTTTTATAAATATTTTATATTATTTATCTATTTGTATCCAAAGTAACCCACAGAGGATGTTCTAATCTGTTTAACTTATTTGGTTTTCACAGGTCAACGATAACAATTAATGTAGAGTTTCAGGTAATAATTTCAGGAAAAGGAATTGGCTCAGAGTTTTTCCTCTTAGGCTGACCCTCTGTGCCTTTTTGACTTTGTTGTGATATTTGAATTACTAATCACATCTACAAAGTTATTCTTGCACTTCCCAGACAAAAGCAGAATTACCAACAGAAGCAAACAATAGGTTAGTTTCATGCAAACTAGCTTTTCAAAGCCTATTTCACATAAATGCTTTGATAAAATACTGTTTCTTGGAACACCCAAACCCTGATGTATCATGATAAATCATTTCCATTTTTAGTGATGTCCAAAAAGCTTTATCATTTTGATACTAAAGAATTTTCATGGATACAAGGAAAAATAACATTTTAAAATGTGTCAAAACTGAGTAATCGGTCCTTGTTAGTTTCACTGAGATGACAAGTAATATAATTAAGTGTACTGTGCCTTGCTGGCACTTCCACACATTACTTTTATCTGGAGCTGCACCTGTGATTTAAAGTTAACCATAAACAATATTCATCCCTTTTTTTCTAAGTGCCAACTTATTAGTTAAAAGCCTGCTGCCATATGGTGAGGTAATATCTGCTGAGACAGCAATTAAAGTAAGATTCTAAAGAAAGAACTTTGAAAAAAGATGTATGTGGTTTTAGAAAAAAAAAAAGAAAAAAAAAGAAGTTATTTGAGTATGACATTTACCTAAAACAACGAAAACCCACTAAGATAATTGGGTAGAAGAAAAATGAACAAACAAAGCATAGAAATGTGTGCTCTTTTAATCATGCCTTAGTCTCTGTATACTGACAAAGCTCTTCCCTTTTTAACCCAATTCCAGAAACTTTATATTAGAATGAGAAAAGTATCTGGCATGAATAGTCTGCTCAGGTATATATTATATATTTACATAGCCATCAGTTTAACTTCAAAATTAATGTGCATACAGGTGTCATGCTTTAAACGAAAATGCTTGCAGCTGCATTTTGAAGGAATTCATAATTGGAACTTGTTTTACTTGACAGTTGCATTGTAGTTACTGCACTCATAAATTAATTGATTCATTAGCTCAATTCTGCCTGTACAACATTTTTTTTTTTTTTTACATAAAATTTATTGGAAAATTCAGCATTGAACTATTTAGATTGGTGCCTCCACTTAAAGGGAGTTACTAACATTGGTTATCTGATCAGTAGTGACAACAGTATATGTTTAAGTGCTTCTTAGTTTGAAAATAGCTGGCTGTCCCTTTTAAAATGAATGGTCTTCTCCAATAGGTGCAATGTTGCCATCTATTCACTCTAGCAAACAATTAGTAAGGCTCGGCCCACTGGATATCAAAAATTAGTAGGAAATTAACATTTTCCTTATGCCTCTTCCTATGGGCCAACAGATATTTCAGCCACTCCCGGGAAAGCAGGGTTCATCATTTGTAACAGCTCATTGAGAAGACAAATGACATCAATCCAAATATCACCCCTTTCCTCCTTCATTGCAGCTTTTAATGATGACCATGATATCATACAGTATAGAATAGTTTTGGTCAATTTGTGTCACCTACCCTCCCTATGTCCCCTCCCAGCTTCTTGAGCATCCAGACTCCTCCCTGCAATGCACTAGAAGATGAATAGTGCTTGGATCTGTGTAAGCACTGTTAGGCAACAACTAAAATAGGATGCTATTGCCTCTGTTTTCATCAAAAACACAAACATTTCATCATACAAATCTCTGTGAAGAAAATTAACTATGTCCCAGGTAAACCATTACACATATCCATGCTGCTGTAGCTAAAAATGCAGACCACTGCAGTATATGGGCTGACGTGGGAAAAGTTAAATCCATCCTTGCCAGATCTGATAGTTCCCTGCTGAATTTATAGAATCAAAGAATAAGAGAATATCTTAGGTTGGAAGAGACCATAAAGATTATCTAGTTCCAACCCTCTCCTGTTGGCATGGTTGATACCCACTAGATCAGGCTGCCTGAGGAACCATCCAACCTGGCCTTGAACACCTCTGGCAATGAGGGGGCACCCACTGCTTCTCTGGATAATCTGTTCCAGCGCCTTACCACTCTTCAAATAAATATTTTCTTCCTAACACCTAATCTAAATCTCATTTCTTTTAGTTTAATGCCATTTCCCCTGTCCTATCACTATCAGACCAATTAAAAATACAGTCTTCCTTCCATTTATAAGCTCTCCTCAAGTACTGGATATCCACAATTCTTTCTCAAAAGCCTTGATCACATCAACTAGCTTCCTTAGCTCTTCGGGCTACATTCTGTTATGGCCTACAATATTACATATGCCCAGTTTGCTTAGAATAAATAAATATACAATTTTAAATGTGAATACAATCTATTTTTCAATCAAATAAATCTGAAATAATAGTAACAGAAGTAATAATGAAAATATTATTAGGTCTTCATAGTTCTCCGTGTCAGGAAAGAGAGTTTAGAACTCTCTGTTTTGACAAAAGTTTAACATGCAAGGTAATGTGTACATTGGCCCACGAACTCTTGCAGTAGTATGTAAGATTCCTCAGAGTATTCGTAAGTTATAAGAAGAATGTTACCTCTTCTATATATTTATATATATATCTAATTTTATATATAATATAATATATATATATTTTATATTATATTTATATATATACAGAATTAGAAAGGCAAGCAAATAGATGAAGCAGCTATTTTTATATTCCTGTTCCTCTTAAGGAAAATCAGAAAGTGAAAAAGAGAGGGATGAAAGAAGTATCTTAAATATTTTCTTGTCTGAATGAAATAGATGTGTCACTGAGTTGAAGGAGAGAATTATTTATCAGCTATGGAGAGCATGGCTATTTCCTCCTGGATCTCTCAGCAGTCAGTGAATAGATACAAGGTCATGGGTGACCTAACATGCTTTTAGAAACATACTTTAAGATGATATATATCATGACCTTTAAGACCCTGTTTCTCTCAGTTGATTTAAAAAAGATCCAAGGTTGACCAGCTTATACCATTTCACATACTTTTCCAGGTCAAAACAAAGAGTAGTTTTTCTTTCTCTTGTAATGTATTATATATGCTTCAAACTTTATATGTTAAAAAAAAAAAAAAAAAATTGTTTGAGATTTCCTTATCTTTCTGTGAGTTGAAGAGGAGTAAAAAAAAATAATAAAATAATAATAAAAATTCTATAAATATGACCTCCAGGCATTTGAGCTTATGCAAAAAGAACCTAACTGAAAGTGCAGTATTTCCACTTTTCAGACTTACATTTTTCTCTCAAACATATTCATTGGATCCTTGGCAACCTATCCTACAGAAGGGGCTGACTACTCAGTATATATAAAAGCTAGTCAGTGTTACTTGGTTGCAAGGTTGTCTCTATTCAGCATCTATTGACAGATAAAGATGATTCATGTGCCTGGATGCTTTATAATCAGACTCTTCAAGTTTGATTTCTTGATTTTATATATTCAAGCTTCATTCAAGCTGTACTTAGTGCACAGAACTGCTGTCCTATATTGAGCTCATATTGCCTAAAATAACATCTTTTTCTAAAAGACCTGATCACAAACATTATGTTAAGTCTAGCCTTAAAGTTCTTATCAAGAGATAATTGACAGACTGAGGCTATCAGAAGAGTTAAAATTCAGATGTTCTAAGATCCTGAGCAGCATTTTAAAGAACAGCTCAGCCTTTCCTTGTTACATCCTTTTTCCCCTTATTTTAATGATCTTATTTTGGTAAATTCATTCTCTAAATTCTGCTTTATTTTTATCCTTGTAGACCTATTTCACTTAACAGTGTATAGTCATATAATGTGTGTAGATATATAGTAAATAATTGATTTGGTTTTGTAATGATTTTTGTATGAGTATGTGTTAGGCTTATACATTATTTTAGCTAAATCATGAATCCTTTCCTTCAAGAATCATGAGGTTAACTACATTCACCTCAAACAGCACAATCGTCTTGATAAATGCAGGAGGAAAAGAAAGTTTTCTTGTAACCTAAAAGGTAATACTACACAAAGCTTGGTATTGCCCCTAAACTGCCCTTAGGTAATGTTTTGTTTTGTTTTTGTACTGGTTTTGTTTTCTTGAATTATTCTCTGCTTCTATAGTAAAGAATAACTGATAGATACTAGCCTTGGGCTAGCAAATTTCAGTGACTTTTCATTTTCCTACCTTACACAGTATAATTGGCTGCAAGGGAAAAAATGTAGAAATCTAAATCCCACAAGTTCCAGTAAGTTATTCATCAGATAACTCAACGTGAGAACCTCCTTACTCTTTCATAGGGAACAGCTAGTCACAAAAGGGAGGAAAGACCTTGCTAATCTTCTGTTGTTTGTAATGCAGTGGGGTTACTTGTTAGATAAAATCCAAAAAATATCAAAAAGCTAATTAATAAAAATTATATGAAGCAACAACAAAAGTAAGTGGTATTAAGGCCCTCGGATAACGATAAAAATTTATTTAAAAAGCCATTTAAGTGTTTGTCTCTCTATGTGATTAAATTAAATTCTTATATTTACCAAAATTCTATGTTCTATGATTATGAATTAAAAATAAACTTTCATTTTTATTTCCTTCTGAGAATTAAAACTGATTAATATTGATAACTCAATATTTTAATCAAATAATAATACCTAACATTGTAATATATTTTATGTTTATACATTTTACTGGAGAAGAAAATTATTGTCTTGTCATGGTGGAAATCTTTTGTCTCCATATGCTTGACTAACCAATCCTGGCTGATAAATGAAGTCATGACTGTTAAAAAAATAAATAAAGTAATTTTCAAGCATTAATAACATTCTACTAAATATTACTATATTCTCTTAACTTTAAAAGTAAAATATTGTTTTGATAACAAAATAGTCTCAGATTGTTTTTGACTAAAAATAGAAACAGAATGTAGATGAAACTGTATGGAAGGAATAATAGAAAATGTTGTAAACACACAGGCCAATATTTTTTGTTTATGTCCTGTGGATTTTGTTCTTTTGCAGTAAAAAGAGAAAAGAAAAAAAGAAAAAAAAAGAAAAAAGAAAAAGAAAAAAGAAAAAAGAAAAAAAGGAAAAAGAAAAAGAAAGAATGAAAAACACACCTATTCAAAGATCATGATTATTGATATATGATTATTATAGAATTACTATATTACTATATGATTACTAGTATTCGCTATGAGGTACTGATTACATAACATTTTTGTATGCCAGAGCCATATAGATATATTTTCTGGAGGATTTTAGAGTTCAGTATATAGCTTCATCAAATTAGGCAGAATCACAGAATCACAGAATCAGGTTTTCAGAGGGACCACTGGAGATCATTAGTCCAAACGCTCTGCTAAAGCAGGTTCGCCAGAGTAGATTAGAGCTTAGTTATAAGGATTGCTAAAATCTCCATTTAAGGAATAGAACTTGGAGAAAACAATTCACGGAATCATAGAATGGCTTACATATCATGTTGGTGATATCACATTCTATCACACTTTGTGCTGTATCTAAGTAGATAACAAACATTTCTTATCATAGTAGTATATTCTAAAACTATTCAGTGCTATGTTCAAGGTTGAAGCATATTGATAAAATAAAAATCCCCACAATTTCCTAATATTAATTTTTCATTTTACAATATGTAAACCAACATAATTCCAAAATGCCATAAACAATTTTGAGGATGTTTCAGTCAGCTTCAGATGTTATTGCAGCATTTATATATACATATATTTTAAAATAATTTTGTTGTCATTAATGTTATTATGGAGTAATAGAGTAATAATGTTTAATAATTAATTCCATATTATTATTATGGAGTTGAATCCAGCTGGTGACCCGTTTCAAGTGGTGTCCCCGAGGGGTCGGTACTGGGGCCCATCTTGTTTATATCATAACTGATGACCTAGATGAGGGGATAGAGTGTACCCTCAGTAAGTTTGCAGATGACACCAAGTTGGGAGGTGGTGTTGATTTGCCTGAGGGTAGGAAGGCCCTTCAGAGGGATCTAGATAAGCTGGATCGCTGGGCTGAGGTGAATGGGATGAGGTTCAACAAGGCCAAGTGCCAGGTCCTGCATTTTGGCCACAACAACCCCATGCAGCGCTATAGGCTTGGGGACCAGTGGCTGGATGATTGTGAAGAGGAAAGGGACCTGGGAGTGCTGCTTGATGCTTGGCTGAACATGAGACAACAGTGTGCCCAGGTGTCCAAGAGGGCCAACGGCATCCTGGCCTGCATTAGAAATAGTGTGGCCAGCAGGAGCAGGGAGGTGATCATCCCCCTGTACTCAGCACTGGTGAGGCTGCACCTTGAGTACTGTGTTCAGCTTTGGGCCCCTCACTACAAGAATGACGTTGAGGCCCTGGAACTTGTCCAGAGAAGGGCAGTGAAGCTGGTGAGAGGTCTGGAGCACACGTCTTGTGAGGAGCAGCTGAAGGATTGTTTAGTCTGGAGAAGGCTCAGAGGAGACCTTATTGCACTCTACAACTTCCTGAAGGCAGATTGTGGTGAAGAGGGGTTTGGCCTTTTCTCCCAGGCAATAAACAGGACCTGAGGAAATGGCTGCAAGTTGTACCTGAGGAGGTTTAGGTTGGACATGAGGAAAAACTTTTTCTCTCAGAGACTGGTGAGGCCTCCCCAAGGAGGTGGTGGAGTCGCCGGCCCCGGCAGTATTCAAGAGGTGCCTGAATGAGGAACTACAAGATATAGTTTAGTTTGTGGTAGCAATGGTAGTGAGAAGACATTTAGACTAGATGGTCTTGCAGGTCGTTTGCAACCTTGTGATTCTATGATTCTGTGAATGTTTAGTAGGGCTGCTCTGGAAGTAATGCCTCCTATTTTATTATGTTGCCACAAAATCAGATTTGGATGTTGGTGGCATGGCAGTAGAGGCTGAATCTTCCCAATATTCCATTACATTCTGTTGCTTATGGAGACTGCACAGTGGGTATGAGCACAGTGAAGTGGTGAATGGTGCATTTCAGCAATGACAATATCAACAGTTGTTCACCTGCCCTGTAGATTTTTATCAAGGAGGTATGCTGTCTCTCATGCATTACAAAATTGGTTTTCATTTCATTGGTGAAAATGCAAAACTAATGGTGATAACTACGTTGAACAATACTGTTTTGTAGGTGAGAATTCGCTCTACCAAATAGTATAGTTGTTGTGCACTTTGCATCTATTGCAGTTTCCATGGAAGTAAATAGCTAGATTTACTGAACAGACTTCAAAATGACAGTAAATCCATTCTGAGATTTGTATCTTACACATTCTGCTGCAATGTCACATAGATAAGTAATGTATTAGTAAGGATTTGGGTTATTACATCTATAACTAGGCTCCATGGACCACCAATGATCCAAAAACTGACAATAAAATGTCTATATATTTCTTAAACACCTTCAGTTTAAAATTTGATGATTAATGGGTATGGTTCACTCAGAAACGTCAAGGTTTAAAGTGATCTAAATAGCCAATATGTTTAAAAACATGTAGTTCAATCAGAAAATACCTTTTTCTAATATAATTTATGGATTTATACTGTCTGTATAGAATAAAGACTGTCTATGTAGCATTCTTACTATACTACAATAAATGCTACAATAAAGTGCAAATACTTCCCCTAGGGAAAATGCTTTTTACATATAAAACCAGGCAGTATATTTTTCAAGGCTTCTCTAACTAATCTTCCTTCCTTTTCTCTTTATCCAGTCCAAGTACATCTCTGTGGCCTTTTTTTTTTTTCCCACTCAACCTTATTTCTAGCTATTATTGCTACGTAAATCATCACTGCTGCTACAGTAAAGCATGACATTATAATAATGAACTGCTGGAAAAGACCTTCGAGTTCATCCAGTCCAACCATCCACCTATCACCAATAGTACTAACTAAACCATGTCCCTCAACACAAAATCCAAACGTTCCTGAAACTGATGCACATTTCTATAATTTCAGCTGGAGTAGAAGAGAATGTCTCCACTTGCTTCAGTGGGGCAGCAGTTAAGTTTCAAATAATTGTTTTTAATTACCTGTAATTCTGAAAGGCAGATTTTCTGAGAAGTCAAACACACCTCGATTACTTAAATTCTTTTGTCAACATTTATAACATAAACATTCTTTTTAGTTCTCCTGATATAAGGGTTGTTCCAAAAGTAACGCATCCTTTTTATTACACTGTCCCTTGACATCAGAGGCAGGTGGTGATGGTATGACAGTATACTCTGAACCTTCCCACTTCCATAACATTTCATTGCTGTGTGACCCAGCTGGCAGTAGGGGCGTAATTTAAAAAAAAATGTGTCTGACATGGGAGCGTGTATGGAACACAGGAATGTAATTTCCATGTGGAAAAAAAACTGCACTCACTGACATTTCTTTCTGCTTGCTGAGCACTTATGGAGACCAAACACTGAATGTGAGTGCAGTGAGGGCTTGGGTGGTGCATTTCAGCAGTGGTGACAGTGATGTAAAAGACAAGCCACGTTTCAGACATCATAGCATGAAATGAAGAGAGTCTCAGTGATGTCATCTGCACAAATCAGTGAATTTCAATATTGGGAATCTGTGTTCAGACCTGAGTATCAGCTTTAATGAGTTCAAAACTAAGGTGGCAACTTTGGAGTATCACAGCATTTGTGCCACTGCTAACAAAGAAACAAAAAGAATATGGCATAAAAATTTGTCACAACTTATTGAATAAATATGAGGCAGAAGGTGACAGTTTCCTGGACTTCATCATTACTGGGAGCTAGATGTGATGTCACCACCTGAGTCCATGGAGCAGCAATATGTGAATTCCCCATCAAAGAAAAAGTTCAAGATACAGCCCTGCAGATTTTTACAATCACATCAACGAGTATTCTTTCTAGGCCTGGGGTGCCCAGCACAAAACCAGAGCTTTTGGAAGCGGTCCAGAGAAGGGCCACTAAGACAATCAGAGGGCAGGAGAACCTCTCCTATGAAGAAAGGTTGAGGGAATTAGGATTGTTTAGCTTGGAGAAAGGAAGGCTCCAGGGAGACCTCGTTGTGGCCTTCCAGTACTTGAAGGGAATGTGAAAATAGGAATGACTGTTTACACTGGTGTGTAGTGATAGGATCCACTGGTGTGTAGATAGAAGGGGAATGGTTTTAAACAGAGACAGGGGAGTAAAATATTAGGTAAAATACTAGGAGAAAGTTTTTCACTCAAAGGGTGGTGATGCACTGGAACAGGTTGCCCAAGGAGGTTGTGGATGCCCCATCCCCAGAGGCATTTCAAGGCCAGGCTGGACGTGGCTCTGGACAGCCTAGTCTAGTGGTTGTCAACCCTACCCACAGCAGGGAGGTTGAAACTAGATGATCATTGTGGTCCTTTTCAACCTAGGCCATTCTATGATTCTATGATGAGCAAGAGCCTTCTGTGCTTATAAAAATCTTTGTGGCCTGCCCAGAACATGGCCTATCTTTCATATTGCTGTCACCACTCCTGAAATGCACCATCCACCACTCCACTGTGTTCACATCCACTGTTTGGTTTCCATAACTGATCACTAAGCATTAATGAATGTCAGTGGGTGCCACTGCTTCCACATGGAGGAACTCAATGACCATCTTCTCTTCATACATTCTTCCATTTCAGACACCATTTTGTGAGACTGCCCCTCTGCTGCCAACTGTTGCATGGGAAAAAAACAAAAAAACAAAAAAAACCAGAATATTGACAGGAAGATTCAAACTATACTGTCATATCACCAACATCTGCCTCTGATATCATGGTCCAACATAATAAAATAGGAAGCATTATTTACAGAGCAGCCATCATACTTTACTGAATATTAGATTTTGCTAAAAGGTTCAGTGTAGACAGAGTCCATGCACTTTGTTGTTAGGACTGTATCAGCTGAAACAGTTTGAAAGATGTAATATATAACTATAGATTGATCCTTCCTCATTAGCAACTGTATATGCTCAGTTACAGGAATCTGCAGAATGTAAAGAGGGACAGGCAAGGCAAAAATGAGGTATGAGAAAACGGAGCCTCTAGACAAGTTGGGACGGAAAAGTGATTATGAAGAGCGAGGTCATATTACAAAGTAAAAAACTTTTTCTTAGGAATCAGAAAAAAATACTAACTGATACTGAGTTTAAAACTGATATCTATGCTCTAAAGGACTATTGGGGATAAAATAGAAAGAAAAAGAAATTTGTTTCAAATCTTCCAATTTTTACTTTTTATACTACACATTTTCTGTATTCTAAAGAATGTCTTTTTTTTTTTTTTTGATTAAACCTTTAGTAAACTTAGAAAATGTTTAAGTACTTGTTTTTTTGGGGGGAGTGCTTGAATTTAACTTTACAAAAGTTAAAGACTACTGTGGTGATAAGATTACTGAACTCACAAAGGAGTTAACATTGGTAGACAGGTTCTGTGTAGGGAAACCTGAAGTAAATCTCTTGCAAATTAATCTCAGGGCTGTTTGCCTTTGGGAGATTGTGAAGAAGTTTAGATACAACGTTCAGTGTGAAAAAAAATCACAGAATCACAGGGGTTGGAAGGGACCTCCAGAGATCATCGAGTCCAACTCCCCTGCCAAACAGGCTCCCTACACCAGGTCACACAAGTAGGTGTCCAGGCAGGTCTTGAATATCTCCAGAGAAGGAGACTCCACAACCTCCCTGGGCAGCCTTTTCCAATGCTCCGTCACCCTCACCATAAAGAAGTTCTTGTGCACATTTCTGCAGAACTTCCTCTGCTCCACATTTACACTATGTCATGCCAAGACACTAAGTAAAAGCGTGACCCCTAGAGCTGTATTTAGTTTGGAAAAGTCAGAGCTGTGCTTTCTCTAAGCTGTCCATTTACTTTCCATTAGATACTAATACCAGTAAAATTCAGTGGGTAGTTTGTATTGCTCATGAATGTCAATTTCCTTCTTACAGCCAGATACCATCATTAATTTAGGATATGGGTATTTTTCCAATCCTATTTTTTATTTTGCTCTAAAAATGGCCTTTGTTATTGCATTTATCTGAATGTAATTAGAAGCTCACCTGACTTTTTATTTAAAATGTTGGAAGTGACAAGTTGAAAAAAAGTCTATTTCTTCCATTTAATTTACATATAATGGAGTTTTTGTTTGTTTGTTTTTACTGTGAAATATCCTATTTTTTGGAGGAATTGAACAACATATACATAAAAATATAGAGAATCAGGTCTCATAAGAAAAAACTGTCAATTGAGAACATCAATAAAATTGAATGTCAGTAATTGAAGATGAAGGCTCTGTGACTCCATAGCAGCATACATATATATATATGTATGCTTTGGATATGTACATAAACATATGTATACATTTATACATAGATATATACATACATATACAAACTTGTACACCTGCTATCAGTATCAGCAAATTGGTTGGCAGAGAGAGTTCTTTTATTATTTTTTGGTAAATCTACGTATCATATTTGTTGTAGTTTGTTGTTGTTGTTGTTGTTTTGGGGTTTTTTTTTGTTTTTTTTTTTTTAGATTTCTTACATGAATGGAAAAAAAAATCATGGTTTCTATAAATATTTCTATATATATTTTATTTATATAATTCCATAAATATATTTATATTAATATATTTTATCTCAGAAAATAATGGTATATAATCAGTGAATGAAATATGTCTAATATAAGAACAGAATGGAAGTAAAAAAAGAAAAGGAAAATAAAAGAAGAAAACGTGGAATGTTTCTGTGTCAGAAATGAGACTTGGCAGGGTAAAACCTAAAGAGGAGAACAGAGTATAGATACATTGGCTCCTGTGCTTAGTCTGACTTCATGTCTTCAGCCCATGCATAGAAATGAAGCAACACAGCTGGAAGCCACTGCCTGAAAATAGTCTGTTATCAGAAACTTGGCATAAGTGATTGAATGTCACAAGCAAGGAGTATGTGTTGTTCATTTTAATGACAACAGCTTGTGTAGTAAGAGTATCTGGTGCCTGAGTGTAAGGCTTTGGTTATATCTCAGTACGTGCTTTATCTTGGTTTTTATTCAGATGATTTAGCACAACAATGATGTGGGCTTAATTTCATTGGGCTGGAAAAGAATCACTGAATTTCAGGAAAAAAAATTAAATTTCTCTTACAGATTTTTCTCTCAGTTTTGAGAATTATGTTGAACTAGAATACATTTCAAACACTTGCAACAAGTCTTCTTTTCCAATTAAAATTGTATAAGCTGGAAATAGCCTTTTAGATTTCAAAAACAATATATATTTTTATCTGTTGAAACTATATTTCTAAAAGCTATAACATACACATTTATTATATACTGATAAACTCAGCTTTTTTAATCTCATAATCAAGCACAAATTTAATACTGTCCTCTGTTCTCATCAAAGAGATTATTGTCTGTTTGACAAGAAAAGAACTGAAGGAGACATGTAAGGAAGGTAAGGTAACCTAAATAGGATATCACCATATTTAATTTGATTAATGAAAACCTTATAATACTGTTGCTTCTGACAGCCTTTCACAAAATTTAAGCAAATAAAAAAATAGTCCATTACATTACTCTTAGCATACCTGCATAATTGACAGACTCTTTTAGAAAGATTAATGGGGAATTTGATATGTTCACATGTTAAGTCAACATAGACACTTCCTATGCACAACCTTGTATCTATTATGTATCTAATATAGTAAATAAAGAGAATACTGTAAGTTATGGGGGAAAAAACAAAAACATTCAATTCACTTTAAGTGTTTTGAGAAGTAAGAATTATTAAATTCAATTAAATTCAATGGATTTTTTTCACACTGAAGAAGGACAACAAGACAGCATGACAGCTATTAGCAGAATCAGTTCACTGGACAATTAAATTTGGATTGAAGTGGGAAAAGAGAAATGATGCATAGAAATACTGAAATGGCACAGAAGTATTGCAGTGGAAATGCTAAGTCATTACTTGAAACAGTGATTGAGCATCTGGTAGAAAGGCAGGGCCAATCCAGGAGAGTTCAGTTGCATGCAATCCACTTGAGTAACTGGAAAGGGCAGAGTCAGGATCCATCTCTTCCCAGACCTCATTTAAGTGTTGGCAGTGGAAGTGGGTATATCTCTCTGGAAATTCATGCATACCTGAAGCATTCTGAAGGTAAGCAGCTTCTTTTCCTTATTTCTATGCTTTCTTCTGTTATTTCTGAGTGAATCTTCACTTGCTGCAGCCTGGCATCTTGTTGCTATGTTGCCATTGTTGCTATGTTGCCATTGTTGCTCTTTCTATCATGTTAGAGGCATTACCCTTGTTTTGATTGAGATAATCATCTTTATAATAGATGTTACAGTGCTGTGTTTTGGATTTGAAATTAAAATAATATTGACCTCAAACTGATGTTTTAGGTGCTGCTGTGCAGAGTCAAGGATTTTTTCTGTTTCTCGTAGGACTTACCATCAATGAGGCTAGAGGCACACAAGAAGCAGGGGAGAGAGGGTACAGAACTGAGAGGGCTGGCTGGAGACACAGGTATTTAATAACATATGATAGATATCTCCGCAATAAAAGCTGGTGGAGAGGGATTATTTATTTCATTATAATTATTTTTTCTTTCTTTCAAGGCATTAAACTTCAGGAAAGCCAACTTGAAGCACTTCAGGGAGTTGGCAACAAAACTTTCCGGGAAACTGCCCTTGAGGATCAAGGTTCAGCGTAGGGATGCATATCTTAAATAAGTTTTCCTTAGGGCTGAAGAACTGTCCATTCCCAGGCAGAGAAATTCAGAGACGGAAGGCAAGAGTCTGGTGTGATTAAACTAGGATCTACTAGTCAAATTGGAGAGCAAGAAGAAAAATGGAATGCAGAGGAAGTAGGGACAGGTAACTGGGGAGGAGTATAGGGATGTGATCAGGAAGATCGAGACGTCACAAAGTGTGCAAAGAACAAGGAAGATTTCTATAAGAAATCAAAGAGAAAAGTCTGAGAGGGCATACTCCTCTAAGGGAACAATATAGGCAAGCTGGTAACAAGGGACAAGGAGAAGTCTGAGGTACTCAACAGCATTTTTTTTAAACTCAGTCTTTACTGATAACTGCCTGTTGCATCCTTTGAGCAGATAAGTTGGATGGTGGGGACTGAGGGAACAGCATCCCCCCCACTGTAGATGAAGATAAAGTTCACAACCACCTGAGGAACCAGAACTTCCATATGTCCCTAGGTCCCAATGAGATGCATCCTAAAGTCACAAGGAAATTGGCTGATAATAGTTCCCAAGACAATCTTAAGGATGATATTGAGAAAGTCACAGTAGTCAGAAGACTTCTTTTTCCCCTGTATGATTGGAGGAGAGGGTTGTTGAAAGATGTTACAGCCACCATCAAGGACAGATACGGTGGCTATGGGAACTACCAAATTGTGATCCTCACTGCTATGCCAGGGAAGAGGCAGGAACTGATCCTCCTGGAAGATGTGCAGAGGCAGATGGAAGACATGCAGTGACATGAGACAACCTGCATGTCAGACAAGTCCTGCCTGACCAACCTTGTGACCACATCATTGCATAAGTGGATCAGCGGACAAGGGAAGAACCAGTGTTCTTACCTGAATGTCAGTAAGGCCTCTGCCACTACCTCCTATAACATCCTTCTCCCTAAAATATGGGAGGCTATGGATTTGATGGGTGGACTGTTTGATGGACAAGGAACTGCTTGAAAGACTGTACCCAGAGAGTGGTTGTCCGTGGCTCTGCATACAGCTGGAGATCAGCGATACATGGTGTCCTTTAGGAGTCTGTGCTTGGGCTGATGCTCTTTAATATCCTCATCAACAATACCAACAATGGGATTGAATTCACCCTCAGCAAGCTCGTGGATAATGCCAAGCTGTGTGTGCAGTGAAAACAGCATCTAATCTAAGTCTCCCTCTAGTTTAAAATAATCCCCCCTTGTCCTATCACTAGCCATCCATGCAAAAGTTTATTTTCCTTCCTTTACATTCTGGAAGGCCACTATGAGGTCTCCCCATGGCTTTTTATGACAAACCCAGAAGTTTTCCTCAATCTCACATTCTCTGTATCTGTTCTTTTCGGGAAGATGACTGAGACAGTCATATGGTTTGCTGTGTATTAGTTTTAAGCAACACTGACCCCTATAAATGTTATTTTCCCTATGGAAAAATACTAGAACATTCTATATCTAGCTACTGCTGGGATAAAGGTATATGACATCTCTGAGAAGATATATGCATAAAGGATAGTTATTACTTTCTTTGTGAAAGAAGGGGATGGTGCCAACTACATTTCAAGTTCCTGTTAGCTTAATTTTCTTTGGTTACTCGATGAATCTGATAACTGAATTTCAAGCATTCTTTACATGAATTTACTAAATCATATGAATTGTTCTTGTGGTGCTGGGTTTGTGTTTTCATTTTTCCGCCACCCCTCTCCAGGTACTGTAATGGCTTAAAACATTCCCCACAAAGTTAACAAAGGCTCAGTAGAAATTTACACTTTCATTTTATGAACTCAATCATCCATTATCAACCCAAAAAATTAAAAAAAAAATCTTAGGGACAGAAGGAGTAATGAAAAGAAATTTGCAGTATCTGTTTCGTGTGTATATTTCTTTTTTTTTTTTTCCCTTAGGGAAACTTCTAGAAAGCAGAATAACAGGCAGTATAGAAACAAATTTGGTAAGCCTGAAAAACAAGTCATTAGTATCTGTACTTTGTGATTTCTCTATAAATGATATATGTATAATCAGATCTATTAGTCACTCATTCCTCTAACACATATGCACACTGTCAGACTCAGTTAAGCTTTATAAAGATTTGTCTTGTACATTGAAACTCTTCCAGCACAGAGTTACTTTAAAAAACAGTACTAAAGGGTGGAAGGAATCCTTTCTTGACATTTCTTCGGATGCATGCTGCTTCAAAAGAGAAAGCTTTTTCAATAGAGATTCAGAGATCACCTTTATTCCTAGCTCATACAAAAGAAGCATAGGAATTTTCTTTATTTAACTTCAACCTGAGAAATAAACTAAGAGAATGGAAGGAAACACACCAGAGAAGAGGTGATGAGAACATAGCTTTGTTTTCCAGGTACACATATAGTTATAGCTCTTAAAAAAAAATTGCATTTTCCTTCAATAAAAGAAAGGAGTTGCAGGAAGTGTCTATTGAATATAGACAATGAACAGCCTTTCCGATTTTCACTCTTCTAGATCTGGTCAAGATAGTTTCAGTTACTAAACAATCAAAGACTTCATCCACTTCTGCTCTGCTGCTTAGTTTTTTTTTTTAAAAAAAAGGAAAGTTCTCATTAAGGTAGTAGAATGTCTTCCTGCATGTATTAAATAACTGTACATATCAGCAAATTCACTTTTGCTTCAGACTTGCATTAAGGATAAGCTGTTAGTGTGTGTTAAGTGTTAGAATATTTGTAGTATTGAGTGTTGATAAACTCGATCTTTTTTGGTAACACAAAAAAAATATATTCTCATCTGGATTAATATGTGGGCAAGCTTATACTCAGTGATGTTAATTCATCTTTGTTATCAATTGTGTTGTGGCTAGGGTTCTCTCTTTCATAGACAGTAAGTACACTACGCCAAAAATATTCCTAGACTTCATATGACTAGTTATACAATTTGCTAGTGTTGCAATGAAGACTACTGTATATACATTTAAATAGGAAACAACTTGAGTTGTGTTGATAAAAACAGAGTCTGAATTCTCATAGCAAGGAAAAGGAATTAGTGGAAGGGAAGCATCACTTCCTACAGCAGAGTCTATTACTAAAGGACAAAATGTAAGTGTATCTTGAACATCAGTTAGAAGCGAGACACTTGGAGGAATTCTGAGTTGGAAAATAATAAAATAGTAAGTGCCTGAAGTTTTTTTTTTTTAATTCTTAAGTTCACAATTGTAAGATGCAAGATGAGCCAGAGAACTGCATCTGTAAAACTGTTATAGTCAAAATACTCTGGAAGAAGTTTACCTTCACAGATTACTTGCTAACACAGACTGCTGACTAGAGGCCTGCTCTAACTTCAACTATTACTTGATACTGCAACCAGAAGTCTAAACTACATATGAGACTAAAGTTCTGTAAATTGAGATAAAATAAATTGAAATAACTGAGAGCATAAATGCTCTCATAGTTTAATATCAAAGCTAATCAAATGACTTTCTGGAAAAGGTAAATGGACTGTTTCTGCCTATATTTGTACAATGAATGATCTAGTTCATTTTCAATACATGAAGAAGTTAACACCTGAGGAAGCAGTGGGACTTGGCTGCTGTCAGTTTCTGCTAGTACTGTCTACATACACTGACTCTGTACTCACCTAGATTAATTCCATGTCTTGGTAACATGCTGCCTTATCTAAGCCATTCTTGAAAGACAAATTGAATTTTATTTCTATCAACATTATCTGAGAACAGCTAAAACTAACAGTGGTAAATGAATTATTCAGTGCCAGTGTTTTTTGTTTTTTTTTAAATATTGATAAATTGCAGTCTTGAATTGTGGCACTCCAGTATCTGGGAACAAATCCTAGGTTGAATGCAATCTGATACACTACTTCATGCATGCTTAACGATTGAAACTGTAAACAGTTTTGTTTAAAGTTCCAGCCTACAGATTTTCTAAAACTCATAAAGTCAGGAAATGTTAACAGAAGAGACAATTCTATCCTCTTCATTAACTTCCATCTAGCTTCCTTATAATTTAATTTAGTTTTTCCAGATTTCTGAGATTGTATTTAAATCCCTTTGAAAAGTGAATCAGAGAATGGGGTTCTGTGATTGGCCTGGGATGGTCTGAGTCTGCCTGTGTTACTTTTTTTTTTTTAAACCAATATTATTGCAAAATTATGGAGACACTCTTAATTACCTTCAGCAACAGCTATATGTCCATAACTGGAAACTTTTACGTATTTATATAGTGTGTCATTCAGTGGAAGTTGTCATGCAACATTAAGCTCAACCAAGGAAGACTGTTAACCAGAACTATACTGCTGTCAGAAGAAAGATAAAGCCAGGAAACTTACTAGAAGTGGTTATTTTTTTCTCCTTCTGGAATTTAAGTTTTATGGAGTATTATACAGCAATTCTTCCAAAACTAGACTAGCAGAAGAAACGGTTTTGGCACAATAAACTCCCACAAAAAAATGTAGGAAAATACTGATATTCAGTGAACTGATTTTTCACACTCACAAATATTAGTTATGTTAATCTACAGAACACTTCTTAATAAAAAGGAGAAAAAAACTGAAAGTGTTAAGAGATATGGTAACTATCCCCTTTCTAAACAAAATATGGTGAGCTTTCACTACAAGAACGTACTGTAATAACTCTCACTTCCCTTAAGAAAACACTCATCTTACAGCTCCAAATTAAGCTCTCCAGAAAAATAATGCCCAATTTAAGCAGATTCTGAATATTTGCTATGACTATATTCATCCAGCCTCTGATATCATGTATTCCCCTATAGACTACACAACCCTTACCAGTCTACCTGCATTTTACTATTTCTTGCTCTTCTGCTTTCTACTGTGCTGCACCCCACATTGCTAGTTTCTCTTTTTAATTACTCTTCTCCATTCTCCCTCTGTAGCAATTGGACATACCAAAACGATGGGCAAGGCCTTACAGTAAAGTTACAATGACAGAAGAGCTGACACAATAGAAAGGCACTATAAAGGAAGGAAAAAGATTGCTCACC
Organism: Perdix hodgsoniae; assembly: GCA_035772895.1. Lineage (NCBI taxonomy): Eukaryota > Metazoa > Chordata > Aves > Galliformes > Phasianidae > Perdix > Perdix hodgsoniae. The sequence goes on along the minus strand of JAPSGF010000059.1, from coordinate 3,780,923 downwards.
TGTATCAGAAGACTCTAGGTTTACCAGGGAAATCTTCATCTAAGAAAGGATCTCCAGGAAGAGACCCTTCTCCACTGGCAGTCGACCCTTAAATGAGCTCTAAGAGAGATGCAGCCAGGATCCACCCCTTCTGGTTGCACAGGTGAATTGTCTTCACCTGCACTTCCAGAGCTGACTGGGTCCTTTCCCCAGGTGCTCAATCAGTGGTTCAGGCTGTGACTTAACAGTTAACATGCACACATGGTTACCTCCTGCTGGCTTTCTTTGGAAATATAGGTAGATTAACTGGCTTTACTGAGTTTCTTTTAGTTCAGTGCTTAGAAAGAGTAAAGAAATATATAGTCCATAATTAAAATTTGGGGTTTTGTCTTCTCTTTTCTCTCTTCTCTTTTCCCTCTCCCCTTCTCTTTTCTTCCTCTTTTCTTTGTATAAAAGGAAATCATAAATGTCTTGTGTATCTTCTCAATTCATAATAAATTCTTACCATATTCAAAAATGTTCTTGAATAGTATTTTCTTCTTAGTTTTCTAATTGTGCTACCCTGAAATGGAATATATTGTGCTCATTTGTTTTGATGGTAACTGTGCTTGAAATGAGTAAATGCAAGGATCTGCAAGTTAATTTTTCACCAAATTTCGGAAAGCCATTCCTAAATTTTCTGCTACTCTTCCCTTTGGCATTCTTTGAATTCAGATGATACTTGGTGTTTGCTTTGGCTTTACCTAATTAAAGGATGTAAGATACGGTTTGTCATGCCTTTTTCTCAAGTGAGTTCAACACAGAAGAAAACACGCTCAAAGAGTTCTTACTTGTATAAAAATTAGGGAGGTGTATTACGGATGATCATTCTTGATTTTCTGCTGAATATGATGGAATTTGATACTAACACTTTAGAATTTAAAGACAAAGAATTAAAGTATTATTTCCCAGCGGGAAACAATTTTAATAATAAAAGGCAAACCTCACATTGAAAATGATTTTTATAAATTGTAGCACAGATCAGTAGGTGGACATTCTGTTAAGTACAGTGGAACATATTTAGGAAATAAATTATGAAAAAGAAAAATAATAGTATACTTAATCACTAGTTGGAATATATTATTTCAGGGAATGGTCTGTTTCAAACCACAAATGAGCAAATTTTGCACAGAGGAGAGTAATGAAGTTGATAATGATTTTAAAAATATTACCTGTAAGAAAGAAATTAACTGTTTTTTAGTCTAGAAAACAATTGAGAGAAAATGGAGCAGTATTCCAATGCAGATAAGACTGTAAAAAACAAGAAAGTGATGGATTGATTTCCATATCTTCTGAGACCAGGACAATAAGTAATCAATATAATTCGCAGAAAAGTAGAGTGAGATTTGTTACCACAAAATTGAGTTGTAAAAATATTTACCAATTAACCTGTAAAGTAAACTAGTTGAATTTCCCTGGAAATCTTGGCTAGTATACCAATTTTGCTTAAAAGCAATGTTATGAATGTGTTCATTCGGAGATGTCTGATCCTATGATTCAGACATTATATGCACCTCAGAAGCAATTCTTTCTCTTAGTCTAGGGGTCTATTACATGTGCACTATTAAAAAAAAATTAAAAAATTCCAGAATGCAACAGCATGCCAGGCTCAGTAAGTCATCAAAACATTGTTCTACTTACCCCTGAACTCCAGAGAACTTAATCTGGAGTTATATTTGAATTTTACAATTGATATTTATATTTGGATCAATGCTCTTGTTTTGATTTTCAATTATTATTGATCAAAAATGACTCTACTGGTTACCACATATTTAGGAATAGAAGCTTCTTTTTGTCAACAAATCTGAACTTTGTGTTATTCTGGTCTGCATACTATGATGGAGTGTAGCCCTAGAGCTGAATAGAAGCAGATGTATAGAGAGAAAATAACAAAAACAGATGCAGATGGTGTATCACATGTATAACTTCTTAATTTATCCCTCTTTGTGTGATGCAATTATCCCTGCAAGAAGGCTGCATTCATCCCCTTTTCACAAATTCTGCCAGTTACTGCAGGGACACTTTTCTGCATCATTCTGTAAACTATCATGGAAAACACAGAAACTTCTCACTCTCTCATCGCACCCTTTCTATATCCTTTCCCTTGCCTTTTTTCTTTTCCTCTTTACTAACTGCAATTGAAATGAAAGTAGGATTGTTTCCGTTTTTTTTTTTTTTTTTTTCATAATCCTATCTCTGAATATTGATGTGATTTTATTCTTTCTGCATAATAATAGTCATAATAATCATCATATAATCCCCATTTTCCTGTACATTATTTGCAACTACACCATCCTCTTTTTCACGGGAAAATGTTAGCTTAATTTTATATTCAAAATTTATATTTACCTCATGAAATGTGTATAAACTCAACCAAATCTCAATAACCTTGGATTAATGCTGAACCATGCATAATGAATATTAAACTGGGACGTTGGCTTGAATAGCAATATTAAGCCCAACTTTTTTTTTTTTTATTTCCAGTGAATTTGTAGAAAGTGTGACTATAGAAAGTAATACATAAGCAATGAAATAAAAGGTATTAATGAATGTATTTATTCAGTTCCTGTGGCAGGTGGCAATAGGAAAGTGATGATGTGCCAGTGAATTAAGTGCTGCAGAATAAGATAGTTTGTGAAACAAGGATACCCTTATTTCTTCTATATATATATATATATATAACAAATGTTACAAAGGTTTAGTTCATTGCTATGTCCTTAACAGTTTTCTGTTCCATTAAGAACATGAAGCCATATACTTCTATCATACACTTCAGGTAAGCTTTGCATGGCTTTATTTCACTTTTTGAACAGTGAAGAGCTGGCATACAAGATCAAACAAAAAACACTGAAAAAAAGTTTCTTCCAGGCAAGCAGGCAAGCAACAAATGTGTAAATATTACATAAACAATATATACACATATACAAAAATACACATATTTAAAAATACTGTGTATTTTTAAAGCACAAAGGAATGTATTATTTTTTCTCTTGAACTTTGGATTTATATTCTTTTGTGACAAACTCTATCATTAGATATATTGTTGAACAGCAGGAAAGTGTACTGAATAGACATCAAGCTAAGATATAGTCCATACTTGTTACAACGCAGAATAATAATAAAAAAAACCTTCCATATATAAAGTAAAATATGATGAAGAAAGCTTTGAAAATGTCCTTTTGTAGCTAACATCCAGCCCTTGATGAAAACCCACAAGATCTTTTCAAATGGTAATGTTCATGTTCTGCACTTGTTAAAAAGTGAGTGTACTCATGATAAACTATAGTAAGCTTTTATTACTGTTAGGAAATGTCGAGAGTAAATTTTCTTAAGTCTCCAATTTAATCTGGTCAATTATAATTATAAACCTACATGAGTCAGTACCAGGACTCTTTTCAGGGAAGTATGTGTGTCCTACAGTATATTTCACAAGTATAAAATTCAAGAATTTCAAAAGAAGATAGCTAGTTAAGCAAAGGTGATGGAGGATCTGCCTAACAGGGAGCCTTAGGTGAGGCGGTCACCCCCACGCCTTGAAACTGTCCTTATCAGGAAAGAAAGAAAGAAAGGTAGTTGTAGTGGGTGACTCTCTTCTTAGAGGAATGGAGAGCCCCATATGCACACTGGACCTGAACTGTCAGGACGTGTCCTGCCTTCCTGGGGCCCGGGTCAGGAACATAACCAGGAAACTCCCAAAGCTGATTAGGTCCACTGTTTATTTTCCTTTGCTCATAGTTCAGGTGGACAGTGATGAAATTGTTCAGAGAAGCTTGTGAACTATGAAAAGAGATTTCACGTGTTTAGGGTATTTAGTTCAAGGAGCAGGAGCTCAAGTGATTTTCTGTTATATACCTTTAGGGGCAGTGAGTGATACAGAGCAGCCTTGGAAAGCACAAGTAATGAATAATTGGCTGAGAGGTTGGTGTTGAGCCAGAAACTTTGGGTTCTTCAATCATGAGGCAGTTTTCTCAGCCCCTGGCCTGTTGTCAATCCATGGAACCCACCTATCTCAAAGGGGGTGACGAATCCCAGCACAGGAGCTAGTGGGGCCTATTGAAAGAGCTTTAAACCAAGTACGACAGGGGAAGGGGACAAAACAGGCCTCACAAGAGTGTACCCTCAGTAAGTTTGCAGATGACACTAAGTTGGGAGGTGGTGTTGATTTGCCTGAGGGTAGGGAGGCCCTTCAGAGGGATCTAGATAAGCTGGATCGCTGGGCTGAGGTGAATGGGATGAGGTTCAACAAGGCCAAGTGCCAGGTCCTGAACTTTGGCCACAATAACCCCATGCAGTGTTATAGGCTTGGGGATGAGTGGCTGGATGATTGTGAAGAGGAAAGGGACCTGGGCGTGTTGGTTGATGCTTGGCTGAATGTGAGCCAGCAGTGTGCCCAGGTGGCCAAGAGGGCCAACAGCATCCTGGCCTGCATTAGAAATAGTGTGGCCAGCAGGAGCAGGGAGGTGATCATCCCCCTGTACTCAGCACTGGTGAGGCCGCACCTTGAGTACTGTGTTCAGTTTTGGGCCCCTCACTACAAAAAAAAATAGACATTCAGGCCCTGGAACATATCCAGAGAAGGGCAATGAAAATGGTGAGGGGTCTGGAGCACAAGTCTTGTGAGGAGTGGCTGAAGGTTTGTTTAGTTTGGAGGAAGCTCAGAGGAGACCGTATTGCACTCTACAAATTCCTAAAGGGAGGCTGTGATGAAGAAGGGTTTGGCCTCTTTTCCCAGGCAATGAGCAGGACCTGAGGAAATGGCCGCAAGTTGTACCTAAGGAGGTTTAGGTTAGACATGAGGAAGAACTTTTTTTCTTACAGAGTGGTCAGGCACTGGAATGGCCTTCCCAGGGAGGTGGTGGAGTCGCCATCCCTGACAGTTTTCAAGAGGTGTCTGGATGAGGATCTACAAGATATGGTTTAGAGGCTTGTGGTATCAATGGTAGTGGGAGGACGGTTGGACAAGATGATCATGCAGGTCATTTTCAGTCTTGCCCGTTTTCAGTCTTGACCATAGAATCCATGAGTCTAGAATTATCAACAATTATATAATACTACTACAATTAGCATAAACAACAATACTACTACTATTACTACTACTGTGAAAATCCCCCAAAGATTACTTTTTGTATTCAGAATTGTCCATTTAGATGTTACCAGTCCAATTGGAAACATATCCCTAAATTCAGTTTCGAGGTTTGTTGTAGTTTACAGTTCTATTGCCATAATCCTCATTATATAAATAATACAATGTCAAAAAATCCTGTACATATGAGAAAACTGAAAAGGTATATGCTGTGATAAGCAACAGATATGTTCCATGTTTCTGTGATCTTGAACTCTGCATCAAAAGTAACCCAGAATTGGCCAATATGATATTCTGCCATCAAATGGGGAAACTGTAAAGCAAATGTGTTTTAGTGCTCATATTTTACTATAATTTCTGTTAGCTGAGAAATTTGAACTGATCTCAAAGACAGATTGCTCATTAGTCTTTAGGAAAGCATGTGCATGACATGAAGTGTTTGAGAAGTCAATATTTTGGTTCCATTTGAAGTCAAACATATTTTCAGAGCATGTTTTTGAATATACATTGTAGTTTGTTTCAGAATTTTATCATTTTTATTGGAAAAAATATAGAATTATAGAATGGCCTGCATTGAAAAGGACAACAATGATAATCTAGAAAAATATAAATGTAATGTAGTATTAAGAGAACTACTATGGACTTAGATAACAATATCAGTTAAAAACAGCTAGGAATAGGTTTTCAAAATAACTAGGCAACAGAAATGTAAGGATGATTTTCTGATTGGTCTCCTACAAAGTATAAGTGTAGGTTTTTTTGAAATGTTTTTAATGAAATAGCATTTTGCAAAGAACTGATAAATTATCCAGCCTTTTCAAATTCACGAATTAGCAGGGAAAGGAAGGTTTCTCAAACAAAACAAAGTAAATTGTTTATCATAGAAATAAATTATTCAATTTTTTTAATTATTATTTTATTTTTTTTCCCTCAGTGTAAATACACAAAGGAAGAACACTTATCAACACTGATAGAAGAAGTATAAATTAGTAATACTGTAGATGGTCAGTATGAAAAAAATAATTGCCTTACATACTTAGGAAAATCCACAAGGTTTGCACAGTTGTTGAAAGAGGAGATTTCTTTTTGATTAGAAGCTTCTTTCTCCATTTTAGCTCTATCTGATCCTAAGGAAAAAAAAATTGCTTGAAGTGGTGGATGGGTGAAGCTTACTGATATGCTACCAGTAGGTGGTTTGGTATCAAATAATCGGGTAGATAGCTATATTTAGTACTCCACTCAGTCCAACAGTAGAAAGACAGTCACATCTTGTGAGGAAAACTTGCACTGGCACTTCAATTCTCACGTTGGTGAGTTTTCCAATGTGTAGTTCAATGTAGGCATTATTTAAATGTTTTCTGCCTTAAAATCTTGCAATATTATAGAACTCTAAATCATGTTACATTTCATTACATCACTTATGTGATTTGGCAAGTGAAATGTACTTGGCAAGTGAAATGAACTGTGAGGTGATATAAAATAATGACTTATCAAGTTTAAAGATGTAAATATTTATAAAAAATAGATATGCTAACTCAAAGATTTAAGAAGAAAAACAGTAATATCATTACTAAGACAGTTTGCAATAGTGTTGTGGGGTTTTTTTTTAATATCTGTGGGTAATATGAAAAACAATAGCAATTATATCATGCAGCGTCTGATGCACGGACTCAGATGTGAATGATTCAAATCGTTTATTACAAGTTCTCACATAACTTATATACCTTCACAAGGTTTCTTTTTCTAGCTGTCCCATCCACCCCTACAACTTTCCCATCCACCTTTACACGTCAACAGAGCATTCTACAAAACACTCTTCAACCGTTCACACAGGCGCTTATCCAATCAGAGCCGTGAGACGTTCTTTCTTCTTCTAGAGGTGTCCTTGGTTCTCACACTGTTTATCTTACTCCACAGCTTCTGCTCTGAACAGTTTTTTCTTGTATTCCCAGAATACCATTCCTGTAATTCATGACTTTTCTATTGTAAAGTAGAACGTTAATGTTATAGCGTAAATTCTGTAACTAAAATACATTATTAATGAAACTTTATATATTTTATAAAATCTGATCTATAACACTCTGGTAGAGATCAGTATTGCAGGTTCCTTCACAGAGAAATTCTGCAGGGAGAACACTTTTACCAACCACTACTTGATGCCCAGATTTTGAGGCTTTTTCCAGATGTCATCTCATGCTGTCAAGTGATCTGATACTGGCTTTATGTCATAAGTAGATTGGGATATAATGGTAATATCATCTAATCTGTTCTCAGTTGCTTTCATTTGTTATTTGTTCCAGGCTGTTTGTTTGTTTGTTTGTTTGTTTGTTTGTTTTCTTCCTATTTTAAACTATTCTATAGTTTTTGTAGGGGGAAATAATATAAGCCTAATCACAGCACTATCAAAACAGTTCTCATCAATTATTTCTAGACATTCTGCAGTTTCCTGTCCACAGTATTAGGAAGACTTCTGGCAAAATCAGGAACCTATTTATTTAATGCGAGTCCTTTGATCTTAGTAAGATGTAATGAAGGGTACCAGAGCCAGTAATGACATCTAAAGCACTAATATTCTATCTACCTTTTTGGAATGACATTATGAAAATATGAGCCTAAAGTGGTTATCCACAGTATTTTATAAAAAAAAGAAAAAAACAAACAAAAAAACAAACCATGCTTTTTTCTGGGAGGCTGTATTTCATCAGTTGCAGAATTCTTTTTCATTGTATTTCCCTTTATTCTAAGAAAACAGAAATTTAACTTACCTCATAAATAAATAAATCTCACCTGGAAAGAATGATGTTTGCAGCTCAGTTAAGTAAAGTTTTTTTCTATTAAACTTTTTTTTTTTTTTTTTCAAAAAGTCATTGAGGGATTTTCTATCAGTGATGTTACATCATTTAATCACATGAGAAAACCATCACCATGAGTCATGGAATGTGTACATTTTCTGTATTTTAAATTACCATTCTGCTCTATGTAGTTGGGAAATTGTTTCATACCCTGTCACATATATTAATGTGTATTTATGTAGATTAGTCTGGGGACATTTACTGAAGAAGACTGGGTAAAGAAATGTTAAAATAATGTAGGGAAAATTACTCAAAAGAATTTGAAAACTCATAATACAGAATAACTTAAGAGTACTGCAAATTAAAGGGAATTTATATGGTTTGTTATATTCTATGGACCAAAATATATATCACTTAATTCCACTTGTGAAATAAAGTTGCTTAGCTATCTCTTTTGATCACTCCATTGGGATCTTATTATTCCATTGCTTTAATCTCTAGCTAAAGCTGATGAGACCTTCCCAAAAGTATGGAGTAGAAGTGAAGAAAAGAAAAATGCACATTAAAATTTTGAAATTTCAATATACCCATGTGTATATAAAGTCCAGAATTGTAATACGGATGTCATGTCATGGCCTAGGATGATGTTGATAAGATATACCTAGCAGTTTTATGTCATTAGGATTTACTTTAACCCAAGAAAACTATCCAGCAAATATCTACTAGGTCTTCACATCACTAAAACAGTAGTTTCACTGTGACATGCTGCATAAGTAAAAAATGTAATAACCACAGTACTGGCTTCAGGTACTAGGTACTATGTTCATCTTAAGAACAGAAGAGAATCATCACAAAAACATTCAGAGGAGCTTTAGTGGAGTTTTACCTTTTAAGAAAGGATATAGTAGCCTCTCAGCTATCCACTCAGCTTAGTGACTGTCACAGGGTAATCCCTAGATACAAGTCCATGCACAGGCCCCCAGAAAAATGAAGAAAAAAAAAAAAAAAAGGAAGGCGTACTAACGGTTTGCAACGTACCCGGCCATCTGGGCACTACCAGGCAGAGAGCTGGCAGATAGTTTTAACAAAGAGAAAACACAATGGCAATGACCTGAGTAGGAACGGTAATTTATTAAATTAACTAAATCAAACAAAACGAGACAAGAGTATCCAAAATGCGAGTCAAACCATAATAGTGTGAATGAAGAACATATTTTTCTCCACAGTGAGCTGAGGCAGCTGAGCCGGGGTCAGAAGCAAAAGGCCGGGGTCTTCCCTCGATGCCTCCCCTCCTCTCCCATCAGGATACTCACAGTGCCCACAAGGGGCAGTAAACAGGACCAGAACATTAACTTTTTAACTCCCACTGGTCCACATGATGTTGTGATGTGGAATACCGACAAGAAAAAATCACCAAACCACAACATTGACACAGGAGATACCTGCCTATTGAATCCTATAATTCAATATAGCAAATGAAATATATTGTGAAAAATCAGGTTATCTTTAAGATAAGTGTATTCTTCCTACTTGAAACACTGAACTCTACATATTACTAGATCAACGTTGAGGGGTCAGGTACAGAACTATTAAACAAAACTAATTTTCTAGTGTTCTTTATCGGGAAACGTAAGTGAAATATATGTTACATAGTCTGTAACTGCATGTCCTTTTCTCTGCTTCAGATGACAACCTTGTTCTCCAGATATGTAATGGACAGGATCTACTACAATAGGATCTTGACATTGTGGCAGCATGCTAAGTTTAGAGTACAGAAGGGAAGAGCTTGAGCTCATGCCAATTGACTTCTTAGTTGGAATTCTGGAGGGAAAATTTGTAATGAAACTCATTACTGTTGTTTTGCTGTGGGTAGCTTTTTTTAGTGGTATTTAAAATATTGTTTGGGTGAACCTAATCTCTGTTCTCAAGGTCTGCACAGATTAACAAAGAGATTGTGTAGAGCAGAAGACTAGAACTTGTTCATGTCAAAAGAAGCTGAAGGATTTATTTTCTGAAAAAGAATCTTCAAAATCCTGAAAAAGTGAAGTCTCCTTCTATGGTGATATTCAGGACATGTCTGAACCAGCTACCTTTGTGACCTATTGTAGGGAACCTGCTGTAGCAGGGAAGTTAGACTTGATGACCTTTTGAGGTCCCTTTCAACATTTGCAACTCTGTGATTCTATGTGATCCTGTGAAAGGAGCGTTCTATTGATGGAATTTTACACCTTACATTCATTAAGAAAATGCTTTATTTATAATTTTTCCTTTCTTATCAAAAAGAATAAAACCAGATTCTGATCCAATCTGAATCCCTTAATCCATTTCAGTTGGCGTTATACGAATAACAAAATTATTTGTAGAATGCTGCTATGGATTTAGGTTTCCAGTAACCAAACATATAACACAGAGATCAATATGAAAAGATCCGAACCTTTAATTTACTTTATTTTAGAAAAATACATAATTTTAAATTTAGAAAATTGAGATAATATTGCATTTTTAGAATATTCCAAAACAAAGTATAGTGATTCATGACAAAGACATCCCATATGGGACTGATGCTATTTAAAACCTTTGTAGGTGACACCATCAGTGGGATCCAGTGTACCCTCAGCAGGTCTGCAGATGACACCAAGCTGAGTGGTGTAGTTGACACAGTAGAAGGAATGGATACCATCCAAATGAACCTCGTGAAGTGCTCCCTCCCTGGAGACATTCAAGGCAAGGCTGGATGGGCTCTGAACAATTTGACCTAGTGAGATGTGTCTCTGCATATAGCAGGGGAATTGGAACTAGATGATCTTAAAGGTCACTTCCAACCCAAGCCATTCTATGATTCTATAACCCTATGATTTCTCTAATTTAAAACAAGCTTGAAATACGCACCTGAATTATGAATTCTGATTTTTCACAAAGGGTTCATGCTTCAGAGTATTATTCCCACTTGAAACATTGAACTCGTAATCACTGTAATTTTTGTTCTTTAATGCCTCAATAATGAATGAATCACAGTCTGACACTCTAAAACATTGTTATCAGCTTCTATTTTCTTTGTCTACTATATGTTTTTCATGCTGTAGTGAACTCATGTTTATTTTAATTATTTGTTACTGCTTGAATTTATGAGAATTCATTCAGGAAGCAGGTTCTACTGTTTCAAGCCATTGACAATCTTTTAAAAAAATTATTTAGATTGTCTCCTTAAGTCCTTAAGTTCATTAGAGCCCTGTGAATATAAAAAAATTTGGTGTTTGGGACAGTACTAATTGAAGGAATACTAACATATACCATATCAGGCAATTGTGTCTGGAGTTAGCTGAGGAAATGAATTATTAAAATATTTAAATCAAACTGTATTTATTTACACAGATTTTTCCAAAGCATGTTATCTAAAGAAAGTTAATAAACAAAGCTGGAAGACTATGGGA
>JAPSGF010000059.1:3722581-3749599 GCA_035772895.1 Perdix hodgsoniae | reverse complement strand
CTAAGTTGAGAACAAAACTCTATAACCTAACTTACTATTATTTATTAATTTCGAGGAAATGGCAAAAAGAAAAAAATGTCAGAAAAAAAAGGAAAACATATCAGCGGTGGAGGAGAAAAGGCAGCGCTAGTAGGGCGTCCCCCACATCAAGGTGCACTCATCCTTTCTCAACCACCACAGCAGATCTCCTTTTGACTTAAATTTCTTTCCATGTGTGCTCTACACATGCATGGCCAGTGCACGATATAGAGCCCAGATGGAGAACTTGCCTACAGAATGCCTAATTAAGGTATATAGAAAGTGTTTCCTAAACATTAATCCACTCTATCTTAAGTCTTGTACCTAATCGGACATTCGTCCAAGGAGGAAAGAAAAACAAAATAAACAAACAACAATAACAACAACAAAAAAAAAAATTCTGAGACTCTACCTATATATATATATACAAGTAATCATTGGCGGCACTCCCCCAGCATCAAATTTCCTTGTGGTACACATTGGACATTCCCATTTTTGTCCATCACCCACCAAGTGCACCCAGGTCCCTCGGCAAAAACAGTACCCCGGAGAGGTTTGCCCTTTCCAGATGCTGGAAGGACCCAAACTGCTTTTCCCAACACGCTCTTTATGTGTACTACAGGAACCTTATCTCCCTCCATGGTACGTAGGGAGCTGGATTGGTTAGGACCATCACGATTACTAGATCCTCGGGTGTTGACCAACCAGGTGGCTTCTGCTAAATGGTTCTCCCAATTTTTGTATGTTCCGCCACCCATTGCTTTCAACATAGTTTTCAACAACCCATTGAATCGTTCAATCTTACCAGAAGCTGGTGCATGATAGGGAATATGGTAAATCCACTCAATGCCATGATTTTTGGCCCAAGTGGTTACGAGAGAGTTTTTGAAATGAGTACCATTATCTGATTCAATTCTTTCTGGAGTGCCATGCCGCCACAGGATTTGCTTTTCCAAACCTAATATGGTGTTTCGGGCGGTAGCATGGGGTACTGCGTATGTTTCGAGCCACCCAGTGGTTGCTTCCACCATGGTAAGTACATAATGCTTACCACTGCGAGATCGTGGCAAGGTGATATAATCAACCTGCCATGCCTCTCCATATTTATACTTTTGCCATCGCCCTTCCCCCCAAAAAGGTTTCATCCTCCTGGCTTGTTTAATTATGGCGCATGTTTCACAGTCATGAATAACCTGAGCGATAGCGTCCATGGTTAAGTCCACCCCTCGGTCTCTGGCCCACTTATATGTTGCATCTCTTCCTTGATGACCTGAAGTCTCATGGGCCCACCGAGCTAGGAATAATTCACTTTTGTTCTGCCAGTCCAAGTCTATTTGAGCCACCTCGATTTTGGAAGCTCGATCAACCTGATGGTTATTTTCATGTTCTTCAGTAGCCTTACTCTTAGGCACATGTGCATCTACATTGCGCACTTTTACAACAATGTTCCTTATTCGGGCAGCAATGTCTTTCCACAGTTCAGCAGCCCAAATAGGTTTACCCCTTCGTTGCCAGTTATTATGTTCCCACTGCTGCAACCACCCCCATAAGGCATTTGCCACCATCCATGAATCCGTATAAAGATGAAGCATTGGCCACTTCTCCCGTTCAGCCACATCTAAAGCCAGCTGAACAGCCTTTACCTCGGCGAATTGGCTTGATTCTCCTTTGCCTTCAGTGGCCTCTGCAACTCGTCGTGTGGGGCTCCATACAGCAGCTTTCCATCTGCGATGCTTCCCCACAATACGACATGATCCATCTGTGAATAGGGCAAATTCCTTTTCATTTTCTGGTAGCTCATTGTATGGTGGTGCCTCTTTAGCACGTGATACCTCTTCTGTAGGTGATGTTTCAAGTTTTTTACTCTCTGGCCAGTCCATGATCACTTCTAGGATTCCAGGACGGCTAAGTTTTCCCATTCGAGCTCGTTGTGTAATTAATGAAATCCACTTACTCCAAGTGGCATCAGTAGCATGATGGGTGGAGGGAACCTGTCCTTTAAACATCCAGTTTATTACTGGCAAGCGAGGTGCTAGAAGAAGCTGAACCTCTGTCCCAACTACTTCAGAAGCCGCTCGAACCCCCTCATACACGGCTAAGATCTCCTTCTCAGTTGGAGTGTAGTGCTCCTCAGACCCTTTATATGCTCGACTCCAAAATCCCAGGGGTCGGCCTCGGGTCTCTCCTGAGGCTCTTTGCCACAAACTCCAGGTGGGACCTTTCTCTCCAGCAGCAGTGTAGAGGATGTTTTTCACATCCTGCCCCGTCCGTACAGGCCCCAAGGCCACGGCACGGGCTATTTCTTGTTTTATCTGCTCAAAAGCCTGCTGCTGCTCAGGCCCCCATGAGAAATCATTCTTCTTCCGTGTTACCTGATAGAGGGGGCTCACTATGTGGCTGTAGTTTGGGACATGCATTCTCCAAAAGCCCACAACTCCCAAAAAAGATTGGGTCTCTGTCTTATTGGTGGGCGGAGACATAGCTGTGATTTTGTCAATCACATCTGCTGGGATGTGACGACGCCCATCTTGCCATTTTATACCTAAGAACTGGATTTCTTGGGCAGGCCCCTTCACCTTGCTACGCTTAATGGCAAAACCAGCTTTTAAAAGAATTTGGATTATCTGTTTTCCTTTCTTGAAAACCTCTGCTGCTGTATGGCCCCACACCACAATATCATCAATATATTGCAAGTGCTCAGGAGCATTATTCTGTTCCAAGACACCTTGGATTAACCCATGGCAAATGGTTGGGCTGTGTTTCCACCCCTGGGGCAAACGGTTCCAGGTATACTGAACACCTCTCCAGGTAAAAGCAAACTGTGGTCTACATTTCGCAGCCAATGGGATGGAAAAGAAGGCATTAGCAATGTCAATGGTGGCATACCACCTAGCTTCTTTTGACTCCAGTTCATACTGAAGTTCTAGCATGTCTGGTACAGCAGCACTCAATGGGGGTGTGACTTCATTTAGGCCACGGTAATCCACCGTCAGCCTCCATTCTTCACTGCTTTTACGAACTGGCCATATAGGGCTGTTAAAAGGCGAGTGAGTTTTGCTAATCACTCCCTGATTCTCTAATTGGCGAATTAGCTTGTGAATGGGAAGCAATGAGTCCCTATTGGTGCGGTACTGCCGTCTGTGGACCACTTTGGTGGCAATTGGTACCTCTTGGTTTTTTACCTTGAGCAACCCCACAGCAGAAGGATCATCTGACAGACCAGGTAAAGCTGACAGCTGCTTAACACCGTTTGTGTTAACAGCAGCTATCCCAAAGGCCCATCGATATCCCTTCGGATCTTTAAAATGTCCCATCCTAAGGTAATCGATACCCAATATACATGGAGCCTCTGGACCAGTCACAATAGGGTGTCTTTGCCAGTCTTTACCAGTGAGGCTTATTTCAGCCTCCAACATAGTCAATTCCTGGGAACCCCCAGTCACTCCATGGATATGTATTGGTTGTGTCCCTTGATGGCTTGAGGGCATTAGGGTGCATTGTGCACCAGTGTCCACCAAGGCTCTATATTTCTGCGGTTGAGATGTGCCAGGCCATCTAATCCACACAGTCCAGTATACTCTGTTGTCCCTTTCCCCCCCCCTGGCTGGGGGCAGGGCCCCTCTATTTGTTACCTCGGTGGCTTGCAGCAACTGGAGCTTTCCCCCTTTTGGAAGAGCTCACCTTGGTGGTTGGCATGTGTTGTAATTCTCTCATTCGTGCCTGAAGTGCAGAAGTGGGTGAATTATGCCACTTCCTCATATCTTCCCCATGATTACTCAGGAAGTGCAACAAAAGAAAACGCATGGTCTTATTGTTGTCATTTGCTTGAACACGAGGACGTCTCTGTTT
Organism: Perdix hodgsoniae; assembly: GCA_035772895.1. Lineage (NCBI taxonomy): Eukaryota > Metazoa > Chordata > Aves > Galliformes > Phasianidae > Perdix > Perdix hodgsoniae. Next base: position 3,745,732 of record JAPSGF010000059.1, on the reverse strand, counting down.
TATGGTTGAGTTTTTCGATGATATGGGTCGGGAGGAACTTATGATGTTTAGCTTTCTCGATAGGCGATCATTTTTATCGGACACATTATCCAATTTATCCTCCATTTTATCTAACCTTTCCACTAGTTCAATGGTTAATTTATCCTCAATTTTATCTAACCTTTCCACTATCTTGTCAATAGCTGAATTATCCTCCGTTTTGTCTAACCTTTTCACTATCTTGTCAATGGCTGAATTATCCAGCGTTTTGTCTAACCTTTCCACTATCTTGTCAATGGCTGAATTATCCAGCTTAACTTCTGTGGCGCTTATAAATAATTCAAGTTCCTGAAGTCTATCAATTAGTTCACTCACAAGGGGTTTCCTTTCCCCTTTGCCATATACTAATGCAAGTGCACTGGCATGCTTTTCTGGAGCAGCTCTTGTAAAATCACGCCACATTTGTCGTGGAACACGGACATTCTCAGGATCATGTAATTGGTTTGGGTCATTACGGTTGAAGTGGGAGCTGTATAGCATTCCCACCAGGGAACTTTCTCTCAAAAACTGGATGCCTTTTTCTATATTAGTCCATTTCTTTCTCTCAGGCTCCAAGTCCCGTTTGAAGGGGAATCTATCTTTTACCGCTATCAACATCCGTTTCCAGAGGGTGAAGGACCGATTTTGGCATGTGCCAATACCTCTGTCCACGCGTGAGTCTCTGGAAATGCTACCCAGTTGGCGAGCTTCATTGCCATCGAGCCACACACTGCTGGCTCCATTGTCCCAACATCGTAGCAACCAAGTGACCATATGTTCTCTTGGTTGGCGTGTGAAATCCTTTCTTAGATCCCGAATTTCACTCAGTTTTAAAGATCGATCAATAATGGTTGTAATACTTGGCTCGTCTTTTGCTCTATCAAAGGTCTCAGGTGTTGATGGGGCTATCCCATCTACAAATTCTCGTATAGAAAATCTAGTTTTTGGCTCCTCTTCTTCTTCTGACTCCGACATTTCTATTATTTCCTCCCACTTCCTCTGCTCCTCTAACTTCTTCTGCTCCTTCAACTTCCTCTGCTCCTTCAACTTCCTCTGCTCTTCTAACTTCCTCTGCTCCTCTAACTTCCTCTGCTCCTCTAACTTCCTCTGCTCTTCTGACTCCCCCTGCTCTTCGGACTCCCCCTGCTCTTCTGACTCCCCCTGCACTTCTGACTCCTCCTGCTCTCCTAACTCCCTTCGCTCTTCTAACTCCTTCTGCATTTTCTCCAACTGAGTTGAAACTCGTTTTACCTTTCGCCCTCTTACAGGGGCAACCAACATTGGATCTGGTGCCCTCGGTAACTGGTCAAATTGTAATACATTCAGTTCACCCCGGAGGATGCATAGCTCAGACCGGAGAGTGCTGTGCTCTGACTGGAGGGCGTCGCACTTGGACTGAAGAGTGTTGTGCTCAGACCGGAGGGCATTGTGCTCGGACTGAAGGGCATTGTGCTCGGACTGAAGGGCATCACACTTGGACTGGAGGGCGTCACACTTGGACTGGAAGGTGTCATGCTCGGATTGTAAGGCATCGTGCTTTGGCTGGAGGGTATCACGCTCAGACTGGAGGGCGTCGCACTTGGACTGGAGAGCGTCGCGCTCGGACTGGAAGGTGTCATGCTCGGATTGTAAGGCATCGTGCTTTGGCTGGAGGGTATCGCGCTCAGACTGGAGGGTGTCGCACTTGGACTGGAGAGCGTCGCGCTCGGACTGGAAGGTGTCGCACTTGGACTGGAGGGCGTCACGCTCGGACTGGAAGGTGTCGCGCTCGGATTGGAAGGCATCGCACTTGGACTGGAGAGTGTCGCACTTGGACTGGAGAGTGTCGCACTTAGACTGGAGAGTGTCGCACTTGGACTGAAGAGTGTCAAGTTTAGCTAGGAGTGTCTCCTTTACAGCTTTGAGACTCTCTCTCTCAGTCTCAAGAACTTCCCTCTCAGGAATGGTATTAAATAAGGCCCGATAAGCATTAGCTAGGCCCCAAGTCATTTGTGCCTCCTGAGATCTGCCTGAGCCCCTACATTTCCGTCTCAAATATGCGATCAAACTCTCAGGATTCTGTAAGTGTTCAGGAGTAAAACTCCATGACACTAAAGATGTCTGTCTTTTAAAAATCTCTCCAAACTCTCTCCACACCCCCTGCCACTCAGTATTCTCTGGTTCTAGGGAGTTCCTCCTGGTGCTGAGTGAGACTAACAAAATAATGAACAGTAAGTTCAGGGAGATTAACACGATTTCCAGTGTAGTCCACTGGGCCAACAGGTCATAAAAAGATGCAAAAGAAAAAGGAGGAACGGGCTCAAAAACCACCAGTTCTGTACTATTAGTTACATTAGCTGCATACAGATACGAAATAAGCATTGCTATCCATTCTCTCAATCGATTATACATTTGTACAGCTCCAAAGGAAAAAGTGGCTATCTTAAACATGGTCCAATATGTTTGGAGCATCTCAAAAAAGGAACTAACGAAACGCAGTCCCGTGTAAAACAAACTTACTAGAAAGAACATTTTTTTTCTCTTTTTTTTTTTTTTCAATAGAGAGGGAAAAGTAAAAAGACAAAGCTCAAAAGTGTTTACTAATAATCCGGGGTATTGGCTGTCCGCCCAGATTTTCAGGAATTTAAAGTTTATAAAATATCCCGGAGTATTGGCAGTCCGCCTGGACTTTCAAGGTCAAGCTCGCAGGTGCAGAATCGCAAACCTAAGATAGCTCCTTAACAGAAAAAAAAACGTAGCTCCGTTAAAAACTGAAGGAGCAACAGATGAAGAAAACAGAAAAAACAGCAACTCAAAATGCCCGCATTCTCCACCAAAATCTGTCGCGGGTTAAGCAAGATCTACCTGTGCCCGTGACAGGGGGGCAGCTGGCCCAAAAGGGCCGCTGGCCCAAAAAGGGAAGGGGAAAAGGGAATGGGAAAAGAAAACAGCGGCAGCGATCTAAGGAGGCACACTTATTTACTAAATACTATATCAGAATACAGAATAATACAATATAATACAATATAATTGTAATTAAGCAAAAGGGAGAGAGAGAGTGAGTCCCAAAAACCGAAAGGCCTACTGTAAGCTCTAGGCGAAACGGCTGGAAGGCACCCCACGCTCCAAGGGATCCGGGAGAGTGTGAGATATCAGTCACGGGAGTGAGATTATATACTGTTCTGGTCCCGTGACTTATCTCCTGACCGTGATGTCCTCTGGGAAATGTAGTTTTCTTCTGTGAACTATCCATACTTTACATGATGTTGTGATGTGGAATACTAATAGCAGAATTACAAAAGTATTAAACCATGACAGGCATTACATTAATATAGCATCTATTAGATGGCTCTGAGATCAATATTTGCTTGTATCAACTGCATTTCAAATAATGACTAAGTTATATCTTTTGCCTTTAAAGACTGGCTATCATTCTTTTAGAACAACTTTGCAGCATATGAATGACAAAATGCTGTGGAAATGTAGAGACTGCAGACAGAGATGAAGAAGACTTTCCTCTCCAAATCTCTCAGTGGATGGATTAAGTAATATGCCTGGAATTAAAACATTTCCCATAATCAATATTAGTATGATGAAATAACAATGAAATCTTTGAAACAAGACATTCCTGTAATGAGAGGATGCTTGTCATATTAGGAGAACTGCTGCATTAAAAATATACATGATATTTGGCAGGATTCAGCCATACCATGGTAAAAAATGTAATGAGATTTATATAGATGCCATTTCTAGTCAGTCTTTAAAAACCATAATCTCTCTCTAAAGAAAAGCAATATCTTTTTAATGCCAGTTTTATGATAGATGGTGATGCTGTGTTTTGTTAAAGCCATTATTCAAAGAAAGTGTGTGATATACAAGAATTCTGAATTCAACACATACTGTAAAAAATCTTTTGAGATTTGCTGTGAAGGAGAAAGTTTGAGTGTTTTGAGTACAAATAAAGACTTCAAGAGAATATGTAGTGGTAAATAGTGGTGCCTGAAAATACTAGAAATTTAAATAAAACTTACTGTTTGTTTTGAAGCTGTCTTAAATAGATTCAAATAATAATTTTCATATTCTAATGTTATGCAGAGAGAAAACATGTAAACAAAATTAACTCTAGTATTCAGGTCTCCCTTTGGTAAGAGGGATCTGTTCTCCAAGTGCAATATGTCCAGTGCACGCAAATAATTTTGTAAAAACAAAAAAACAAAGCAAACAAAACACAAGTGATCAGAGAATACAATATGATGGATTCTGGATGTTACTCCACTGACTTGGAAATGGAAATGGAATAGGCTGTATAGAGTGAATGGTGCAAAAAGCAGAATGTCCATGCAATTCTCATTTTGAAAGTTATCCTTCTAGACTGACTCTAGTATATGAACAGTACACTGTGGAAGTTTAATACATTTAGTGTGCCTGGACCCACTCATCTTCACAAGTGATGTTCCCCAGTGATTGGTACTGGGTCCTGTTCTGTTTAATATCTCTGTTGAGGGCCTGGATGAGAGCATTGAGTGTACCCTCAGTAAGTTTACAGATGACAACAAGTTGGCAAGAAGTGTCAATCTGCCTGGGGGTAGGAAGGCCCTGCAGAAGGATCTGGACAGGCTTGTCTCCTCTAGGCTGAACAGCCCCAGTTCTCTCAGCCTGTCCTTGTAGAAGAGGTGTTTCTTTCCATGGACCATTTTTGTGGCCCTCCACTGGACAGACACCAACAGGTCCATGTCTCTCCTGTACTGAGGACTCCACATCTAGATGCAGTACTCCTGAGGAGGACTCACCAGTGCAGAGAAGAGGGGCAGAATCAGCTCCCTCAACTTGCTGGTCACACTTCTTTTAATATAGCCCAGGAGATGGCTGGCTTTCTGGGCTGTGAGGGCACATTGCTGTCTCATGTCTGGTTTTCCATCCACCATTACCCCCAGGTCTTTTTATTCTTTTAGTTTATTGGTGGTAGGTGGACAGTCAAACTAGATGGTCTTAGAGGTCCTTTCTAACCTTGCTCATTCTGTACAGCTTCAGTTTTCAGGAGTATGCTAGCTCCCTATAAATAGGAAGGAAAGTCCTGATTTGAGTAAGATGCCCAGTTGCAGTGTTCTGAATCACTCTGCAAAAAAAATGTTTAAATGTAGCTGTGAGATCTCATTGCTTATCATTAATCTTTTGTTCTGAGTCTGATGTTGTGTAGGCAATCATAAAAGTGTGTAAACTGTGCAGATGCCAAATCTAAACGTTAAGTGGCTACCTTTTCCAATGAGGGCTGCTCCAAAAGTAATGTTTCCGACTTTATTGTGTTGATTTGCAGCATTAAGTGTTGATGTTGGTGATATGGCAGTGGAGGATGAACCTTCTCACCAATATTCCATGAAATTTTTTTACTGTGCAACAGATAGCAAAAGTTGGGCAGTCTGACAAAATGGTGCATTACGTAGAAGTGTGTATCAAACATAAATGTGGAATTTAATTCCTCCGTTCAGAAAAAATTGCAACCAGTGACATTCATCAGTGGCTGCTGCGTGTTTATGGAGACCAAACAGTGGATGTGAGCACAGTGAGATGGTGGATGGTACCTTTCAGCAGTAGCAACAGTGACAGTGGGTTGCTGACATCTGCTGGTGCAGATTTTTACAAGTGCAGCACTCAGCCTCTAGTTCATCTTTGATGAAAATAGATAATGGTGGTGACTATGTAGAAAAAAAAAAAAAGAAGAAGAAAAAAAGCATTTTGTAGGTGATAATTTGTTCTACTGAATAGTGATTTTGTGCTCTTTTTATCTGTTGTAGTTTCCATGGAAATAAAAAGGAGGCATTATTTGCAGAGTGACCTACATAGAATTGTACCATCTTAATGTTCAGGGAAAGGATTAAAATAATAATAATAATAATAATAATAATTCTGGAAAATTGGAGTAGTGCAGCTGCTGCTGTTGTTAGGAAGGAAGAAAACATTACATGCAAAATAGAAGCTTCAGTTAGTTATACTGATAGCTCATTTCAACTTACTTCCAGTTGTTCTGCACTAATTAAGTGCAGTAAAGATCTTACAATGATTTTCATGTCTCATACTTGGTGATATCACCCATTATATCAGCTGAATGCTGTAAATAAAATTAATTAAAATTCTTGACTTTTTCATGTCAGAAAAGGCTTCAAATCACCAATATAATATTACACTAAGGTAATTATAAAATGCAAATCTGCATCAGGTATACTTGTAGTCATCAATGTTTATAACAAGTCCAGACTTTATTTAGAAACTACAGCTTCATTTATAATTCACATAATATCTTTTATAAGAATCTCTTAGCTTTTAGGCTTTTCAAGCCTTACAACTCTGACATTATCATTCTTCCTGCAGATTTCTGCTTCTATTGTGGTAACATAGGGATGAAATAATTTTATGAGTAACAGAGTCTAGTCTCCTGCTGTGTATATAAGAGGTAAGTAAGCCCCTTGATGTCAGTAGTTTTAGCTTCATATTCAGTACAAGCATGATTAGTTCCAAATATTTCAAAAATATTCAAAGACGAGTTGTTGTTTTATTAAATCCTAATGATTTACTAAAGATAATGTAAAAATATTTTTTATAGCGGTTGGTTTAGTTTAGCTGCAAATCTATGATTGTATAAATTCCGATTATGCAATGAAAAGTTTAAAATAGAACTAAAGAAATTATCATCCATAACAAGTTATGACAGGTCAAAGTATGAGTTTAAATGTCTAAAGCTAAGAAAATGGCTATTATGCTAATTGAGATCCTAGTATTGCTAAGAAAAAAATTCCATGGAAAAAAAAGAATTTCAATAAAAACCTGATATTTGTAGGAGAGATAAATACCTGCTGTCCCAGGAAACCAAGCCTTATCCTGATCAGTCTTCCAAAATAGGTCAAAGGCAAAAGCTGCAGTGTTAACCTTCCACATCCATGTCATATAATCTAAAGCTTAAATATAACAGGTATTCTCCTGACAGTTTCTAGCTGTACTGTGAAAAGGACACTGTGGTGGAGTGAAAAAGCATGTTAGTTTACAAAATATACACTTAATGTTGCTCAGTTTGTTTAAACTGTAAAAATTCTTTGAGAAAACTTCACTTATCAGAAATTACTTGCCCGGTCAAAAACAGTGAAGTTTCCCTTGTGATCCGTGGACCGAGGTGAAGTATCCTCAGAATGGAATTCAATCAGGTTATCCAAACAACTATCATAGTCTGTAATTATCTGTTCTATGAGGGAAGAAATCACGCATCAGAGTGAAAAAATTCACCACAATATCTAATCTAAATCTCCCTTGTTTTAGTTTAAAACCATTTCCCCTTATTCCATCACTATTAGAACATAAAAAAGTAGGTCTCCCTGCTGTTTCTACACTCTCTTCAAGTACTGGAAGGCCACAATGAGGTCTTCCCACAGCCTTCTCTTCTCCAGACTGAACAAGCCCAGCTCACTCAGCCTGTCTTCATAGGAGAGGTGTTCAGGCTCCCTGATCACCTCCTCTAGACCCATTCCAACTGCTCCACATTATTCATGTACTGTGGGCCACAGTATTCCAGACAAAACCTCATGAGAGCAGAGAAGAGGGTGACAATCGCATCCTTCTCCCTGCTGGCCATCCCTCTTTTGACACAGCTGAGGATACTGATACATTTACTCAACTAGTTATAATCTAGATAAGAATTTATCCAAAAAAAAAAAAAAAATTAAGTTTGATGAGTTTTAATGGATTAATGTTGCAACCTACATCAACAACTGATGTATTTTCTCTTGTTCAGAGAGTATGTTATACCACATACAGACAATAAGCCAATCTGCAATTTGAGCATAATGAAAGATACTGAAATTCAGAAAAGAGAGATGTGGATCTAGCTATGGCTTGGCAACTCAGCCCGTTCTTTTTCAGTATCCAGATTTTCTATAAACCCTCTCCCGTGATTCAGTGATCTAAAAAGGGAATTGACAGAAGTTAGTAAGCTTATTTTAAAGCCATTGAGGCTAACTAGATTTAAACCCTTCAAATCTAGTTAATTATGTCTTTTGAAAGCATAAGAAATTCTTGTTTCTTCCCATAAAATACAGACCTTTCATCTATAAGCATAGGTATGGATTTATGTTCCCACTTTATCCTGTAGTAATATAGTAACTAGAACGCTTACTTCAAATGATGCATGTTAGAATTAAATATTCTTCCTATGAGAGGGAAATATATCTATATTGATTAATTTGTTCAGTTTGAAACACTTTTTAGAAAAGATGTCAAAAAATTCTTAAAAATCTCACCGGATTCTACAGTATGAATCCCAGAGTTACAAACATTAAGTTTATCAGTTCACAGAGAAACTTCAGTTTTAAAGAACTTGGTTATCTCAGTCAAAGATTCAAAGGAAAACCACCATACACATATGATTAATAGTCTGGATTTTTATCCTGTCAGCACACATTCTCCTTTGTGTTTCCTTCTCTGTTCCTCCCCTTCCCCCCCCTTCAGAGTAAGTCCACCTTCAGAGTAAGTAGAACTGATTACAGTGTACTTTCTAGATGCTTGATATAAAAGCCCTATTTAGCTCAAGGCATTCAATTTTACAGTTGATAGCATAACAGCACACAAACTATCAGACTGCAGGTTTGATTTTTAGAAAGTGCTCTTTTTTTTTGTTATTATTTTGAGCCCAAGTAGATGCATGTCTCAAGATTCATGCTCTCAGAAAGAAAGAAGCAAGGGTCATAATAGTGGCAGGTATTTATTAAATATTTTTCAAATTTGTGCCCATTTCCTCTTGTTTTGGCAGGAGGTACCACTGCAAAGAACCTGTCTTCATACTACCACTGTAAGTATTTAAATATGCCAATGAAATCCTGATAATAAAATGCTCCACTAACAAAATGTAAAATAATATATACTCTGATAATAAAATGACTTAGAAAAGTGCATGTACTATGCACTACTAATATTAATAACATATGATAGAAGTCTTGTACAGCAAAATTTTTGACTGACAGAATTTTCTACAAATTTTTGTACTTGGAACTTATTACATGATTACTGAAAGCATTATATAGCAAGTGGAAGAAAATAATGTTAGTAGGAAGTTTCTATACTGGTTGTTTTTTTATTATGTTCTGGGCAATTCCTGCATATTAGGATTTTTTGTTTGTTCGTTCAGTGTGCTAATTACATCTTATTTGTTGAATAAAGCATTCTGTTATTTCCAAATGGCTTGTAGAGTGTTCATGAAAGACAATTTTCTGTTGTATTTATGCCATAATTAATTGTTATATGTGACAGTCCATATTTAGAAATGATAAAGGAAATAGATGTGGAATGAAACAATTAACAGATTAGTAATGAAATTCTTCCTTAGAATATTATCAGGTTGATTTTCCTACAAAGCATTGTTTCAAAGCAATGTTGTATGTAATCAGATGGAAGTAAGACTAAACTCAGGTGTAAAGACTGCCTTTAGATTTTCTAGGAACTCAGGAACTCAGTTTGAAAGTTCCTGTAGACTGTGTATGCATAAGAATTGCTAGATCGTGGCCTGAACCAGTGAGCACCAGGTGAGAAGATATGGGTAACCTAGGGTGCAGAGGTGCAAGTAAGGCACCTGGGTGACTTCTCACTCTTATTTAAGGGTTTGCAACAGAGGGAGCAGGATCTCTATTTAGAGAGTGCCCCTTTTGGAGGCTTCACTGACCATTGGAAAGAGTAAACCACTTGTACCTGTATCATCTTCTGAACTATATATTAACAAATACCTCTGTGAGTATATTTGTATCCTGGTAGGAGGCAGTATCATCATTTTCCATTACTTCACACCATAGTTTCCATGGAGATAGAAAATATGTTATGTTAGTAGAAATATTCTTTTTTGTTTTGTCTTTTTTTTTTTTTCTTCTATGGGACTTAAAATGTTCATATTTGCATCTCCAACCTTGTCAGAAGCTTATTTGAAAATAATTAAACTTTCTCACACCTGACATCTTTTTGGTCTTCATAAACATCTATCAAGAAGCTTCTTAGCTCAATAATTCTAGTTGTTATCCCTGGGGGTCTGTAGCTGAAATAATGACTGTTTCATTTTCTTTATTTTCATTTACTGCTGTAGGATATTCCCCTTGGGAAAATCTTTTTACACAAGTATAGTAGTCTAGCTTCTTGCTGAAAATGTTTCAGAGTGCATCTGAAACGTTTTATGTGTCTGAATGCTGCTCCAGCAGCTCCTGCATTAAAGAAAGTGAAAAAGTGTATTTTCAAAAGTATGTGCTATTTCACAGATTGCTAAATCTTTGTTTTTTCTAGGTATTATATTGTTTGAAATTACTCAAAGCAGATCTGTATTGGGTTTACGTAACAAGACTTTGATAGTAGAAAGTGTTGTAGGAGTGACTTCTGTGGAAAGATTCCAGAAGCTGCCCCATGTCATGCTACTGCCAGTTCCAACTGGCTCATAGTTCACCAAAGCTGTTACAAAGAGTGATGCTGGTTTTATCTCTTTAAGAGCGTGTTAAAAAAAAAAAAATGTTCCAGTTCAAGAAGGCCAGCATCTTGTGGGAAAAACTCCCCACTGGAGCAGGAGCAGAGAGTGATCACAAAGCAGTGACAGGAATAATATCATTATGCACTGACAGCAACCTCAATTTCTCTACAACACTTGAATGAAGTGGAAAAGAATGGATGGGAGGAAGATGGCTTTTATTTGCTTCTAGATCTCACAGCTCTATTCTGTTAGCAAATTCTGTTAAGCAAGGCAATCAGTTATGTTAATCGCACTACAGTGAGTCCATTTTCCTATGGTGGTAATTGATGAATGATCTGTCCATCTTTATCTCAATTCATGAACCTTCTTTATTAAGATTTTCTTTCTTTGTCCTTTTTAGGAGGGGGAGTGAGTGAGCAACATGGCAGAGCTGAGCTACCTATTGATGCAAAACCACTGCAAGCTCAAAGGAAAAAGATGTAATGAGACAATAAATTCATCTATGTCTCTTTAATTATTACTGATTTACTGATAAAATATCAGAGTAATGAAATAATAAACTATTCCTGTTCTAATTAAAGCTTTCATGATGATAGTAAATTGCTACACTGAAGAGCATTTAGATTTTGTACAGTAAGCATAAGAAGCCATCACAACATCTACCTCTATCAAGATTTTACTAACTTTTTCATAGATTTGTTTCTGTCTCTTCTTGTATTTCTTATTGTACAATCTGTATTTATGATAATACAACTGGACATATGAAAACATAAGTTAATTATCTCTTGAACATTTGATTTAGAAGCAACTTCAGGCATCTCAGTCTAAAATTGGAAAAGGATGAGAAGCAAAATGATGTATTTCCTACGCAGGAAATTCCTGGATTTCTCCCTGCAACTTGTTGTCTCTGGAAGAAACCTTCAAGAGTGATAGCTCTTGTGATAGTGATTGCAATGTAGATGTGAGTTAACCAGTGTCACTTGTTTTTTCTTTTATTTGTTAGATCTAAAACAGTTTGAGTAAAACGTTATAATGCAGCATAACCTTCCTGTTGCATAGAATCTGAATGAGACCTGCAAAGATAGAAAATAAATTACTTTAAGGGGGCTTTTGACATGGTCCTTCACCACATCTTTCTCTCTAAACTGGAAAGGTATGGATTTGAAGGATGGACTGCTGGATGGATTGAGAACCGGTTGCCTGGATGCAGCCAAAGTGTTGTGATCAGTGTTTCTGTGTCAGGGTGGAGACCAGTCACAAGCAGTATCCCTTAGGGGTTGGTCCTGGGACTGGTGCTCTTCAACATCTTCATCAACGACATAGACAATGGCATTGAATGAACCCTCAGCAAGTTTGCAGATGATTCCAAGCTGAGCAGTGAACTTAATATACTGGAGGGAAGGGAAACCATCCAGAGGGACCTGAACAGATTGGAGAAGTGGGTCCATGAGAACCAAATGAGGTTCAACAAGACCAAGTGCAAGATGCTGCCCTAGGCCTGATTGTACTAACTGCTGGACAATCCCAGGTATTTATACAAATGAGGAGTAGAATACCTTGAGAGCAGCCCTTCAGAGAATAACTTGGGTGTCCTGGTAGATGAGAAGCTGGACATGAGCCAGAACCATGCGCTTCCAGCCTGGAAGGCCAACTGTGTTCTGGGCCAGCAGGGAGAGGGATGTAATTGTTCCCCTCTACTCAGCTCTTGTGAGGCCCCATCCCAACAATTGTGTCCAAGCCTGGGGCCCTGAGCATGAGAAAGATGTGGAGCACTGGGAATGTGTTGTATTAGGCGAATAGGCGGGGACTCAGGATGTGACGTGATAGGCCCTCCTCTGCTCTGTTTTTGATTTATGATGCGTGCTTAAGGGGTGTTAACAAAGACATGGCATGTATATAAGCGAACTACGCCACACATTAAATGGCCATTTCACCACTCATCATATTAGTGTCAAAAAGGTGTGTGAGTGGTCATTAGGCTGGGAGCCAGGGCCTGAGCCGCAGCGAAAAGCGAAAACCGAGAGCGACCAGTGTCTGGGGCCGGCTGGGCTCGAGAGAGCTAGAAGCCATAAAAGAGGCTGGGGCTGTCAGAGCACTTTACAACGGGACGCTAATTGGTGTTGCCACACTTTATTCGGCAACAGGAGTGGAGAGCCACTAAGGTGATAAGAGGGCTGGAACACCTCTCATATGAAGAAGGGTTGAAGGAAGTGGGCTTATTTAGCTTGAATCATAAAATCACAAGGTTGGAACTGACCTGCAAGATCATTTAGTCCAACTGTCTTCCCACTATCATTGCTACCACAAGCCTCTAAACCATATCTTGTAGATCCTCATCCAGACACCTCTTGAATACTGCCAGGGATGGCAGCTCCACTACCTCACTGGGAAAGGCCATTCCAATGCCTCACCAGTCTCTGAGAGAAAAAGTTCTTCCTCGTGTCCAACCTAAACCTCCTCAGGTACAACTTGCGGCCATTTCCTCAGGTCCTGCTCGTTGCCTGGGAAAAGAGGCCAAACCCCTCTTCATCACAGCCTCCCTTTAGGAAGTTGTAGAGTGCAATAAGGTCTCCTCTGAGCCTCCTCCAGACTAAACAGTCCTTCAGCTGCTTCTCGCAAGGCTTGTGCTTCAGACCCCTCACCAGCTTCATTGCCCTTCTCTGGATATGTTCCAGGGCCTGAATGTATTTTTTTTTTTTTTGTAGTGAGGGGCCCAAAACTGAACACAGTACTCAAGGTGTGGCCTTGTGTACTGCTCTGAGTACAGCTCTGTACTCAGCCCAGTGCTGAGTACAGAGGGATGATCACCTCCCTGCTCCTGCTGGCCACACTATTTCTAATGCAGGCCAGGATGCTGTTGGCTCTTTTGGCCACCTGGGCACACTGCTGGCTCACATTCAGCCAAGCATCAACCAACACGCCCAGGTCCCCTTCCTCTTCACAATCATCCAGCCACTCATCCCCAAGCCTATAATGCTGCATGGGGTTATTATGGCCAAAGTTCAGGACCTGACACTTGGCCTTGTTGAACCTCATCCCATTCACCTCAGCCCAGCGATCCAGCTTATCTAGATCCCTCTGAAGGGCCTCCCTAGCCTCAGGCAGATCAACACCACCTCCCAACTTGGTGTCATCTGCAAACTTACTGAGGGTACACTCAATCCCCTCGTCTAGGTCATCAGTATTCCGGTATTTGAAAGGAGCATATAAACAGGAGGGAGAACAACTGTTTGTGGGGGTGGATAGCGATAGGACAAGGGCGAATGGTTTTAAACTGAGACGGGGATAGATTAGGTTAGATATTAGGAGGGAGTTTTTCACTCAGAGGGTGGTGGCACACTGGAACAGGTTGTTCGTGGAAGTTGTGGGTCCCCCATCCCTGGAGGCATTCAAGGCTAGACTGGATGTGGCTGGCGACCCTGCACATGCCAGGGGAGTTGAAATTAGGTGGTCATTATGGTCCTTTTCAACCCAGGCTATTCTATGATTCCTATGACTCATGGTACAATAGGAATTATAAATGCCTTGCAAAAAAAAAAATTGAGTTTTTTTTTAAAATTTTTTAAATTATTATTTTATTTTAATTTATTTCTTATTTGCAGATGAGATAATAACCAGTTCCCAGACTTTTAAAGGTAGAAAGCATAAACAAGGGAAGTGGATTACCTCAGGTTTCTGCTATGCTCATGGCAGCAATCTCAACACACAAAAAAGATATCACACAATAATTACAAGGACATTAGAATTATCTAAGATAATTGTTTTCAAACTATGGAAAACTGAGTTCTACATCTACAAAAAAAAAAAATCATGATAAACAGATGCTGAGTTTAAAATTTACTCTGCACAGCAGTACTTGATTTTGAGGGATTCTGCCATTTTTAACTACTCACAGTTTCAAATTACTTACCTTGGCTAATCTTATACATACTGGGGGAGAATAAAGTGCCCAAGAATAAGAACAATAATAAGCTGCTGAGTAGGAGTAAATCACGAGCCCTTCTCTCTTAGAGGCTTAATTGTGTAACTGTAGGAAGATACTTATCTTCAGTTGGGATCCTCAACAGAGCTTAGACAGTTCTCAGCTCCCTGGTCTTCATAGAGAAAATGAAGGTACTTCAAGTATAGCTGAAGCTGAGTAAAGAAACGTTTGCTTTTTAATATCTAATCTGCATTTCATATGCAACTGGCTAAAGGGAAATTAATCAGAATTTAAATGTTTGGGGTTTTTTGTTTGTCTGTTTGTTTTTTGGTAGACTAAGTACTTGTGGTATGATACCTGAACAAAAATGAAGAAAGTAAGCAGAAATATTCTATAAAATCTAGGAGTCTTGAACATAAATATTTTAGTTGTACAATAATGCTCTAAGGGATGGAACATAGTCTCAACAATCTATTCCAACTCCATGTGATTTAAATTCTGTACCTAAGTAAAGCAGATTTGAAATTCCTACTTCCTGTCTGCAACTGCTTTTGATTCTCAAATAACTGGTCTCATTTATCATTGTTTTCTGATTGTGCATAGTGTTTCTGATAAAAGTGCTTGAAAATAAATAATAATGTAAAAAAAAGAAAAGAAAAAAAAAAAAAGCATAAAAGACTTCTGTATTTTTCCCTGATTGAAAATGTATTACAGTACCTCTTGCAAAATTCTGAGGTGGATGACAGAAGGAAACATGCATAAAACACATAACCTAATATGTAAGTACCTATAACAAAGGACTTAGAAATGACACTGCCCCATTTAGTCATGGAACTGGGCCAAGCTGACTCAAAACCATTGACATTTATTGGTGCATTCACTCCAGTTGCTCTGGGACATGGCAAATGTAGTAAGGACCTTGATCATGACTCACAGAAGAAGAACAATAGAGATAACAGTTAGAGGGGACCTCCACTCAGCTGGGGAGGGGAAGGGGTAATAGCATATACTGGACTGTGTGGATTAGATGACCTGGCACATCAGAGCCAGAGAACTATAAGGCACTGATGGTCACTGGTGCACAATGCATTCTAATGCCCTTGAGTCACGAAGGGACAGAATTGATTTGTATTTCTGGGGTGACTGGAAGCTCTCAAGAGTTAACTGTGTTGGAAGCTGAAGGAAGCCTCAGTGGTAAAGGCTGACAAAAAGCGTTCTACTGTGACTGGCCAGTGGCTTCGTATATACTTTGTATCAGTTGCCTCAAAAGGGGCTATTTTAAGGATCCAAGGGATATTGATGGACCTTTGAAATAGCTGTTGTAGGCACAGAAGGTGTTAAGCGGCAATGTCTTTTGCCTGGCCTGTCAGAAGATCCGTCTGTTGTGCTGTTGCTACAAGTGGAAGAGAGACAGGTAGCAATTGCTACAGAAACAGTGCACAGACGGCAGTTTGGGACCAATAGGGATTCCTTGCTTCCCATTCATAAGTTGATTCATTAACTAGAGAGTCAGGCAGTGATCATCAAAACTCACTCACCTTTTGATAGACTGTCTCACTCCAATTTATAGGAGGGAGAGGAGGTTCTGTATACCCAGCCTAAGATTAAGAAACAACGGTTCAAATGCTGCTTTGACCAGTTTATTACAGATGTTAATCAGGGAGATGGGGAAGGGGAGGATGAACACTGTTATGAATTAGGGTAATGGGGAAGGGAAGGAGGGCAATAGAAAAGATAGGAAAGAAGAAGCAAGGAGTCTTTATAGGAAGCAAGAGGGAGATAGTCACCACCATGGATTCAGCGTGGTTCGTAGTTCAGTCATTGATCTTCAGTAGTGGTGGGCCGTCAGTCATTGTTGTTCTGTTGATGACGACTGTGACCATGGCGATGATGGCCACTTTTTAAGTTGGCAGTACCAACTTATTTATAAGTCCAAAGTGATCAAGTCAGCTCTCTTTGGAATGACAGCTCCTGGCTCTCAGCAGAAACTCCTTTGTTCCCATCTTCTGGGCCTTGCCAGCAGATAAGAGGGAGCAGGGATGCCCACCTGCATCCTGTTTTTCACAGGACACGATGGTATCATTCTACAATTTTCCCGTGCCAAGCTGGAGCTATTTAATCACAGGCCAGATCTTCCACCAGAAAACACTCCTGAGCACTCTCTTCTGGAGGCAAGCAGCTCTGGAGGAAGGTGCTTTCAAAAGTCAACAAAGTGATGTTGACTGTCACACAGTAGCACCTATCACTTGCCTCCTCAATAAATCAGTCAGAGTCTTATCACAAGAAATACCTCAGGAAGCAAGCTTTGAGCCAAAAAATAAAGAAGGATTCTCACATAGTCCCATATGGCCAGTGTATAAAGTCAGTGGAGAACAGAGGCTAATGGTAGACTCTTTTTTTTTTTTTTTTTTTTTTTTTTTAATGCCTTTTATGCCTTTTCTTTTTAATGACTTCTTTTCCATTCCTTTGGTCACAGAATCAGGCCATTCTGAAGTATTCTGGCCATCTTCTGTATTCTGAAGATGTAGATGCTCATGTGCCCAAGAGTCGGGATACTGAAGAACAACAAAATAACCGTCAGGTAGATCGAGCTGCCAAAATTGAGGTGGTTCAAATATGCTTGGACTGGTAGAACAAGGGTGACTTGTTTTTAGTTCGGTGGGCCCACGAGACCTTTGGCCATCAAGAAGAAATGTGACATATAAGTGAGCTAAAAACCGAGGGGTGGACTTTACTATGGACGCTATTTCATAGGTTATTCATAACTGTGAAACATGTTCCGCAATTAAACGATTGAGAGAATGAGAGAAATAAATCTCTCTGGGGGGAAGGGCAATAGCAAAAGTATAAATATGGGGAGATGTGGCAGGTTGATTATATTACCTTGCTACAATCTTGCAGTGGTAAGTGTTACGTGCTTACCATGGCAGAAGCAAATGCTGGATGGCTTAAAACATATGGTACTCCATGCTACCACTCGAAACACCATATTAGGTCTTGAAAAACAAGTCCTGTGGCAACATGGCACTCCAGA
Source organism: Perdix hodgsoniae (assembly GCA_035772895.1). Classification (NCBI taxonomy): domain Eukaryota; kingdom Metazoa; phylum Chordata; class Aves; order Galliformes; family Phasianidae; genus Perdix; species Perdix hodgsoniae. The sequence goes on along the minus strand of JAPSGF010000059.1, from coordinate 3,728,299 downwards.
AAGAATTGACTAAAATAATTTTTAAAATTTTCTTGTAAATGCTTGGGCCAAAGATCACGGCATTTAGTGGGTTTATCGTATCCCCTATCATTGAAAATCGAACAATAGCGTGGATTGTTAAAAACTATATTGAAACCAGTGAGTGGCGGAACATTTAAGTACTGGGAGAAGCATTTGGCAGAAGCCACCTCTTTGATCATTACTTGAGAATCAGTCAATCACTATAGTGCTTCCCAATCTATCTCTCTACATAATGTAGAGGGCAATAAGGTCCCTGTAATACATGTAAACAGCACTTTGGGAAAAGTCATTTGAATCTTTCCAGCTTCTGGAAAGGGCAAACTTTTCCATTAAACAGTTTTTGCTCAGGAAAATTGAGTTCGCTTGGTGGGTGATGCAAAAAAATGGGGATGGTCAATGTGTACAAGGGAATTTGATGCTGGGGGTGTGTAGTCAGTAATTTCATGTGTATATTTATGTGTGTGGGGGTGTTTGTTTAATGCATGTTTTAACTGAAATAATTATTTATCTACATATTAAGCATGATATAGTGATGTGGAATAAGGGTATGCCATGAGTTAGTGATTCCTATTATTGGTATTCCACATAATAACATCATGTTGTGAGCTGCAAGTTAAAGAGTTAATGCTCCAGTTCTGTGAATTCTTGATATTTCTACGTACCTGCTTCTCAGAAGGGAAGAACAACATATCCCAAAAGACAAAGCGAAATATAGAACTGCCTGGGAGTCATGAGATTGTCCCTATCTTTTACTGCTCATCTGAGCAGTGTGTGCTCCCTGGCCAGTTCACTTTCAGCATTAGATTAAGGCCTTCAATTCTGGACACTCTCTCATTTATTTGATTTCTTTTCTTCAGTTCCAGTTGTATTATATTGCGTTATCTCACATTCCACTATCATAGTTAGTAAATCAGTTATTTCTCTTAGCTCATTGCCACTGTTTTGTTCTAAGGCCCATTTTGCTTACTTTTTCTCATTTTCCCCCTTCCATCTCCCCGGGGCATGTCCCTCTGCCCCATTTTGCCACAGAACTGGACCAAACTGGCCCAAAGATTGTTGATACTCTCAGTATGAAGAAATCCAGCATAATTTCATAAATTTTTGGCCAGATAATAGTGTTTTTTCCTTTTTGGTTTATTTTATTGATCAAGCAGACATGTTCAAAATATATTTGTTTTCAGAGACATGTGACCTTTGGGGGGGTGGGGGGAAAGAGCATTCTATCCATGGGAGATAATAACTGTGGCAAACACTGCTCTTGCTAAACTTGACACAGACAATTGAAATTGCATTTTTAAAATCAGAGATATGTTATTTGTAATTTAGGCTTTGGTACAAAATAAATATTGTTCAATAAAGAAATATCATGTGATGTAGTTACATCTGTATCCCTTGCTTCATTTCCCTACTTGTAGCTGTTTTTCAGGGTTCACTACAACACTTACAATTATCTTCAGTAGCCTTAGCTATCAAAAGCAAACAACAAAAATCTTCAGATAACAGCAATAAAAACTACTGAGCATGAAGGTCATATATGCGTATTGTCTTAAAAAAAAATGCATTTAGTCGCTGCTAGCATGTTTGTACAAGCTCTGAAGCGTCTAAACACATTATCTGATTTGTAGAAGACGAAAATATTTGCATTCAGCCAGAAAGTAAATCTTGTTTCTGAATTGGCTAATTTGTCAAAGTACAATGAACAGTTCTATGCATAGAAATTCATAAAATTCTTCCATTAATGTTAGCGTAGCCCACATAGACATATTAGACTAAACACCAAATTAACAGATGATCTACACTGCAAAGATGAATTCAGTACTAAACTCTAGATGCAAATTTAGTAATTATATCAGGAAACTGATTTGATGTCAAGCTCCATTTTCACTTTTGAACACTTCATGCTTAACTTTACATGCGGTAACTCTCAATAGCTGTTTTATCTATTATTTTAGCAATAATAGATCTGAGCAGATATATTTTTCAGGCCTGTCTATTTGTGTGCATGTGATAAAAGACTAAACTTGAAAAAGAAAATGGATAAATCTTACCCTAGCTCAAAGAAGTCATACTGTATTTATTTTAAATATGTTAAGACATATTCTACTATTCTTAAATATGTTTTGATTTTCTGGAGCGTTCTTACAAATAAACCCCAGGATATGGTTGGCTTTCTGGGCTGTGAGAGTACATTGCTGGCTTGCATCCATCCTCCCACTCACCTGTACCCCAGGACTTTTTCAACAGGGCTGCGCTCAATCCTTTCATCCCCTAGCTTGTATTGATAGTGAGGGTTTCCTTGATCCTGATGCAAGACCTTGCATTTGGATCTGTTGAACTTCATGAAGTTCACCTAGGCCCGCTGCTCAAGCCTGTCTAGGTCCCTGTGGATTCTATCCCATCCCTCTGTGTGTCGACCACACCCTACAGCTTGGTGCCATCAGCAAAATTTCTGAGGGTGCACTCAACTCCACTTTCATTGTCCCCTGGGGGACACCACTCATTTCTGATCTCCATCTAGACATGGAGCCATTGACCACCCCTCTCTGATCTTGATTCTACAGTCAGTTCTTAATCCACTGAGTAGTCCACCCATTAAACCCATATCTTTCCAATCTGGAGAGAAGGGAGTTGTGAGGTACAATGTCAAAGGCCTCACTGAAGTCAAGAAAGATGATATCAGTTGCTCTTCCTTTGTCCATTGGCACAATTACACCATCATAGAATGCCACTAGGTTGGTCAGATAGGATTTGCCCTTGGTAAAGCCATGCTGGTTCTCCCCTGTCGTGTCTTTATCTTCCTTGTGCCTTTGCATAGCTTTCAGGAGAATATGCTCCATGATCTTCCTGGCACAGAGCTGAGACTGATGGGTTGGAGGTTCCCAGGGTCATCCTTTTTATCCTTTCTAAAAATGGTGTGATGTTAGCATTTTTTCCAGTCACCAGGGACTTCACCTGATCTCAGGACAAGTTATACCAGCGGAGGTTTAGGTTGGATATCAAGAAAAACTTATTTACTGAAAGGTTATTAAAGGCTGGAATAGGCTCCCCAGACTGGTGGTTGAGTCACTATCCCTGAATGTGTTTAAAATACATTTGGATGTGGTGCTCAAGGACATAATTTAGTGGTGGGTTGTTAGAGTTGTATGGTTAGGCTGCAGTCTGACTTGATGATACTGAAGGTCTTTTTCCAGCCTGAGTAATTCTATGATACTGTATATAAATCCAGTAGTATAAGTATCTCACCACAGACAGACTGAAGATAGAGAAAAATAGGAACAGCATAAGAAAAATGGTTTTTTTTTTTTCTTAAATCAAAACTACAATTCCTTAGTAAATACTTCTTTGCTCCTTTATTATTCATGAAAGTTACATCAACTACAGAGAAACAGATACTTTTACACAGATACTTTTCCTTTTCACACCAACTGTATTTTACAGAATCACAGAATGGCCAGGGTTGGAAGTGACCTCAAGGATCATGAATCTCCAACCCCAAGCCACATGTATGGCCACCAACCTCCAGATTTAATACTAGACCAGGCTGCCCAGTGCCCCATCCAATCTGGCCTTGAACACTTCCAGGAACGGGGCATCCACAACCTCCCTGGGCAGCCTTTTCCAGTACCTCACCACTCTCTCTGTAAAGAATTTCCCCCTGACATCCAAGCTAAATCTTCCCTCCCTCAATTTCCCCTTGTCCTGCTGTTATCTACCCTTTCAAAGAGTTGATTCTCCTCCTATTTGTAGGTTCCCTTTAGGTATTGAAATGCTGCAATGAGGTTAACCCATAGCCTTCTTTTCTCCAGGCTGAACAAGCCCAGATCCCTCAGCCTGTCTTCATAGGGGTATTGTAGTAGGCGATAATGAGGCTTCAGTATGTGACAGGTCAGGACTCTGAGCTCTGTGGTTGATTTATGATGTGTGCTTAAGGGGCGTAAACAAAGCAGAGCATGTATATAAGCAAACTGTGCCATACATTAAACACCATTTTACTGCTCACCATACTAATGCATGTTGGCAGTTCTTCGCCCTGACCAGTTCTTGGCCTGGAGCCCAGGATACCATTTTCTTTCTGAGCTGCAAGAGCACACTGCTGGCTCATGTTAAGCTTTTGATCCTTCAGGATCCCCAGGTCCTTCTCTGCAGAGCTGCTCTCAAGGACTGTTCCTTCCAGTCTGTATAAATACCTGGGATTCCTCCGGCCCAAGTGCAAATCCTTTCACTTTGCTGTATTGAACCTCATCAGGTTCACTCAGGCCCACCTTTCTAGCCACTTGAGGTCCCTCTGAATGGCATTCCTTCCTTCTACCATGTTGACCGCACCACTCAGCTTGGTGTCGTCAGCAAACTTGCTGAGGGTGCACTTGATTCTATCATCAATGTAATTGATAAAGATGTTAAAGAGCACTGGTCCCAAGACATACCCCTGGGGGACACTCCTTGTTACTGGCCTTCACCTGGGCATAGAACCTTGATGACCACCCTCTGTGTGCGGTCTTTCAACCAGTTTCTTATCCATCGAGTGATCCACCCATCAAATCCACATTCCTCCAATTTGGAGATAAGGATGTGGTGGGGGACCATGTCAAAGGCCTTGCTCAAGTCCAGGTAAATTACATCAGTCCCCTTCCCCTTGTCCACCAATGTTGTCACTTCATCATAGAAGGCCACCAGCATGACCTTCCCCTGGTGAAGCCATGCTGGCTGTCTCAGATCACAAGCTCATTCTTCATGTGATCAAGCATGTCATCCAGGAGGATCTGTTCCATGATCTTTCCAAGCACAGAGGTGAGACTCGCCAGCCTGTAGTTCCCTGGGTCCTCCTTGATCCCTTTCTTGTAAATGGGAGTGACGTGACCCATCCTCCAGTCATCCGGGACCTCACCTGACAGCCACAACTTCTCAAATATGATGGAGAGCAGCTTGGCAACCACCTCAGTCAGCTCCTTCAGAATGCCGTCTGGTCCCATAGACTTGTACACATTCAGTCTCATGAGGTGGTCTCGGACCTGCTCTGTCCTCATAGCGGGGGGGATTTGCCACCCCGGTCCCCTAGAGGTTTAGGGATGCAGGGCTCAGGAACATGAGAAGTACTGGAATCCTGGTCACCAGTGAAGACTGAGGCAAAGAGCTCATTCAGTACCTCAGCCTTCTCTTCATCTGTTTAAGCCAGTCCTCCTTTTACATTTACCAAAGGAGGTACAGTTGCTTTAGCCTGTCTCTTCTGGCCAGTGTACCTGTAGAAAGTCTTCCTATTGTTTTTCACGTCCCTCACCAAGTTCAATTCAATTCAATCCTGCGCCTTGGCTTTCCTGATCCCACGTCTGCAAGTCCAAACGGCATCCTTGTATTCTTCCCAGGTGACACACCCTTGTTTCCAGAGCTTGTATGCACCTTTCCTTGCCCTCAGCATGCTCAGCACATCCTTGCCAAGCCATGCGCGTTTTCTACCTCCTCTGCCCACTTTCTTATTCAGAGGGACAGAGAGCTCTTGTGCTCTCAGGAAGGCATCCCTGAAGAGTAGCCAGCTCCCCTCAACATCTTTGTTTTTAAAGACCTCATCCCAGGGGATCTTGGCCAACAGACTATTGAAGAGCTTAAAGTTTGCTCTTCCAAAGTCCAGGGTCCTGATACCACTCTTTGCCAGGCCCACATCCCTCGAGACCACAAACTCAACCAGGGCATGGTCACTGCAGC
>JAPSGF010000059.1:3708845-3722571 GCA_035772895.1 Perdix hodgsoniae | reverse complement strand
GCAGCCCAGGCTGCCTCCAACCTTAATGCCTTTAATGATCTCCTCTGTATTAGTAAGCAGCAGGTCCAGCAACGAACGCTTCACCTCTGGTCGATCTTCCAATACTTGGACCAGAAAATTATCATCAGTGGATTCCAGGAGCCTCCTGGACTTCTTGTAGCTCGCTGTGTGGTCTTTCCAACAGATATCCAGATGGCTGGAGTCCCCCATCAGGACGAGAGCCCATGAGCATGATGCCTTTTGCATCAGAAGCAAAAAAAGCCTCATCAACAGTCTCCCTTGATCGTGTGGCCTATACTATATGCCTATCACCAGCTGGCCTTTGTTAGACCTGTCCTATGGGGGAAGATGTAACCGTGTGCAAGTCGGTGAAGAGTTTATCAGACTCCTTGATAGACCCCATCACTGTGAAACCTTGGGAGTCTGGAGTGTAAGACAGAGATGCAAACAGATACCATTTGCTCTAAGGGTAAACAGGAGGTTCTTTTTGTATGCATTGCTAATCTTATCATTCTTAAGAAACCTTTCATATTTTATCACTGTGTTTTGGGAGAAGCTAGGCCAATTAACTGATCAGAAGGACAGGAATTCCTGGCTTGTGAGTGGTATGTGAATGGTATATAAGATGTATGTTTAACACAATAAAGCAGAACTATTCGGAGAACTATTGTGATGCGACAAAAAACTGTGAGAGCTCTCTAACTCGACTGAGCACGGACACCATCTCTAATTCTAACCACAGGCTCTCAACCTGTTCCTGACTGTTTCTCAGAGGGAGCTCCTCACAGTCTATCCACTCTCTGACATAGAGGGCAACTTCCCCACCCTTACTACCTCGCTCATCCCTTCTAAAGAGCCGATATCCCTCAAAGGTGGTATTCCGGTTATGGGAGTCATCCCATAGTGTTTCTGTGATAGCAACAAGTTCCTAATTTTCCAAGTACATCACAGTTTCCAATTCATCCTGTTTATTTCCTAGGCTGTGTGTACTGCTATAAAGGCACTTCAGCTGAACTTTCTATCTCACCGTCTTTATAGAGGATCTAGGATCCCCTAGAACAGCAGTATCCCCAGCATCCCCTTGCCCTAGTCCATCCCTTTATACTCCACTGTCTTCTTCCATCAAGTTTAGTAGGAACCCTCGAACAACCTGCTCAACCCCAGCGGCCCTGATTTTGTCCCCTTCCCCCTTCATACCTAGTTTAAAGACCTTTCAATGAGTCCCATCAGTTCCTCCGCTGTTACCCCTCAGAGACAGGGTACTTCCATCTGCAGCCATCATGCCAAGTGCCGAGTTAATTGTCCCGTGGTAAAAAAAATAAATAAATAGTCACAGAGTCACAGAATCGTAGGGGTTGGAAGGGACCTCCAGAGATCGAGTCCAACCCCCCTGCCAAAGCAGGTTCCCTATACCAGGTTGCATAGGTAGGTGTCCAGGCGGGTCTTGAATATCTCCAGAGAAGGAGACTCCACAACCTCCCTGGGCAGCCTGTTCCGATGCTCCGTCACCCTCACCATAAAGAAGTTCTTGCGCACATTTGTGTGGAACTTCCTATGCTCCAGTTTCTGGCCGTTTTCCCTTGTCCTATCCCCACACACTACTGAAAAGAGTCCGGCCTTGCCACTATGGCTCCCATACCTCAGGTATTTATAAACCTGGATCAAATCCCCTCTCAGTCTTCTTTTCTCAAGGGTAAATATACCCAGTTCACTGTCTTTCCTCATAGGGGAGATGTTTGAGGCCCTTCACCATCTTTGTGGCCCTCCGCTGGACTCTTTCTAAAAGATCCCTATCTTTTTTGTACTGGGGAGCCCGGAACTGGACACAGTACTCCAGATGAGGCCTTACCAGGGCAGAGTAGAGTGGGAGGATCACCTCCCTCGACCTGCTGTCAACGCTCTTTTTTATGCAGCCCAGAATGCCATTGGCCTTTTTGGCCATGAGGGCACACTCCTGGCTCATAAATAATAATAATAATCATCATCATCAATTTCCTGTATTTGCACCAACTCTAAGCGATTCATTTATGAGGTGAGTTTTTTGGATCCTCTCAGTATCCTGCCCTGCCACTGAAGGTATAGAAGAAAACACCACCTGCACACCTGCTCCATCAGCTACCCACCCCAGTCCCCTGAACTCTTTCTTGACAGTCCTGAGGTTTTTCTCAGCGACTATGTCACTGCCAGCCTGAATTATCAATAAGGGGTAATAATCAGAAGAACAAATCAGTCCAAGAAGTTTCCTAGAAATGTCCCTGACCTGTGCCCCAGAGAGGCAGCATACCTCCCTGCAGACAGTTAGGCTGACATACAGGGCTTTCCATTCCTCTCAGCAGGGAGTTGCCTATGACAGCCACCCTTCTGGGTGGAAGCAGTCTTGAGGTATGGCGTCAACTGCTTCACCCAAAGCAACCTCACAGGTGGACCTCCCTCCACTCCCCCACTCACCTTTCCCTTGAGTTCCAGGGCCTCAAACCTATTGTGCTCTGCTCAGCAACTGGGGAGCCGAAGATGGACGGGATGGGGGATGCCCAGGATGTCCAATTCACCAAGCCAGCATCCATTTCCACTCCTCCTTTCTCAAATTGTTGCTAGAGGGAAGAAAGGACAGGGGCTCACTGCAGCACCATCTGCCTGCCTGTTCTCCTCTCCCACCTGCTGGTTCCCTTCTCCCACCTGTTTGCAAGGCAGCAGGGGGTGATGTGCTCCATGTGCAGCCTCAGCCTGTGCCAAGATCTCAGGGCTGATAGGGACTGGCACCACCAATCAATCTCCCTCTCACATTCCTTTATGGTCCTCAGCCTCTCCATCTCCTCCTTCAGGTCAACCACAAGGCTGAGTAAGTCATTTAGCTGGTTACATCTCATATAAGTGCCACCTCCTTCACCCAGTACCTCAAAGGCCAGGCTCTGGCACTCATGACAGGCAATGACCTGCATACTAGCATCTCGTGTTGGGGCCTCAGTCTGAGTCCCCACACTTTTCTTAGCATCAGCTATCCTTTCATGCATGCACAGGACCTCAGTCTGGGCCTCCACATTCTTTTTGGCTGCAGTCTTCCTTCTGCGTAAGCACGGGACTTCTGTCTGGATCTCCACGATTTTTGTGGCAGTAGCCTTCCACTGGGGTGCAGCCATTGCAAATCAGCAGGCACACTAACACTACTAGATAGCCTTAATGGGGTGTGACTGATCACCCTGCTGCCCATACTGCTGCTCTGCCCTCCCCCTGTTGCCAGGTTGTTAACAGGAGCCCCCGCACTTATCACTCACTTGACAGTGATAACAACCCTCCTTGCTGTGTAGTCCCGTGTATGAGCAGCTTGCAGTTTCTCCTCATTAAAACAGCCCGGGTAATTCTCACACCCCTACTCCTCCTCTCCGTCCCTGAGGCCTTTTCTAAGCAAGGGAGGGTGGATGCAGAGCCGTTGCCCTGGCAACGCCTCCGCTGCGTCAGCCGCTCTCCCGAGAACTGCCTGGCCGAGAGCTTCTCGGCCGCTCTGTTGTCTCGGGGATCCATGGATGAGGGAACCGACCGAACCCCCCCTGTACCTCGCAATCAGTCGCTACAGTTCTGGCTGGAACAGCTCCGAAGTAGCGAACCTCTGCGATCAAGGTTTCAAGCTAGCAAACGTTTTCATTCTAATGGATTTTCTTTAGATGTAAACAACTGAAATATCTCATTTGCTCAGGCAAATCATTGATGATGCATGTGCAGCTGTATGTATTCACTGTGGAGATATTTACATCTGGATTTAGCAGCTAAAACCAATAGGCCAGAAGCCAGAATGTTTTCTGGCATTGCCTCTGGGACTCAGAGAAGAACAAAACAAAAGTTTACCCCACACCATTGCCATCCTCTTTGAGCCACCATTTTGAATTCTTGCCACAGCTCTGATTTATAATTACATTCTCTACCCTTTAAAACTGGTTAAGCAAGAAATTATTTGGATGGAATTATATCAGCATATGGCTCTTTCACAATGCTCAGAGACTACATCTGGATGTTTCGAGTCATATTGCTTAATCTATGTTATTTGTACAAGAAATCTTACAGACATTAGCAGCATTTTTAATGAAGGAATGAGAGGAAAGGACAGTGCCCTATTCTTTCATTTGGTCATAGCTAATTTTATTTGGTTGTACTATAATGATATATTGTGTATAAGTTTTCTTTTACATGTAACTAATAATCACTTAGGAAGTAATAGTTCATAAAGTTATTGCTCCAGTTTTAATGGAGCTTGATTTGAATTTCTTGGTCTATTATAATTTTTCTTTGTATGTTTTTATTTACAATATGGGCATCCATCTAGCTCTTGCCACAGGCAAAATGGATTAGAAGCAAAATGCAGCAGTAAAGCACACACATGTGCAACCTCATTTATTGATTGCCAACAGGAGCATATTTGTCTTCATATACTTCAGCCAAAATGCTTTTTGTACAGGTGTTGCTTCCAGTTCTACTATTACTGGTTCATAATATCACCCTAAGTACATTAGAATCCTGTTATTAGATAATATGTTCGGTTTGTCACTCAGTTGTGTGTATTGTGGGGGTCAAGTGTACGGGTTGGCTTTGGATGACTTAATTGAACGAATCTATCTGATGTTTCATTGCCCCACTTCCCAAAATTTTAAAGGAAGTCCACCCATGTGTGATACAGTGGCATATTCTGGTCTATATTGTTTACATTCTATGCAGAAGTCCTGAAGAGAACAATAAATGAAACTCGTCCTTGTATCATACTAATTGTCTCTTTAAACTCTGCATCTAAGATAGTTTTATTTCGGGGAAATAAAATAAAATAAAATAAAATAAATAAAATAAAATAAAATAAAATAAAATAAAATAAAAGGAAGAGTAGTCAAAAGCAGATGAAAGACAATAAAATAAACATTCAAACACAAATAATAACTCAGAGGTATAATTCCAATTTAAAGCCTTTTATTGAGTGTTCGTTGTTGTTGTTGTTTTCTTTAACAAGAAATTCATTTGCAGTATAATGTAGAAAAAACATATTAGATATGTTATTGTATGAGTGCCCTTATTTTTGAGTAAGTTCACAGTATTCATATAAGAGAAGCGAAGACGATGTTCTCACATCCCAGTAAGCTTTGAAATATGCCAATATATTTCCCCATTCCGGTTTCTCAAATCAGTCTTCTCAAATCCCAATGTAAAAAACATTATAAATAGGTAGTATAAAACTGATGTTATCTTTTCATTAGATTACATTATCAGGAAAGTTGTTCATCAGTAGCTACTTTCAAGCATCTTCCTATTTAATCCCATGTCCTTCTTATGCAATAATTTTTTCACATTAAAAATTTTTTCCCTGGAGTTTGCTATGTTCTTTGTAAACAGATACATTGAAGCTTTTCTGCTTCTTCTCACATAGAAGTGGTACATTTTGGGGATTTTATAAATAAAAATATTTTTTTACAAGTATTTTCAGAAACGTACCAGTATAGATTACACTAATGAAACTGGTCTAGTACATAAAAGTGTAACAGCTGAAAAAGGGATACATTACAGGTTCCTTACAGCATGTTTGCCAGTCCAAAAATGTTATAACAATAATAATACAATAACAGTACAGCAATAACAAGCAAGAATATAAATAGTCTTAGAGAATATTGTCAGAAAACAGATTCTACCACTTCAAATTTTCAGTTAATACTAATTTAATAGAATCTGAATTCCTAAATTTCTAGTACCTGTATGAAAAAGTAATCAACAGACAACAACAGAAGACACAAATAAGATACTACAAGTACATAAGAGCAGCTCTGTAAAGTTTAGAGTGTTGCAAACAGATTTACAGGAGTGGCACTTAACTAAGGTGTTATCATGTTTTTATCTTTTAGATAATATGATAATTAAATATGTTATTTAAGAATTTACTGCAAAGTCATTTGTTTTTTCATAATGCCCTTGTGAGATTTATTTTTTAGTTTGGAATATTATCAGAAACTTTCTTATTCAGACAAATATGACAGCAAAATGACTAACTTTGTTATTATCACTGTAAATATAGTATAACTCTAACAAGTTTTATAAGATCAGAATAAGCACAAAATTGATTCTAGATACCCAATTCAACTAAAATTAAATAATTATACTAATAATGATACCTGAGGAGTATCATCTGTACTTTTGAAAATGACAGCCTCCCTCAAAAAGATGCTATGATTTTTTCCCTCCTAATTAGTTCTGTTAGCGACCTCTGGCAGGAATTACTCTCATAACTCTATTCCTTCTACCTTGTATATAGACAGGCTGTTTTTGACTCTATCTTTGCAGCAGGAAACATAGGGGCATCCACAGGAAAGACACTGACTTTTCTGCGTGCGTTATTGCCATAGATAATAAATATATACACAGAGTCAGGATCTACCTTTTTGACTACAAACCTAATGAGGTTCAACAAAACCAAGTACAAGGTTTTGCAGTTGGGTCAGGACACACCCAGAGATGTGTACTGACTAGAAAAAGAACTAATTAAGAACGTCTCTGAACAGAGTTTTCTTGAATTCTGTTATTGAAGACTTTTATGATACATTCAGAAATCACTGGTTAGATTTTCACAGAATCACAGAATTATCAAGGTTGGAAAAGACCTAGAAGATCATCTAGTCCAACCATTACCAATACTTCCCAGCTAAACCATATTCCTCAACACAACATCCAAACGTTTCTTGAACACTCCCATGGTCGGTGACTCCACCACCTCCCTGGGCAGTGTATTCCAGTGCCTGACCACCCTTTCCGAGAAGTAATATTTCCTAATGTCCAGCCTGAATCTTCCCTGGCGCAGCTTGAATCCATTCCCTCTAGTTCTATCACTAATTATACGAGAGAAGAGGCCAACCCCCAGCTCACTTCAACCTCCCTTCAGGAAGTCATAGAGAGCAATGAGGTCTCCCCTGAGCCTCCTCTTTTCCAGGCTGAACAATCCCAGCTCCCTCAGCCGCTCCTCATAAGGCCTGTGCTCCAGACCCCTCACCAGCTTCGTAGCCCTCCTCTGAACACGTTCCAGGGCCTCAATGTCTTTCTTGCAGTGAGGGGCTCAAAACTGAACACAGTACTCAAGGTTACTTATACACTAACCTTTAAATAAAATGAAAAGATGAATTATCAATTTTTCATTACATGGGAGTCCTATGGACAGAGCCTGACTTGCTTTTCTTTGTCTAGCTGCTTTGTCTGCTGCAAGTTTGAAGCACTCAACAGAGCAAAGCAATGCTAACTGTTAAATAATTTACAGTACAATGAATCATCTTTAAAAAACAACTTCACCACCTGCAACTTGAATGCCAAGGAATGTTACTTGTTCAAAAGTAGTTTATTAGATTATACCCTCTATGTCCACCTAAAAACTAAATCTGTTTATCAGCTTGTAGTCTAAAAGACCTTAGTCAAAGAAAAACTGCTAATATTTTCCAGATAAAAAGTGAATAACAGTATACCTAATGAAACACTTTTGATAAAACCTTATTATGTGATTTTTCGTATGAATAGTCAGCTAAGCTCACTTGTTCCAAAAACACAAGTGTAGGAATTTTGCTAAATTGACATTGATAGATATTAAAAAACAAACAAACAAACAAACAAACAAAACCCTCAGATTTGTTCTGTTTTTTTTGTTTGTTTGTTTTCCTGAAGATACATGCAGAACAGCGCAATACTGATAATATATTTGTCTTCTTCTCTACTCAGAACACATGAAAAAATAATTGTCTCCCATGTGAAATCAAGCAAGTATTAAATAGATTTCACACATTTCTATTTCCATTTTTATGGTTTATATAATTTTTTGACAAACTCTTACATATTTTACTGAGGTGTTTTAAAGATGTTTTGAAAACACATTTGTCACAGTACATAACTGTTCCTGCTACTGAGTAACAATAGTATTCTGCATCTTCTATAAATATAATCAGCTGAAGGTCTGAGCTTTTAAAGTATGTTCCAGATATGCACCTCTTATGTATTTCTGGAAATAGATATACATATGTTGCTCTGACAGTAATGTCTCCTATTTATTCCTGGAAAACGTAATAGATAAAAGAGCATGATAACACTATTTGATATAGCAAATTCTCACCTACAGAACACTATTGTTCAGCACAGTCACTACAATTAGTTATGCACTTTCTCCAGCAATGAATAAGAGCCTGCATGCTATGCTTACAAAAATATGAATCACTTATTTTCTGTGGAAACCAGCTTCAGGGCAGGTAAGACTGCACTGGGTAGGGGTCCTAAAGCAAAAAGGCTGACTAAAAAGCTCTTTTTAGAGCGTTTTTTTGAAGCCAGCAAAAGCACTGTGTTGGTGCCAATGGGCTAGTAGCAACTGGCAGCTTGTGGGCAGGCTGTTGAACCAGCAGGGGTGGAGTTGGCACTGCCCACTCTTAGCTCTGAGCTTGACCTTGGCCCTTTTCTGCGAGGCTAAAAGCAGCCCTCGGGAGGGAGAAAGCTAACTTCTGCCCACCTAACATACTGGGTGAGTAAAGGTGTTACTGTCCACTGATATCAGGGAGGAAAGTCAGAATGTAAGTGCAGGTGGCTGTGAATGAAGTGGAAGGACTGCCTCCAAGCTTTTCTAAGGAGAGGCGGTCAGCTCCACGCTTGAAGATTGCCTCCTCCTGTGAAGAAAGGAGGGTGATAATCATAGTTGACTCAATTAAAAATGGAACTGAGGGCTCAATATGTTGGCCTGCCCCTACTTGTAGGGAAGCATGCTGCCTCCCTGGGGCCCGGATCAGGGATATTTCTAGAAAACTTCCTAGTCTGATCTGCCTCTCTGATTATTACTTTCTATTGATAGTTCAGGCATACAGTGATGAGGTCACTGACAGAAGCCTGTGGACTATAAAAGATGATTTTAAGGGACTGGAGAGGTTAGTTGATGGAGCAGGCATACAAGTAGTATTTGCTTGTATTCCTATGGTGGTGGGGAAAGACACTGAGAGGAGCAGGAAAACCAACCTTATGAACACATGGCTGAGAGGCTGGTGCAAACACAAACATTTAGGGTTCTTTGATCATGGGGCAGTCTACTCAGCACCTGGTATGAGGGCTGCCAATGGGTATCACCTGTCCCAAAGGAGGAAATGGATCCTTGCCCAGGAGTTGGCGGGACTTGTAGAGAGGGCTTAGACTGCTATGAAGGGGGAAGAGCATAAAACCAGGCCCACTAGATATGAGCCTGGGGGAGCAGTAAAGGAACAAGAAACTCTTTTACAAATAAATCTATGGTAAGAGGAGGACCAAGGAGAATCTTCATTCTTTATTGGTTGAGGCTGGGAATTTGACTACTGAGGATAAGGAAAAAGCAGAGGTTCTGAATGCCTTATTTATGTCTGTCTTTATAGGTCACACCAGTTATCTTCAGAGAACTCCACTCTCTGACCTAGTAGTTTCGACTGGGGTGCGGACAGAACCCCCCGTGATTTTGGAGGACACAGTCAGAGACCTACTACTCCAGCTGGACTGTCACAAGTCCATAGGGCTGGATGGGACTCACCTGAGAGTGCTGTGGGAACTGGAGGTGATAGCCGAGCTGCTTGCCATTATCTATCAGCACTCTTTGTTGATTGGTGACGTCCCAGAAGACTGGAGGCTTGCCAATGTGACTCCCATCTACAAGTAGGGTTGTAAGGAGGATCTGGGGAACTACAGGCCTGTTAGCCTGACCTCGGTTCCAGGGAAGGTTGTGGAGTAGATTTTCTTGTGGGAGATCACATGGCATGTACAGGACAACTGGGGGATAAGGCCTAGCCAGGATGGGTTCATGAAGGGCAGGTCCTGCTTGACCAACCTGATCACCTATGATCTAGTGACCTGTCTGGTAGACAAGGAAAAGGCTGTTGATGTAGTCTACCTAGACTTAAGCAAGGCCTTTGACACTGTCTCCCACAGTATTCTCCTGCAGAAGTTGGCAGCCCATGGTTTGGACAGGTACGCTCTTGTCTGGATAAGGAACTGGCTGGAAGGCGGGCCCAGAGAGTGGTAGTGAATGGAGATAAATCCAGCTGGTGACTGGTCACGATTGGTGTTCCCCAGAAGTCGGTGCTGGGGCCTGTCCTGTTCAATATCTTTGTTGATGACCTGGATGAGGGCATTGAGTGCACCCTCAGTAACTTTGTGGATTACACCAAGTTGGCTGGAAGTGTCGATCTGCCTTGGGGTAGTGAGGCCCTACAGAAGGATCTGGACAGGCTGGATAGCTTGGTGGGAGCCAATGGGATGAGGTTCAACAAAGCCAAATGCTGAGGCCTACTCTACAAGCTTGGGGATGAGTGGCTGGAAGATTGTGCAGAGGAAATGGAGCTGGGGGTATTGATTGATGCTTGGCTAAACATGAGCCAGCAGTATGCCCAGGTGGCCAAGAAGACCAATGGCATCCTGGCTTGCATCAGGAACGGTGTTGCCAGCAGGAGCATGGAAGTGATTGTCACCCTGTACTCAGCACTGGTGAGGTTGCACCTTGAGTACTACGTCCAGTTTTGTTCCCCTCTCTGCAAGAAAGACATTGAAGCTGTGGAGCAAGTTGAAAGAAGGGTGACAAAGCTGGTGAGAGGTCTGAAGCACAGGCCTTATGAGGAGCAGCTGAAGGAGCTGGCATTGTTCAGTCTGGAGAAGAGGAGTCTCAAGGGAGACCTTCTTGCTCTCTATAACTACCTGAAGGGAGGTTGTAGTGAGCTGGGGGTTGGCCTCTTCTCTTGTGTAACTAGTGATAGAACCAGAGGGAATGGCTTCAAGCTGTGCCAGGGGAGTTTTAGGCTGGACATTAGGAAATACTACTTTTCTGAAAGAGTGGTCAGGCATTGGAATGGGCTGCCCAGTGGGTTAGTGGAGTCACTGATCCTGGAGGTGTTCAAGGAACATTTGGACGTTGTGTTGAGGGTCATGGTTTAGTGAGTACTGTTGGTGATAGGTGGATGGTTGGACTGGATGATCTTGAGGGCCTTTTCCAACCCTGGTGGTTCTGTGTGATTTGGTGATACTGTCTGTTATGTGGCTTGTTTTTCACATCAATGTCAACACTGCTGAAACTCCTTGCTGTGTTCACATCCCTAAGTATTCAGGAGCCATCAATGAATGTCAGTGCGTGCAATTTTTTTCCACATTATTTCAATTATACACCTTTGCTTTATACTCAATTCTACGTCAGATGCCATTTTGTCAAATAATGCTTCTGCTGTCTTCTGTGCCATGGCAACAAAATTTAACAAAACATTGCCTGGAATGTTCATTTGCTACAGTCTTACCACCAGCATTAAAATCTGATTTTGGCCAACATAATAAAATTAAAGGCATTACTTTTGGGGAAGACCAGATACATTGCAAGTAGATTAGATTCTCCTATATACATAAACCTAAGAAAAAAGTCAAAAACTTTATGGTGCAAAAATCTTAGTACTTTGTAAAGATTTTTGGTAATGGAGAAACAAATCACACACAGAATCACTCAGAATTGTAGGGGTTGGAAGGGACCTCCAGAGATCATCGTGTCCAACCCTCCTGCCAAAGCAGGATCCCTACACCAGGTCACACAGGTAGGCGTCCAGGTGGGTCTTGAATATCTCCAGAGAAGGAGACTCCACAACCTCCCTGGGCAGCCTGTTCCAGTGCTCCGTCACCCTCACCGTAAAGAAGTTCTTGCGCACATTTGTGTGGAACTTCCTATGCTCCAGCTTCTGGCCGTTTCCCCTTGTCCTGTCTCCGCACACTGCTGAAAACAGTCTGGCCTCGCCACTTTGCCCCCCACACCTTAGATATTTCTAGACCTGGATCAGGTCCCCTCTCAGTCTTCTCTTCTCAAGGCTAAACAGACCCAGGTCACTTAGCCTTTCTTCATAGGGGAGATGCTCCAGGCCCTTCACCATCTTTGTGGCTCTCTGCTGGACTCTTTCCAAGAGATCCCTGTCTTTTTTGTACTGAGGAGCCCAGAACTGGACACAGTACTCCAGATGAGGCCTTACCAGGGCAGAGTAGAGGGGGAGGATCACCTCCCTCGACCTGCTGGCCACGCTCTTTTTAATGCACCCCAGAATGCCATTGGCCTGTTTGGCCACAAGTGCACACTGCTGGCTCATGGGCAACCTGTCATCCACCAGGACACCCAGGTCCCTCTCCGCAGAGCTCCTCTCCAGCAGGTCATCCCCCAACCTGTACCGGTGTATGCAATTATTCCTCCCTAGGTGCAAGACTCTACACTTGCTTTTGTTAAACCTCATCTGGTTTCTTACTGCCCAGCTCTCCAGCCTGTCCAGGTCTCGCTGAATGGCAGCACAGCCTTCGGGCGTGTCAGCCAATCCTCCCAACTTCATATCATCAGCAAACTTGCTGAGGGTGGCCACTATCCCCTCATCAAGGTCATTGATGAAGATGTTGAACAGGACTGGACCCAGCACCGACCCCTGGGGAACACTGCTGGTTACAGGTCTCCAACCAGACTCTGCACCGCCAATGACAACCCTCTGTGCTGACACTGAAGGAGTGGGTGATCATGAGACTTTTAGCCAATGCTAACACGTATTTAAAAATGAACATTTCTAGCATAAAATATAATTATTTTACATTCGTGTTTTAAACTCAATAAATTGTTATGATGTGAAAGTAAAATGTCTGAATGTACTTACATTTATGAATTTGGTGATGTGGTTTGATTTTCAGCAGTCATAAGTACCCTGAATTGTGGCTGCTAACGTATCTGAAAATAAGGTCACTTATTTAAGTGTGTGTGTAGCATAAGTCCACTAGTTTTGTTTAGGTACTCCTCGTGGATCATCAGATACCTTTCACATTAAATTTTGTATATTTTAAATATCTGAGACTTTATTCATATTTTATACAAACAAAACAAAAATTTGTCTTGCATTTTTCTTAGATTATTTGGTGTCAGAAAGGAAGACCTAGTAAAAGGACCAGTGTTAAATAGAATAATCCCAGTAACTTAGCCAGCAGAAAGGAGCACAATGAATGACTATTACCTAAGAACACTTAAGTAGAACGGTGTATTAATAAAACTTGTCACAGGTGGAAACCCAATTAAGTGTCTTAATGAATAAAATGTTATACCTACCACACCATACAAGCTAACAAGGACCTTTGCCTAAATTGTTGTGGGACTTCTTATGAGAATTAAGTTGAAGAGAAATTTAGGACTACATAAAACTTATTATGAGATGCTCTAGGAGATTTGTGGAATTTTCTCAGACTTATTATGGAAAGTCTGGGGAAGAACCAGTGAGATCAAGGTGGATCAAGGGGAAGCAAGTGAGGAAAAACAGAGAGAAGGGGGATAAAAACAGATCATTTTCTTATCCTGATGCTGATCATCATGCTTATTTGCCTAAAATCTTATCTTGAACACTCTCGGATGGGTTTTTATCCTTACTAACCCCCATATCCTTTTTTTTTTTTTCTAACTACTGCTGGGGTTCACTTGTGAGTGAGTGGGTGACTGAATACTAGCAAACTGTAAATTACTCCAGCTCTTTATTTAGGAGCAGTGGCCTGAGCATAAGCCATTAAAACAGGACTGTCAGCCCAAATACACTGTATACCTATGTCATGGTTTTACGTTTTTTGGTTTTCAGTATTCCACATCAACACATCATGTAGTGCACTGGAACTAAAGTGTTAATACTCCAGCTCCATGTACCTATCCCTGTACGTGATGGAAGTCATGGGATCTGACCCTTCCGGGGGG
>JAPSGF010000059.1:3688006-3703845 GCA_035772895.1 Perdix hodgsoniae | reverse complement strand
TACCTATATTGGTACCTATGTGCAATGTGGTATGATATGAATTCTGACATTTACTTCCCAGATGGAATGGCCAATTTTACAAACTACACGATGTTCGGACCAACTTCCAATTCTTCCTCTCAGATTGTCAGACATTCTTCGGATAGTCAGTTAACGCTCATATATGTGGGCCCAGCCCTGCTCATGTTGATGAGCGTAGCCCTGCTCGTATCAGTTTACCTGAATGTGGTCCACTATAGGCATAGTAAACAGAAGGAGTCTCCTCCAAAACCAGAGAATGCTGACTGGCAGGGGATATGGAGAGGTTTAGGAAAAATCTTAGAAGCGTGGGGACCCACAATGTCATGGGATTTCACTCTTGAACACCTATGGGACCCTGAGAAACTAAGCCAGTATTTGAGTCAGGGACAGTGCGGTTTACATAAATCTAAGGAGGCACAACTTATTTGGGGTTTGGCTTGTGCTTACCGCACCCTATATAATACTGTTCTGGAGAGAGAGAGTTTCCGAGCTGAGGTTCAGGCCAAAGGGAAGAATTCCCAAGTCAAATCTGATCAGTTACAGGAGACACCAGTAACAATAACAGTTGCTCCGGTGGAAGGCAAGAAATGGAAACAAGTGTCCACGCATCTGGAACGGAAAAAAGAAGAAGAAGAGGAGGAAGTGGAGGAAGATCCAGGTGAGGGGCCCTCCTCAGAACCACCACCATCGAGAAAGGCAAAGGGAAAAACTAGGAGACATGAAGAGGAGAGTGATGAAGAGGAAATCTCTATTACTACTCGTCAGCCTCTGAAGATGACCAAAATCCAAGGCTCAAGAAAGGAGTTTATACGGCACCCGAGTGAAACTCTCGTTTCCTGGTTGGTTCGCTGTTGGGACGCTGGGGCCAGTAGCTTGTCTCTAGATGGTAATGAAGCTCGCCAACTCGGAGCCATTGCCAGAGATCCAGCTGTTGACAGAGGAATTAGTCGATGTTTGGATGGGGCTGCCACCCTCTGGGAAAGAATGTTAATAGCCGCGAAGGAAAGGTATCCCTTCAAAGACGGCTTGAAGCCTGCGATGAAAAGAAAAGATGGGATACAGTTGAGAAGGGTATCCAGTATCTGAGGGAAATGGCTGTGGTGGAAATGCTGTATGACCCCAACTTTGTTCCTGATGACCCACACCAAGACCATGACCCTGAGAAAGTGAGGACGACGCCTGATATATGGCAGAAACTCATAAGAACAGCGCCAGACAGATATTCCGTTGCACTAATGTCTGCGCGTGAGAGACATGAGGATCAGCAGAGAATGCCCTTAGTTTTTGAGTTGATTCTTAAGCTCCAAAGCTATGAACAGCAACTACCCGTAACTCGTGCTTCCATTTCCGCCATCTCTCAACTAATGGACCAAGTGAATAAAATGCAAGAGCACGTGTCTTCACTGATTAATCGTGACAAACCTGTAGTAGTATCAGAAACGCTTGATGAAGATCAGGATGATCAGAAGAGTCTAGTGAAGGAGCTGATCAAATTGTTGCGAATCCAACTAATTAAGGATGAGGAACCCTTTTCCTCACGTGCACCATCAAGAATCTCAGCTGTTAAAGGCAAACGCTTTCCGGTTCCAGTAAGGAATCCTACATCATGAATTGCCTTGTGGCGTTACTTATGTGACCATGGAGAAGACATGAGGAAGTGGCATGAACAACCTACTCCTCTACTGCGAGCACGAGTGAGAGAATTACAAAGCAGATCAACCACCAGTGCAGTTGCTCCGGTTATTACAGGTAATGAATAGAGGGGCCCTGCCCTCAGTCAGGGGAGGGAAAGGGATAATAGAGTTTATTGGACTGTGTGGATTCGATGGCCTGGCACATCAGAACCACTGAAATATAAGGCATTGGTGGATACCAGTGCAGTGTACTCTGATGCCTTCAAGTCATGAGGGGATAGAATCAATCCATATTTCTGGAGTGACTGGGGGCTCCCAAGAATTGACTGTGTTGGAGGCCGAGATAAGCCTTACTGGTAAAGACTGGCAAAAACACCCCATTGTGACTGGCCCAGGGGCTCCATGTATACTAGGTATTGATTATCTCTGAAGGGGACATTTCAAGGATCCTAAAGGGTATCGATGGGCCTTTGGAATAGCTGCTGTAGACACAGACAACATTAAGCAGCTGTCTGTTTTGCCTGGCCTGTCAGAAGATCCGTCTGTTGTGGGGTTGCTACGAGTGGAAGAGCAACAGGTACCAATTGCTACAAAAACGGTGCACAGACGGCAGTATCGCACCAACAGGGATTCCTTGCTCCCCATTCAGAAGTTGATTCGTCAACTGGAGAGTCAGGGAGTGATCAGCAAAACTCACTCACCTTTTAACAGCCCTATATGGCCAGTGCGTAAAGCCAGTGGAGAATGGAGGCTGACGGTGGACTACCGTGGCCTGAATGAAGTCACACCCCCACTGAGTGCTGCTGTGCTGGACATGTTAGAACTCCAGTAGGAACTGGAGTCAAAAGCAGCCAAATGGTATGCCACCATTGACATTGCTAATGTTTTTTTCTCCATTCCTTTGGCCAAAGAATGTAGGCCACAGTTTGCTTTCACCTGGAGGGGCGTTCAGTATACCTGGAACTGTTTGCCCCAGGGGTGGAAACACAGCCCAACCATTTGCCATGGGTTGATCCAAACTGTATTGGAACAGGGCAGTGCTCCTGAGCACCTGCAATATATTGATGATATCGTTGTGTGGGGTGATTCAGCGGAAGAAGTCTTCACAAAGGGAGAGCTAATAATCCAAATTCTTCTCCGTGCTGGTTTTGCTATTAAGCGAAGCAAAGTGAAAGGACCTGCTCAGGAGATTCAGTTCCTAGGTATAAAGTGGCAAGATGGCCGTTGTCACATCCCGACAGATGTGATCAACAAAATCACTGCTATGTCTCCACCCACTAGTAAGAGAGAGGCACAATCTTTTCTGGGTGCAGTGGGCTTTTGGAGAATGCATGTTCCAAACTGTAGCTTCATTGTAAGCCCCCTTTATCATGTGACGCGAATGAAGAATGAGTTTACATGGGGCCCCGAGCAGCAGCAGGCTTTTGAACAGATTAAACAGGAGATAGCCCGTGCTGTGGCCTTGGGGCCGGTTCGGATAGGACAGGGTATAAAGAACATCCTCTACACTGCTGCTGGAGAGAAAGGTCCCACTTGGAGTTTGTGTCAAAGAGCCTCAGGAGAGACCCGAGGCCGACCCCTGGGATTTTGGAGTAGGGCATATAAGGAGTCAGAAGAGGGCTACACTCCAACTGAAAAGGAGATCTTAGCCTTGTATGAGGGGGTTCGGGCTGCTTCTGAAGTAGTCGGTACTGAAACACAGCTCCTTCTGGCACCTCGACTGCCAGTGTTGAACTGGATGTTCAAAGAAAAGGTTCCCTCCACTCATCATGCAACTGATGCCATTTGGAGTAAGTGGATTGCGTTGATTACACAACGAGTACAGATGGGGAATCTCAGCCATCCAGGAATCCTAGAGGTCATCATGGACTGGCCTGAAGGTAAAAAGTTTGGAACATCACCAGGAGAAGAAGTATCACGAGCTAAAGAGGCCCCACCATACAATGAATTACCAGAAAATGAAAAAAAATATGCCCTGTTTACAGATGGATCGTGTCGTGTTGTGGGAAAGCATCGCAGATGGAAATCTGCTGTGTGGAGCCCCACACGGCAAGTTGCAGAGGCCACTGAAGGGAAAGGAGAATCAAGCCAGTTTGCAGAGGTAAAGGCTGTCCAACTGGCTTTAGATGTTGCTGAACGGGAGAGGTGGCCAATACTTTATCTTTACACTGACTCGTGGATGGTGGCAAATGCTCTGTGGGGGTGGTTACAGCAGTGGGAACAAAATAACTGTCAAAGAAGGGGTAAACCTATTTGGGCTGCTGAACTGTGCAAAGATATTGCTACCCAGATAAAGAATGTGGTCGTGAAAGTACGCCATGTAGATGCTCATGTGCCCAAGAATTGGGCTACTGAAGAACAGCAACATAACCATCAGGTGGACCGAGCTGCCAAAATTGAGGTGGCTCAAATAGACCTGGACTGGCAGAACAAGGGTGAATTATTTCTAGCTCGGTGGGCCCACGAGACCTCGGGCCATCAAGGGAGAGATGCAACATATAAGTGAGCTAGAGACTGAGGGGTGAACTTAACTATGGGTGCTATTGCACAGGTTATTCACGACTGTGAAATGTGTGCCATAATTAAACAAGCCAAGAGGATGAAACCACTCTGGGAGGAAGGGCGATGGCAAAAGTACAAATATGGGGAGGCATGGCAGGTTGATTATATCACCTTGCCACGATCTCGCAGTGGTAAGTGTTATGTGCTTACCATGGTGGAGGCAACCACAGGGTGGCTTGAAACATGCAGTACCCCATGCTACCAACCAAAATACCATATTGGGTCTTGAGAAACAAGTCCTGTGGCGACATGGCACCCCAGAAAGTATTGAGTCAGATAACGGGACTCATTTCAAGAATTCTCTTATAAATACTTGGGCCAAAGATCATGGCATTGAGTGGATTTACCACATTCCCTACCATGCACCAGCCTCTGGTAAAAGTGAACGATGGAATGGGTTGTTAAAAACTATGTTGAAAGCAATGGGTGGTGGAACATTTAAGCACTGGGAGAAGCATTTGGCGGAAGCCACTTTGTTAGTCAATACCAGAGGATCTATCAATCGTGACGGTCCTTTTCAATCCATCTCCCTACATTCCGTAGAGGGAGATAAAGTCCCTGTTGTACATGTAAAAAACATGTTGGGTAAAACGGTTTGGGTTCTTCCAGCTTCTGGAAAGGGCAAACCTCTCCACGGTACTGTTTTTGCCCAGGGACCAGGGTCCACTTGGTGGGTAATGCAAAGAAACGGGGATGTTCAATGTGTACCACAAGGAAAGTTGATGCTAGGGGAGTGCAGACAGTAATTCTATGTATATGTATATAGACTTGTGTGTGTAATGCACTTTTAATCATTTTGTTTGCATATATGTATATATATATTGAGCATGATGTAGTGATGTAGAATAAGGGGTGGAATGTCATGGTTTTACGTTTTTTGGTTTTCAGTATTCCACATCAACACATCATGTAGTGCACTGGAACTAAAGTGTTAATACTCCAGCTCCATGTACCTATCCCTGTACGTGATGGAAGTCATGGGATCTGACCCTTCCGGGGGGAGGGGGAACACTCACTTACTGCTTTGCAGTGGGCTCTTGGAGGTTGCGGTTCCTAGCCATCCCAAGCTTTTCAGGTTTGACTTGGTCTCGGGAACTCTCTCTCCTATCTTATTTGATTTATTAGTCTCAATTTCAATTAGATCTTATTATATTGTGTTATTTTGCATTTCCAATATCATAGTTAGTAAAATAAGTTTTCCTCCATAGATTGTTGCCGCTGTTGTTTTTCTTCCTCTCCTTCCTTCCCATTTTGTGTGGGGCCGGAGTGAGGGTAGAGGGGCAGGGGCGTACTGCCCCCCCTGTCACGGGCATGGATTGATCTAGTTAACGCTGTGACAACCTAGGAGACAGCAAGTCAAGGAGACTATCAACCGGGACCAAAAGAAAGATACATTGTGTTTTTAAGCTCATCAATAGAACACTTTAATGTGCTGATGTACCATTCACTCACAGACTTTGATCTTGATCAGCCAGAAAGGAAAAACAGGTTTGGGCCATGTTTATGTGGATTCTGTTGAAAGTACTGCCCCCTGGCTGTATTTGCCTATGTAGGCATACACATATTTACTTACACGTATTTGTATGCACCTATTTGCATATTTATGAGAATATAACCTTATCCTCACTGATGTATGTACCTGGAGATACAGAGCCAGCACTTAGGAGAGGTTGGAGGAACTGGAGTTGTTTATTCTGGAGAAGAAGAGATTAAGGAGAGGCATCATTGCTCCTTACAACTACAAGAAAGGAGGTTGCAGGAAGGAGGGTGTCAATCTGTTTTCTTAGGCAACTAGTCATAGGACATGAGGAAATTACTTCAAGCTGCAACATGGGAGGTTTAAATTGGACATTAGGAAGAATTTCTTAATGGAAAGTGTTGTCAAGGATGGAAACAGAGACTGCCCAGGAAAGTGGTGGAGTCCTCATCCCTGGAAGTATTTGAAAGATGTGTGGATGTAGCACTAAGGGACAAAGTTTTGTAATGGGATTCAGTAGATCAGGCTGAAGCTGGACTTGATCATCTTGAAAGTCTTTCCCAACCTAGATGATTCTATGACTCCATAACACTGTGTCACTGTGCCTTACAGTGACAAAACCAACTTTTACAGATCAGGCAGGAGAAATTCCCCTTGTTGTGCCATGAAGTCCACTCACATATTCAAAAAGGATTTATTTGGGAATAAAGTGACATGCATCTTTCTGGCACAGACTCTGTGACAATACTATACAGAACTCTAACTCTGTGAATTCCTTTTCTCTTTCTGATTGGTTAAGGGTACTTGCTGAAGATGGTTTCAAGTTACTCCCACAACCATGACGCATCATGACCACTACGTGAATGGAGAAGCACAATTGGTACAGCATACACACAGTGCAGATACTGGACTGTCTCCACCTGGCAAGAACTCCTGGCCTGATTGGAAGGTATTATCACTTGGCACAAAAGGCACTGCCAATACTACAGCTGGCATGCAAACCCCACCACCCCGGAAGAAGAAGAAGGAAGAAGATGGACCCTCAGAACATCACAGAGTCTGCAGTAGTGACTTCCTTTTGTTTCCTTTTTTCATCTCTCTCTCTCTCTTCCTTTTCCTCTTTCACACACCTATCTTTTAATAAATATAGGCATTCTATTGCTTGATCGACACCTTGATTATATTCCCAGTCTTAATTTGGAGGGATTGGAATCACTTTAATGAACTGTAATGCTCTTCAGCTTGCAGCAGTTGAAAATATATTAAGCAATTGAAGTAATCAGTAAAATGTTTGGAAAAGCATAGAAAATCACATTTCACTTAAGATTTTACACAGACACAACTTAAGCTAAGCTGAAATAAGTTACTGTAATTGAAATATGGACTTAGCAGGGTTTTGCTGTTGTTTTTGTTGATGATGTTTTTCTCCAGAAAATAGTTCAACAAGAAAATAAGAAAAAAAGGTGATGATGTGTGTATGACCATTTAAAATTATAAAGGCACACTGAAATGTATCAAAATGCTGAAGTCATAAATGCAAGCAATTTTACTCTTCATTGTTCAGAATGAACAAAGAACTTGCACATTCACTGTTATTGATTAAAAACAGGAATGTTACTTTCATAATCTACTGTTTCATATGCTACTTTCTCTCATGGCAAAGACATAATGTTGTTGTTACGTTATTAAACAAGATGATGTTTGTATGCACATCCTTTGGAATATCAAATCCATCTATCAAAAGAGAAAGATGACTTAAATCTTGTCCCTTTATGAAAAGTAGAGTCCCATGTGAAGTATGACACTTAACAGAACATTTGTGACTTCATACTTTTTGATGAATCTGAAACTGATCATTAGGTAGTCACCTTGAAAGTGATAAGAAATAGAGGAAAAAAAAAATCTAAGGATTTTTGCACTGGTAAAAAATATTGCTCTTTTGATTTATATCTGCCAGGCTTTTTCTCCAATTTTAGACAGTCCAGGAACACAAATCATTTATTTGCATCACATAAATTCTTTGATAATCAAAATTCATGTTAGTCATAATCTTTTCCATATTTATTATCCTTTTGTATAAGTAAGATGGACAATAATGCTCTCAAATATTCAGAAACTCTCTCCTTTGGGACACAGGCTTAAAACTGAATGTCTGTTTTTTTGTTCCAAACTTCCTCTGTATTTATTTCTGAATAACAGAATAGCTATATCTTCAGTTTTATGCATATATTCTTTCTACTCCATCTCCCATTACCTTGTTAAGTAGAAATTAATCACTTATTTGAAGATGAAGATGCTTAAATAGTCATAGATACTTAAAGAGTCATCATTTTATTAGCGCTGGTTGATAATTGTCTTTGTTTTTTTCCTTATCAAACAAAACAATATTCTATTTTAATTCACTACTTTCATCATAAAAGTAAAGTCAAGGAAGCATCACACAGTCAGCATGAATGTGCAGGGAACTCACCACCTATTTTTACAGTGATAGATGTGGGAAAGCTGATACTGGAACAAAGGTAGAATGTGAAAGTCTTCTATAACGGCAGAATTCAAATAAAATTCTAAGAAAATATTGAGCCTACATGCTTGGATGGGGGGGTTGAGGGGGAAGTGGCAGAAGAGCTATAGACAAGAACACAGAAAAGGAAAAATTACTCAAATTTTATTTGCCTCTGTTTTTCCTGATGAGATTTACCTTCAGGCCTCTCAGGAGACCAAGCACATTAATAGAGTTGATAGGAGTGAACAGTATCCCCAGTAGAAGAATAAAAAGTTAGGAAGAACTTAAGCTAATAGAATGAATGTACTTCCCTGAGACCAGATGGGACGTATCCCAGGGTTTTTGGGGATCTAAAGGTTGTAATTGCTGGCCTGTTCCTTATTATCTTCAAACGATCTTGGTGACTAGGGAAAGCTCCCAATGACTAGGAAGAAGGCAAACACCAAATTCATCTTCAGGAAGAGTAAATTGGGATATTAAGGAATTACATGCTAGAAAGCTGTAACTCAGTTGCAGGAGTATCCCGGAACAAATTATCTTAAAAAACCATTTACCAGCACAGGAAGGACACAAAGAATATAAGGAATATCATACATGGATTTCCCATAATGTTTTTTAACACTAAAATTCACTACTTACATGAAAGAGGAATATCAAATATGATCCTGTGAAGTACTTTACTGTATGTTTTGTTTCTTTTTTGTCAACAATATATAGCTGTAATTAAACTACTAATAAATTACAGCAGTATTTCATGCTACAGAATGGATTTATCAAATGCAGCTTTTAGACAATAAATCTAGCACTGTCTGATACTGCAGCAAAATGAGATTTATTGAAAGATAGGATATGTTTTAATGAAGTAAAGAGTAAATAATGGCAACTAGTGTGATATTTCTCACTTTTTAACTGACTAAGAATCATTTTCAGGACAGCTTGGTCATCTATCCTTTTGGAATTGGCCATCTTCAGCTTATCTCTTCATTTATTTCTCAGAGAGATGGAATTCATCCAGCCGGAGACACATAAAATAAGTGATAATATAGTTTTGAAAAGGAAAAATGATTTAATTTTCTTTTCAGATAAATTATAGACTGCATGAATGAAGTCACATAATCTGCAATGTGGTTTTTGTTATTTTCTAGTGAGAAATTTCTTTACTGAATTATCTTCTATAATTGAAAGATCTGTCATGAGACATAAGCCTTTGGGTATCAGTATTTCTTTGCTTCATGCACTATTCTATTGTTTAATACTTTGTAAGGAAAGTTGCTGATTCAAATTTTGAATGTGACATTTTATCAATTAATTTGAACAAGATAATTTGAACTAGAGGGTAAATGAATAAATTAAATTACAAGACTCTGAATCCCTGACTGTGTATTTACTCAGAAATTTTTTTCTTTATGAACATTTGTAAGCAGGCACTAAGCTGTTCCAAGTGTATTGATCTTATGGATGAATTAGTTGTTTGTAGACAATACTGTTGTGAGTGCTCTTAAAAAATATGTTGCCCATGTGCCCATGTGCTGATTTTTTTGATTATCATTAATATTAATTTTGACTACTGTCTAGTATTTGTGGATTATTTTATGTTTGTTTAGCATGGTGTGCAGTGAAGTAGAATTTGTCTTGAGGTATGTGTTATATTCCTCTTTTGTAGGATTCAATATACAATCAGCATCTTCATGTTGGCTATTTTTTGTGTATAGCTTCATCACCTTCTACTGTGTCTCAATAAATCTTTTTTTTTTTTTTTTTTTTAATGCAAGACCAACAACAATATATTGCCACTAATGGGAGTACTGAATAAAATTTAGGCATCATGATTTGGTAGCTATATGAGTGGATTTTCAGTTCTGTAACACAATTCTGATTTATTTATTTATTTATTTGTTTGTTTGTTTATTTATTTAGAGATTATGGAGAACCATCAGAAATTTGTAGATCTGCTACAGTTGTAGTAGTAATCTACAATTACTTCCTCTAGTAAATTAATTTCACTTTAAATGGATGCCAGTGACATGTTTTATCTATCATGCAGTGCAATAATACAAAAGATAGCTCTCAATGAAGTCTTAGTACAATATATTAAAAAAAAAAAATCTGGAATACCTGGAAACTGTATTCTTTGTAATACCAGGTTTTTTTTTTTCATTTGTTTGTTTTGTTTTGTTTTTTAAAAACACACACACACATCACACCTTGGAACTTGTGTGATTATCTTTGTATGAGTCTGCATTGCACCTTGTGGAATCAGCTACTAATCTAATAAAATAAAAAATTTAAAAAATAAAATCCACACTCTGCAAGCATCCTGGGAAGCAAAGTAAAAGGTACTGAGGGACCACAGTATGATGCAATGTTCTTTTTCTCAAATCAGGTGATAAATGTATGGGAGATGGACAGAAAAGAAGTAGTGGTCTAAAAAGGATACTAAAAGCTACTCTTCCTTATCTGTCAGTATTTCAATCATCATAAAAATAAATTTAAAAAAAAAATCAGGTGTGAGGGAGGAGATGCACAGAAAATATGCATTTTGTTCATTTCTGTTCTATTAAAAAGTGTGTTGAATTCTGAATATTTTAAATAATGACTGTCAGTACTGAGTCTGACAGCCTTGAATTTGAAACAAATGAAACTGGAAATTATTTTATAAAGCAACTTTTTTTTTTTTTTTTTCCTATTCTAAAAATCACAATTTGTATACATTTTCTGCAGATATTTTTTTCAATTAAAATCTTCTACTGACAAATGAAAGATTTAGATTAAATATACAAAGATTTTATTTACTTAATTGAGGATATGCTTCAATTAAGATAGGTGCAGTTCTTACATTCCTCAATTTATTTTTCTTATATTTTCTTCTAAAATATATTAGCTTATAATTTCTATCCAAACTGAATTTTCTTTTAATTATTTCCAGTGCTAACTGCTCTTCCTCTAGTGTTTATCAATCTGTTCTCCACTCTTTCCATGTCTATATATTTTTGGAATAGTAGGGTGGGCTTTCCTACTATCCTCTTTTTTTTTTCATAGCTTTCTATTCCTAATTTGAAGTGGAAGTCTTGTGCAATACTGCAAAACATCAAATTCTTTCATCCATAACACAAAATGATCATTCACAGAATAAAACAGTTGTATGGAGCAGTAATGCGTTAGTTACTTTTTGTGTTTCAGTACTCCTTTTCTGATTAAAAGATCAGAAAGAAAATATTGAAGTTGTGTTTTGTAGGGAGAAATATTTAAAGAAGATAGATAAAACAAGAGAATTTGGCATCCAAAACATATTTCCAGTGCTGTTATTTATTAAGCACAGGGTGTTTTAACCACAAATAAACTTCTGTCTTCAATGTCACACATTCAGAGTATTATTGAATTAAGCATGAAGTACTCAGCCTAAAATTTCCACCAAAAACTTTCATAACATGAGGGGAATACTTGGCTCGCAGAGTATTTATCATGCACAACACTGCATGTCTGGAGCTGAACCCTAATTCTGTTATTTAAAATATTTAATCTCCTCTTTGATAACAAAAGTAAGTGATCCAAACTGAGAAACTGCTTGTGATATTTCCTTTACAATTCTTTATCATCTTCATATATGGCTATTAATGTGAAACAATCTCAAATTTTTGGAGAAAAAAAAACTGGAAACATGATCACATACATAGATAGTAGGTTTACAGATCAATATAATTACAAAATTTAAAATACAGATTTATTTGGAAAGGTATAAATTGAATTTATAAGTTTATAAGTATACATATATTCTTTTATACATATATATTAAGTATATATTTGAATTTACTGAACATTTCAATTTTTACTAATGAAAATGAAAACAGCATGGTTTCTTAAATAATAATAAATGTATAAATTTATAGAGAAATATAGGCCTCAAATTACCGGGAAGAAATTTATACTAAAATCTGATCTGCTTAGAATTTTATACTATATTATTACATGTAATAATAACTTTACCGATTTTAGCAAAGCAATCCATTGCTGTTCAGCTGCTCAATTCCATTTCAAAGCATACTGCTTTAATAAATTTATATGCCATGTCTTTTTTTTTTTTTTTTTTTTTTTTAATACCCTTGGTTCCATCATGTGAATTAAAAGTTTATGATGTGTTTCTCTCCTAAAATATATGAAGATAGATTAAATGAAAATTAACAAAATATATGAATATAAATTAAATGAAAAATAATACATTAGTGATCAGTGTTATTTCACAGAATTGCAGTACTGTAGGGATTGGAAAGGGGTTGGAGATCATTCAGTCCAACCCACCTGCTAAAGCAGATTCCCTCCAGGTTACACAGGAAACCATCCAAGTTTTGAACATCTCCAGAGAAGGTGACTCCACAACTTGTCTTGGCAGCTTGTCCCAATACTCCGTAATCTTCAGTGTAAATAAGTTTTTCCTCATTTTATTTGGAATGTAATCTGTTCCAATTTGTGCTCATTGTCCCTTATTCTGTCACTGGGCACCACTGAAAGAGCCTGGTCCCATCTACTTGATATTTGCCATTTAGATAATTCTAAGCATTGATAAGATCCCCTTTAAGTCTTCTCCAAGTTGAGCAGACCCAGGTCTCTCAGCCTTTCCACATACAGGAGATGCTCCAGGCCATTTATCATCATTATGGCCCTCCTCTGGACTCTTTCTAGAAGATCTCTGTCTGTTTTGAATTGACATGCCTAGAAATGGACACAGTACTCGAGATGTAGCCCCATGAGGGCAGAGTAGAGGGGGAGGATCATTCCCTCAACCTGCTGGACATGCTCTTTTCAATGCACCCCAGGATCCCACTAGCCTTCTTGGCCACAAGGGCACACTGCTGGCTCACAATCATCTTGTTGTCCACCAGGACACTCAGGTCCATCTCTTCAGAGCTTCTTTCCAATATGTTAGCCCCTAGACTGTTCTAATGCATGTGGTAATTCATCCCCAGGTATAGGACTCTATACTTGCTCTTTTGAACCTCATGAGATTCCTCTCCTCCTAACTCCAGGCCTGTCCTGGTCAAATAGCTATTCAAATAGTGAGTTTATACACTTCTTGACAGTTCAGTGTTTGCATAGCACTAGTATCTATTTACATAGCATTAGTTCAAGACTTCATTCCCCAGCTCTATGTGAGAACCGTGTTTATGTCACTTCTTCCCATGTGCATTTGTGCCCACCAAGTGTGCTGGGATGACAAAACATAATTAAAAACAAACAAACAAACAAAACAAAACAAAACAAAAAACAAACACATAGGGTAGCAAATGAGCCTGCTATTTTGTTATACATTGTCTGTGGTATGTGAGAAGTAAGAGGGAGAAAGGTTTTGCACTTCCAGAAAGAAGTATCAAACTGTTCTGTGCTTCCTGAGAAAAAATTTAAAAATTTAACTATTAGACCATTATAATATATAATTTTGTTAGGGTAATATACATTTTCATCATAAACTAAAACCACAAGCATTTGATATTTATGGTTCCAACCTTTTCTTAACCTTTAAAGGTTGTGTGCACTTTTGACCACATTTATTTATATAAGGATTACTCTGTATGTTAAGTGCCTTAAAAATTATGTGAAATACTACAGCTTGGCATTTAGTCATTATTCTTTATTTGATCTTTTTACCTATTGTCAAATTTTGTATGTACAAAATGGACCAAACTGTTTTTATTCAAGAGGGTGATCCAATTTTAATCGAATAATAAAATCCATATTAGTACACATAAGTGCTTAAACATTTTAAATAATATTTACTCATATCCATGGGTATTAATTTTCAAATTAATGCCTCCACAGAAATATTTTAATAATGACAATTATTTATAGCATGTGTTTATTTTCCAATGTAAACTGAAGTTAATTTAAATAAAAGTTCCAAAGACATTATTATATATATATATACATATGTATGTACAAATATTTAATCTCATTTGTCTTAATAAATTTCAGTGTGCATTTGAAAAAACAATGTTTATTTTACATTTTAAAGAACTTGCATTTGTGTATTGATACTTTTATTATCTTTATTTTGGGACAATTTGACCTTTTGTGACATGACTTTTCATTTCTTTTATGCTTTTTTGTAGTACTAATGAAAATAGATAAAACAAATATTTATAATAATTATTGCTATTATTATTCATTGAAATAAAATTGTGTTCAATCACATTCAACAATGGAAAAGAAGAACTTATGTGATTTTTCAAGTCTGGATTGACATTTTTTTATTTGGACATGAGATTAGAGTAACGTAGTCACCTTAAATTTATGTTCCTAGGAAATTCAAATTTATTCTAATTCTGTGTTTTAATACACTCAACATATAATAATTAAAAAAAAAAATCCAAAGCAAGTGACTCACAAGAAATATATTACTCTTCTTTTTTATATTCATATATTAAAAGGAAAGTTTTTATCACACTTGATAGCCCATGAATAGTAGATATCTCTGAAATTTAAGAAAAATTCTTAAGTCCCATGTGATTTCTGTGGCCCAAGGAGGTCCAGACCCAGACACTTTTGGATGTGTTCAAGAGCCCCTTTTCAGAATCTCTATTCGTGCTACTGGTTGATTCTCATAGAAAGTTGGGTAACAGAAGGTTGAAAATACAGTCTTACAAGATCCCTGACCTTCAAGGAAAGAGCCGATCTATGCCTTAGTGACCAGAATTTTCTAGTCACAAGCCAAAGTGAGATATAAGGTGGTTCAAATGTATAGTGAGTACTAAGCTTCACCTTCTAAATGCAAAACTTTAGAAGAATGTTCAAAATAATGTTTCATTTAAAAGCACAAAATATATTGAAAAATAGATAAAAGGCATTGATCACCAGATGCAACATGTTTCTTATGCATTCTTTGCTAAATTAATTAACTTTCTAGGGAAAAAAAAAAAAAAAGAAAAGAAAAAAAAAAGACTTTTACCTTTACCCAAGTTTCCAAGTTTCAGGAAGGCATATCAGTTAATGCCTAAATGGAATCTATTAACTGAAGTTAACTGAATCATGAAATATAAATAATAGCAAAAGATCTTACATGCTATTGTAACAGCAATGTCAGGAAGGTAAAATTCAGATGCAAACAGTATTGTAAGATCAACTAAAGTAGTTTATTTTTGCATTGTGGTGTAACTCTACTTATTGAGTTACCTACAAATATTTTTATGCTTCTAACTGCAATACAGTATACACTGCTGTTTCCTTTGTTCATAGAGCAACCCTCATCAACTGGAGTATTTTTCCACAATGTGAAAGAGAGCTATTTACCTGGGTCAACAGCGTGCTTCTATTGGCAAGGTTCTCCATCCAGGGTAATTAACCCTGTTTCTGTACAATTAACTGTACAAGACAAATAGAGCTGCTGATTCCAGAGTTAGTTCACTTGCTGCTAGCCTTGAAATTTGTGCACTCTGCAATTCCCAGTTTAGAGAGAAAATCCACAGAAACAAAACGATGCTTTAAGAGATGAGGTGACTAAGCTATATAAAAGAATTTCAGTATCCGGGTCTTTGAATGATAACAATTTAATCTCAAATCAGAAATTATCATTTTCTGGAAAACTTTTTAGTGAACTGTAAGAATTTTGAACTATAATTGTTTAACATATAATTTCCTACAGTTACAATGCATT
>JAPSGF010000059.1:3660748-3687052 GCA_035772895.1 Perdix hodgsoniae | reverse complement strand
GGAAGGAAGGAAGGAAGGAAGGAAGAAAGAAAGAAAGAAAGAAAGAAAGATCAGAAGCTAAGTGGTGACCCATGGTACTGTAGACTGAATGCTTTTCACCTTTTCATTCTCAATTGAATGTGAGTGTCCAGAGAATGAATGTCTATGTAACCTAAGAGTAGATTGCTGAGGAATTAAGTAATTTACACCATGGAGATTGATATGGAAACTTGGTTCTTGTCTTTCACTCCACATTTGCTTCCTCCCTTAGGAAATTAACTACATTCATCATTCCTATATGACACTAGTACTGATGGCCTTTGCTGTCACAGATGATCTACTCAAAATATACCTAACAAATTGTAGAATTATTTACAACTTCAAATAATCTTTCTCCATTTTTTTTCTAACTAGAGCATTTTGTCAAAACACACACGCACAATTAACTCTAATCTACAAACACTATTGAATTCTTATTCATTATTATGCTGGATCATCACAGTCCCAATTTGAGCTACTTTTCATGTGTACAATATAAAGACTTCAAATCTATATCCAGGAAACATTTCAGTGAAACAAATCTTATATAGCAATATTAGAGATTTAGGATAGATTGTATAAATGCCTAAATTGCAATGTAGATAGACTAGTAAGACCAAGTAGACAACAGGAATGAAAAAATAATAATAATAATAAAAAAAATATGCCAAGGTATGGAGAAATACCTGCTGATTACCTGCTGTCCGTGGGCCAAAAGTCTGTTACTTCTTAACAAAGTGCTGTCTTCTAGGTGAACTTTACTCTTAATACATTTATTTTAATACCAAAACATACCTCCTTCCCAAAAGGTGAAACCAAAAAGTGAGGCAAGAGAATTTTACACCAAACAGAACAAAGGTACATAATGTCTAAAGTCACTCAAGCTCCATCTGTGGAATAAGAAATAGTATAAAAATGGTTTAAGAGAGAGGTAAAATTATGGAAGATACTATCATAGACAAGCCAGTCACAGACTATCTCTGAATCATAAGATCAATGAATGGGCTTAACTTCTCCATCATGAGGATGCCTACAGGGAGGAGGAAGAGAGACTTGCACAGCTGGCTATCCTGAGTGCTTCCTTGGGAAACTTTTTAATCTGTATAGGATTTAATTTACAATGCTTGTAGCTAGACTGTATTACTCTTAGAGCACACTTGTGGCTAGACTGTATACTTTCAGCTTTTTGCACAGTCTTTGCATTGTTTTTGGTTAACCTTGCAACCTCACATACTTTTGCAGACAGTGAATTTCTCACCAGCAATCTAAAGGAACCTATGATCTGTTTCTAATAAACTACAAATTCTATAATGAATTCTGCTTGGACATGGCCAACAATTCCTCCATGGGTTTAGCCATGTGAATTATGATTGGATTCTGCTAGATTAGTAAAGAATGTGTTTTGTTAGCTCATTGAATACCACTAGACAAATCAGGTACACATGACTAGTGAAATTCTAATTGTGATTAGTTGATATATTGAACACAATTGGACTTACAGTGCCAAACCAGACATCACTCAAATGTTGTTCTTTAATATGTCAGAATCTGAGAAAGCTTACAAAAAGTAGGAAAGCTTCAATAACTGTGTACTATGAAATTCTCTAAAAAATGTTGCATTTTAAAGAGAAGTATAGTTCATCTAAAAATAGTAATGAATTAGAGATGTCTGCTAAATATTGCTTATTAAGATAAATATTAGAATTATGTACATGTATAAAAAGGATGCTTATGCATACATAACATTAGGTTCTCGGTACTACTTATATTATCTCTATTATGATGAGTGATTTCCAGTTTTATTATAAATACTAAGGATCAAATGACAGCATAAAAAAAAAGCATTCTGAAGTCAAACCAACAGATATACACATAAATACTTGAAAGCAGAACAGTTCTCCAATGAATTACGTCTCTGCCTCACTCTAATTATAGGTAGTGATACGGTTTGTGATTTACGTATACCTGATGTATATATACTCAGAAAGGAATCAAAGATTTGCATTTGCCCAACTAGTTTATTACAGAAGTTTTGGTTAGCTAGTCCTGAGGATGGGAGATGATACAAAGAAAGAGATAGTAAAAAGACCAAAAAATAAAGGCAAAGATTTGTTGTAGGAATACAGAAATAGTTACTACTGCGGCGTCACAATGTTTTATGAGTCCAAGTGGCAGGTGGGGTGGGGATGTAGGTTGTCGATCTACCACAGGCAGAAGGAAAACATAGCAAGAGAAAAGCATGCACAAAGGTTTCTTTTTTGTTTTTTTTTTTTTGTTTTTTTTTGTTTTTTTGGTTTTTTTTTGTTTGTTTGTTTTGGTTTTTTTTTGTTTTTTGTTTTGTTTTGTTTGTTTGTTTGTTTGTTTGTTTTCAGGGTCCATGTATATATACTTTCCGCTTCTCCTTGAGTTGCCCATAGTAACTGCAAGCCTGTCACAGGTGCAACAGTCCAGTGCAGGCTTATCTACATCCGAGGAGCTGGGGTTTCCACACAAGACCAAGCTGTTGCATTTCAGAAGTAGCCCAAAAGGCAATAAGCATGAAGACATTCCCCTTATCTTCCTTGGTCCTGACACTCTGGTGCAGCCAGAGGTGCCTCCAGTTGTCCTTGCACTCAACAGCAACCCTTGAGACAGAAGGACTTTTTGTATAGCATCTCACATTCTCGCAGACGGAAAACTTCATAAACTTAATTAAATATTAACAAAATATTCTATATTTCTCAAGACTTATGTCAAACAATGCTTTTAAGCAGACTAGTGAAGGCTGTATTGCTCATCATCTGGCAAACAGTACTGGATCCTTGTGAGGACCCCCCATAGGGGAGGGCAGCACATATCCTCCTGCTCCGTAACACAAAGGATAGTTTCTCACCCAATGCTGTGTCTATCAGAACACTGCTCTTGACTGATTGACAAATCATCATAGATATTTGCATATCCATACTTATACATCAATACCAGAGGTGTATGCATTTTTGTTCATTTGAATTAAGTGATAACATGATGAATTGCAGAATCTTATCATAAAATAATTGTGCTTTTTTTCCACATCTTTTATCCACAAGTAGTTACATAATTTGTTTTTATATGTCATCTTTAGATCACTCACATAGGTCCAAAGAGACAGGTGGGTATGCTGAAGTCTGACACTCATTTTTTGGAATCTGACAGCAGAAACTCCAGAAATGAACTTTTCAGTTTTCCAAAGGTATATGACTCTTGTAATAGCTTCAGAGTTCCCAGAAGACAAACAAACACACAAAAAACAACATACACACACACAGGCTGAGGTTCTGTTTTTGTGTCCTGGTGAATTTCTACACTTCTAAGATGTACCAATACTTAGGGGCTCTAGCTTTGTAAATGAAACAGAAAACAGGTGGGAGTAAGAGACTGCCTGAATGTAAGGATTCAGAAATGAATTTGATAACATGAAAAACAATTTTTTTTCCTTACACATTTCTGAAGAATAAGCTGTTTTCAGACAAAATGGCCACCAAACTACAGATGCCGTGATTCCATATCAAATTATCACATACTGGATATATACGCTGTTCTTTTAATGTGTTGCTTCTAATGAACAAACTATATTTTCTTCCAAATTCATATATTATATTGGTAGATTCTTTTTTTTAATATCTTGGATTAGATATATAATCTTAGCCATCACTAAGTGACACCTACCCTAACCAATCTGTCTTCATGCATGTAACTCCCTGTAACTGATATGTTTTTGTTGCATTATAATCCAGTAAATCTACTCTATCAAGAGCTCTCACATGGTTAAAGGATTGTTTTTCATGTTTTCACAGAGTTCACGTGTTGAGAAAAGTCTCAAGACAAACTATTGCCCATACAAAAATTTTCTTTTTTTTTACAGTGAAATAATTACAACTAACCTTGAAAGTGAAAAGTACAAAGGGCAATACCATTACTTACCAGTACTGTTCCCAATGAGAAGATAGATTACTCAGACTTAAGGACTTAGTCCAGGCAATATGAGAGAACTATGAACTAACTGAAAATAAATGAACAACAGCAACAACAAAATCAACAGGTTTTGAAGCTAATTAAGAGATTAAAAGAAGGAAAACTGTAACCATATAACATACAAATACAACTTTCATAGGTATTCACACTTCTTAATTTTTGACATCTTATTTAGTCTGTTAGAGATAGAAGTTATTATGCTCCTAACTTTTCATCGAGAGGGCAAATAATTTTTTTTCCCTGAATATTTAAGTGACATCTAAGGAGATCTCTAGCCAAATGTAACCCACAAATAAGACTGTGTCTATTTTTTATGTGAAATACTGATGGAATTTTAAGGCAAAGTGGGAAGTTTCTGCATCTCCAAAGATAAGAATTGGAGGAAGAACAATGTTCCAGGCTGTTATTTAGGTATTGAACAATCACAGAATTGCTCGGGTTGGGAAAGACCTTCGAAATCATCAAGTACAACCACAACCCAACCACAACCCAACTGAAGTAGTTACTACTCTAACTCTAACAATCCACACCTAAACTCTTCCCAAGCACCACATCCATATGGTTTTTAAACACATTCAAGGATGTTGACTCAACCACCTCCCTGAGGAGCCTATTCCAGCACTTAACAACCCTTTCTGTAAAATGTGGAAGCATCCAAATGCCAGTTTAAGGCCACCCTATGTCTTAATGTCCTCATGCTGATCATATTTCTAGAGAATACATGAATTTCCCAGCTTACCAGCTGGACTTGTTTATGTTTAAATAAATGAGAAAACAATCTTGCGAAGATATGACATCACTCAAGACACTAGAATATGAAGTAAGTTTTGTGTCTACCAATCATTCAGGATACTATTAACATTTAGGATAAATTATAAAATTAATAATGCTTTAGTATTTTATTGTATACATAAAAGATTTAACAAGAGAGCTAATAGAGGATAGCGGAAATAATTTCACGCACTTCTACCTGGAATTCTCACCTGGGAAATAAAAGATTTGAAAACAAGGCTTAAGCAAAAGGCTATTATGAAACATGCTACCCATTCTTCTACATTTTTAGAATAACATTTGTATGCTGGAGAGTGAGAAACTGATACAGACAAAAAAAAAAAAAAAAAATTGATTTCTGGTTTCACTTGAGAAAGTAGAGAAACTTCAGATTTCTGTATTCCCTGCTCATGTATCTTTGCAGTGGTAGAGCATTGGTTGGTTGTGGGTAATCTTTATCTAGGCTAGTGGATGCTCTACTGTTGGTACATTTAGCATATCTGCAAAAAAAACATCATCATTACAAGGTTGTGTCTTCCTCATTTAATAATTCAAGATCAACACATCTGAAGACACATCTTTGTGCAGGGGTTATGTGTTAGGGTTATGATTTGGGTTTGGGTTAGGGACAGGGTAAGTACTGGGTTATGGTAGGGCTAGAGTTAGGGTAGAATTAGGGTTAGGGTTAGGTTATATTTAGGTTAAGGGTTAGGAGTAGGGTGAGCACTAGGGATGGGTTATGGGCAGGGTTAGGGTTACAGTTAGGGATAGGGTTAGGGTTAGGTTAAGGGTTAGGATTAGGCTTCGGTCAGTAGAATGAACATTAAGGCTCGGTTATGAATAGGGATTATAGGGTTTAGGGTAGGATTAGGGACAGGGTTAGGGTAGGATTAGGTTTTGGGTAAATTTTAATGTTTGGTTAGAGTTAGCATCAGGTTTAGTGTTTGGGACAGGGTTAGGGTTAGGTTTATGATTAGTGTTTGGATTAGTTTTCAGGTTAGGGTTAGGGTTCGTGTTTGGGTTAGTTTTAGGGTTAAGGTTAGATTTAGGATTAATGTTTGGATCAGTTTTCAGGGTTTGGCTTAGGGCTAGTATTAGAGTTAGGTTTAGTGTTAGGGTTTGGGTAGGATTAGTGTTAGGTTTTGGGTAAGGGTAGTTTTAGGATTATGGTTTGGGTTAGGATTAGTGTATTAGTCTTAGGTTTAGTATTTGTATTAATTTAAATTGGTTTGAATTCTTTAGAAGTCTTCTCATATAAGGTTATGTACAAATGGCACTGATATGTTTTAGCTTTAACTGCATCTTTAATCTTTAAATTAGGTGTACATATACCAAGAGAATAAAAGAGAAAGCATTTCTAATTTCAAAAATTTTTGAATGAGATTTAGATCCAAACTTGAATTAATAATTAAGCTAGTATAGTGTCTTTAGTTCTCCCTGGAATAAGAAAACCAACCCAAACAACCAATCAAGAAACAATGCAAACCAAAACAGAGAAGCCTTAGAGAAGTCTGAGTTGTGATATATACCTGCAAGATACCAAACGGAGTCTTATTTTTAAAATTAATACTAAAGCCTTTAATTTTAAGTTTAAAGTTAACTTGGAAAGCAGAAACTTTCTTTAATATTGCATTATAGAAATATGAGATACACTCCAGGTGAAAGTTTAAATACGTAAGTGTCATGGTTTTATGATTTTTTCCATCAGAAGAGGGGTGGCCAGCAGGGACAGGGAGGTAACTGCCCCCTTCAACTCTGCTCTTGTGAAGCCCCATCTGGAGTACTGTCCAGGTCTGGAAGGCCCAGAATGCCTTGCTCAAGTCCAGGTCTGGGAGGCCCAGAACGCCTTGCTCAAGTCCAGGTAAGTGATATCAGTTACCTTTCCCTTGCCCGCCAATGCCTTCACTCCATCATAGAAGGCCACCAGACTGATTAAGCATGACCTTCCCCTATTGAAGCCATGCTGGCTGTCTCAGATCACACGCTCATTCCTCATGTGATCAAGCATGTCATCCAGGACGATCTGTTCCCAGATACTTCCATATCTTCCCAGGCACAGAGGTAGGACTGACCGGCCTGTAGTTCCCCAGTCCTCCTTGCTTCCTTTATTGTAAATGGAAGTGACACGACCCTTCTTCCAGTCATCCAGGACCTCACCTGACAGCCATGACTTTTCAAATGTGATGGAGAGCGGCTTGGCAACCACCTCAGCCAGATTCTTCAGAACCCTGGGATGCACCCCATCTGGCCCTATAGACTAGTACACATTCAATCTCATGAGGCGGTCTTGGACTTGCTCTGCACTCATAGCAGGGGGGATTTACCGTGCCGGTCTCCACCTTGAGGTTTAGGGATGCAGGGCTCAGGGACATAAGAAATACTCGAATCCTCGCTGCCAGTGAAGACTGAGGCAAAGAACACATTCAATACCTCAGCTTTCTCTTCATCCAGTCTGGTTAAAGACATGTCTCCCTTTACATTTCTAAAGGAGGTACAGTTGCTTTGACCTGTCTCTT
This sequence comes from Perdix hodgsoniae, assembly GCA_035772895.1. Taxonomy (NCBI): domain Eukaryota; kingdom Metazoa; phylum Chordata; class Aves; order Galliformes; family Phasianidae; genus Perdix; species Perdix hodgsoniae. The sequence continues at coordinate 3,679,757 of JAPSGF010000059.1, read as the reverse complement.
CTGGACAGTGTACCTATATATGTTCCTATAGTTTTTCATGTTCCTCGACAAGTTCAGTTCCACCTGTGTCTTGCCTTTCCTGATCTCGTGTCCTCATGGAAGATAATGTAGAATGTAGCATCAATCCTGAATAGGTATTTCAAATTTGTAAAACAACAGGGATCATACTTTATGCTATAAAGATTTAAGAAATTACTTATTAAGGATGTGAGGGAGAATCCCAGGTAATAGAAAAGATGACTGAGGCATAAAGACATTCATAGCTTAATGATGAATTCTCCTGAATTACCCATCTTAAGTTAAAACTATGAGAATAAAAATCTGAGAGGTAATGCTGACTGATGCTATCAGGGATAAACATTAAATATCTGTGATTGTTTTGGGCATAGTCTAACTTCTGGCAGCGATTTTAAAGTATATAAAATATAAAAGCTGCAAAATATACTGTAATGCATACAATTTGTTTACTTTAAAAACATGAGGAAATGCTTTGCTACTATGCAGATGTCTGAGCACAAAGAGATGTCCAGAAATGTTGTGGAATCTTCTTCCTTTAAGATATTCATAATTTGCCTAGATGATCCTTGAGAAGCTGCTGTTGAGGACTCTGTTAAAGCAGGAGTTAGACCAAATTACCTGCAGAGATCCTTTAAAACCTCGACTACTTTGCGGTTAAGAAACAAAAAGGTTTATACATGAGTTATATGTTTGTTTGCTTAAAATCTCAAGAATATATTGTTCAATTATTTGCAATCTGTAAAATTAAAACTCTAGCACACAAGTAGGCGCCTTTGAAAACGTTCTGCCAAACTGTATCAGGTATTCTCATCGGCATCCATAATATGAAGTTTTTCCTACCTCTTTTGAGAAATAAACGATTTAGGTTGGATGTCAGGGACAAGTTCTTTACTATGAGAGTGGTGAGGTGCTGAAACAGGCTGCTCATAGAGGTTCTGGATGCCCTGTCACTAGAGGTGTTCAAGGCCAGATTGGATGGGACCCTGGGCAGCGAGGTCTAGTATTTAATGTGGGGGTTGGTGGCCCTGCATGTGGCAGAGGGGTTGGAGATTCATGATCCTTGAGGTCCTTTCCAACCCTGGCCATTCTGTGATTCTGTAATTGCAGCAAAGCTATCATTGCTATAATTTAAAGATGAATACGTATGCATATCATTTAATGCTATATGTTGAGTAATCCTGGTCATAGAAGGTTTTATGCTTTCTATTTCCAATGTCTATTACATGGATTACCTCCTTTTGCAAAGCTTTTCTTTATTCCTCTTTTGTTTAAAACATTAAAATAATTATATATATTCTTACAACAGGTATATCAAAACTCTTAACTGTCTTTTTATCAATGGTGGACACAGAAAAAATTCCATTATTTATTGAAATTGATATAGCCAGAGATAAAAATTGTTACTTTAAGGTTTATTTTTTTTTCCAAAAATTTCCAGTTCTGTACTTTTAAAACACTTTTCTCCTTCTACCAAAAATATATATTACAATGCTATTACTTCAGAGATTCTCTTCGGAGAAACTTCATTACTACTGGCAGGTCACATGGTTTTTACTGTCAAGAAACTTAGGGTTGTGGCTGCAGTTAAAATTTAAAACCCTATCATCTAGCCTCAGAATTACTACACTTTATCTATGTGTACTACATTGTTTTTTTAATGCTTCCCAAAATAATTTACAAAACAAAGAGTATCAGAAGAAGTCCACCTTTCTTTTTCTCCAGACAATTTCAGGTCTCAGCATTTGTCAGCTCTACTAAAAAATGAATTATTCTTCATTACGCTGAGCGTCATAAAAACATTAGAAGCATGAAGAAACAATAGTTATTGCACAGAAAGCATATTATTGGATTATTCAACAGATCCTATTTTTTACCAGCAAGTACATTATCAAAACAAGGCATTATCTCAACCAATCTTATCCACATGTTCACAATTTCAAGTTCAAAAAAAAACATCTTGGGAAGCTGGTGGATCTTTACAGAAGCTTTTCTCAAGGCATAAGAGCTCTCCGTCTCCAGGTGTAGCAAGTCAGGAAAGGAAGGCAAGAGACTGGCATGGCTGAATCAGGATGTCAGTTGTTTACAGGCTGGTTCAGTCCGGTTCCATGACTAGAGGGGCGGGGCGACTGGGAATCCATGCCCCAGGAAAGGAGAAAAAAGGAAAAAGGGGAAAAGTGTGGAGAGATGGGCCCAGAAACAGAACAGCTTCACTGAACTGAGGAGAAACAAACAAATTTACTAAATAAGGTATCGGAATGCAAGACAACACACTGTAATACAATATAATAAAATATAAGTAGAACTGGAGCTAATAAATCAAATAAAATGAGAGACAGTGTTCAAAAGACAAAGGCCTTAGTCTAAGGCTGAGGCAAGGCTATCTGGGGAGCTCACACTCTGTCAAGATCAAAAAGCAGAGGAAAATGTCTTGTGGACGGTATTTATCTTTCCCCCTTAGTGAAAAATGAAAACACAAATAACACAAAGTCCTCTGGAGTATGTAGTATGTAGTTGTTATTCTCTTCTGGGACAGGTACCCACACCTGGAGTATTAATTCTTAACAACTAGTACACTACATGATGTTTTGATGTGGAATATTAATAACCAAAAATAAGGAAGATGCTAGGCTGTGTGCAGATGTAGACACGAAAGCCAAGATCCAGCTTGAACTCAATTTGCCAAGGAATACCAAGAAGAACAGGAAAAGCTTCTATAGATAACTCAACCAGAAAAGGAAAGTCCAGGAGGGCGCACCCCATTTAATGAGTGACACAGGCAAGCTCTTCTAAAGAGTTTTATGATTTGTCAGTCCAATTTTTCTTAGCCTGTCCTTTAAATAGAAAGCAAAATCGGCCAAGGTCTGGTAACAGATGAAACAGATATAATTAAAATTCCATAATTGTATAAAAGAATCTTGTATCTGTATATCTTTTATATTCATAACTTTGTATACAAGAAATTGAAAGTTGATGTATTTTCAAAATTCTGGTTAAAGATATTTTTCTTGTGAATGCTGCATCACATTAGTAATGTTATATTTTATCACTGAAAGTTGTGAATAAAATATTTGGTACTTCTAGTTTTATTTTCTCACACTACTAATTTGATAATTTTCAAAAAAATGTTTTGTTATTTTGCTTGTTTATGTTCTAGATATTATCAACGCTACTCATTAAAGTCTTACAAATAAAAAGTTTTTCCATTTTTTCTTCAAATTTATGCATTCATTTAAAATATGTTGAATGAGGTCAACAAAAAATACTCTCCAGACACTTTAAACTGGCACTTTCTGGACTCTCACTCATAATTGCTAGGTAATTTACATTTGACCTGTACCTCCAAGTCAGAATACTAATACATTTTGCAAGGTGAATTCAAATTGGTCCTTAATTAGGGTGCAAAACAGGGATAGTTATATTTCACCTGAAATATAACCTCAGCATTTATCAGTAATAGAATTAATATGCAGAATCACTAAAAAAAAAAAAAAAAAAAAAAAAAAAAAAAAAAAAAGCACTGGTAAGCACTTCATCATTTATAGAATAACAATAAATTGGTACTTGAAAAAATTTTGTAGCATCAACAACTATTATTATTTTTTTCTTTTAATTTTAAAGGAAAAGGTAAAAAATACATATTATAAATTCATAAATACATAGATTACAGAGAAATTAGCAACAATAAACAGTTTGCTGATGGACTGGTGCGATTGTCTGAGAATGGTGTTTTATGTATTGTACATTTAATGCTTATTCCTCATTCATGTAAATAAAAAATCTCAGTACCTGGAAGTGATGCAGAAAGAAATAGTAACCAATTTGTGAAAGAACTGAAAAGAACTGAAAAGAGACTGAATTCCTTTTTTCATACATACAAAGATTATTTATTTTGAACCATATAGCTATACACCCATTGCATTGCTTCTGGGAATAATTACAAAAATGTTAAAAGCATAAATTATCATAACAAATTAACTGCCTACAACAGATGTGCCTACAGTCTCAGTATGTCCCGGGTAATCCAGTTCTTCAAGCTGTTGCCTTCCACTCAGCCTTTCTCTCCAGGTCTTCCCTCTAGAGAATATTATGTCCTTGCAGGATTTATGAACAGCTAAGTCTACATTTATCTAGATAACCCTTTTACTCTGTAGCTTGACCTAACTGAAATGGCGATACCTGCCTTACTTTAAGGAATTAAGTCTGTTATTTTTCTTATATTAATTAACAGACCTAATTATGGTCAGACAGTCTTAATTTACATAAAATACTCCTGGGATTTACTATTATTATTTTTTTAATAAATTAGATTGAAAAGGGATTTATTTATTTATTTAGCTTGAATACCTCTGATTTTCTAGGATTTAAAGGAAACAGCCTAATAAATTATAGTAAATAACAACACAAAGTGGTTCTGATTTGGCAGCCCTGTAAATTTTTCCACCTTCATATCAGTTGTCTTATTTCTGACTAACAAGTTACTAGACAATATGGGGCAGCTGCAAATGAAACATAGCTTTTTCTAATTTATTTTTCTTCAACTGCCTCTTACTTATTTATCCTCTATAAAAATGCCTTCTTCCTACCTGGAATCACAAAAGGATGAGAAACTGTACTCTGAATTTATTATTAAAATTGAAAAATTTAAATTATATTTAAACATGAAAACTTTCAAAACAGGTTTTTTTGAATGTTTAAATGAAATAATTCCAATGCAGTCTTCAGTAATACTATAAAGATCTTCATCAATATCTGAAAAACAAACCTCTGAACTTATCCTTTCAGACAATGTTGTATTCTCTTTTCTGAAATTTTCTTACTCCCAGGGAAGTAAGTAAAGAACATTTCATTTACTAAAAACTCTTTTCTAAGGAAACACTGAAGAAAATTTAACACTTTCAGGAAAGTCTTTATGGAGTTTCAGATTAGAATTCTGAATTTCGTGGGTTTTCTTGGTTTTGATTGGTTTTGTTTTGTGTTTGTTGTTCTAAACCAATGGCAATGTTGTGTGGGTTGTCTAAATACCTATCTGTAATGTCCTTTTACATAACTGTGGCTGCAAGTTATATCTGAGCAAGCTTAGGAGAAAATTATGTCTCTTTAATTAGTTTAGTTTAATTAGTCTTTAATTAGTTCAATTCTAACATTCATCAGTTTGAAATAAATGATATATGTATGCTAAAAAAGTATCATGAGTTTTGTTTTTGTTGTCAAGTGATGTTAGATAATTTTAATCTGAAAATTAAGTTCACTTTATCTTCTACTCCTTTCTAACATTTCTTTTATGCCACAGAAATAGACACAAACCTTTTGTTTCAAAGCTTAGCAACAGAATTTTGAAAAGGAATGGTATCTCAGCACAACTTCATTGATTTCTGTGGAGTTAAAAGCAAATACATCAGGAAAAATGCACAGCCAGTTCTCATTTTTTTGTATTAATTCCATGAGCAAGTGGAGCCAACAATACACCCTTGCCTATGAGGAAGACTAAAAGTATCTTGGGTTGCATTAGGCAAAGTATTGACTGCAAGTTGAGGGAGGTGATGCTTCTTCCCTATTCAGCACTGATGAGACCATACCTGGAGTGATGTAGCCATTTCTGAGTTCCTCAGTACATGGCATGCACATACTGGAGAAAGTCCATCAAAGGGTTATAAAGATGATCAAGGGACTAGAACACCTCTCCTATTAAAAAAGGCTGAGAAATTTGGGTCTTGTTAGCCTAAAAAATAGAAGGCCTGTGGGGATCTTATTTGTGTATATTGATGGGTGCAAAGATAACAGAGCCAGATTCTGTTCTCAGTAACAGAACAAGAAACAATGGAAACTGTCTGAAACACAAAGGTTCTGTCTAAACATCGGGAAACATTTATTGGGTGAGCAACAGCGCACTGGCACATGTTTGCCCAGAGAGATTGTGAAGTCTTCCTACCTGGAGATTTTTTGGTATCTCCTGGAAATAGTCCCAGGCAACCTGAACTAGATGGCTGCACTTAAGCAGGGGAGTCGGACAAGTTTACCTAGATCTAAAATAAGCCATTCTGTGATTATAATTAAGGTTATTTGAGAAACGTTCTACTAGCCACAATCCTTGTCTTAATCACATTAGACTCTTTGTAATCAAAGGGAAAATCAATCTAACAAAACTGTTATATTAAAATAGTCTGATCCAGTGGGTGTACTTAAATATTATCTTATTCTCTTTTTTCTTCTCTGTGAAATACAAACATTTTGTGCTGCATTTATTTCTGTATCGAAGAGATAGCAGGAAGAATGTGAATTTCTGACACATACCTAACTGCAGTATTATATATATAGTCTAGGCTTTTCATCAAGAGCACAATCTGAATTTGCAATTCAGAGGTAGTGAAAATATATTTTAGGAAGCAGACATATTCTCCTAGTCTTGTTATATAGAACTTAGATATAATTTATGGCATTTAAAAACTTTTAAATCAATTATGTTCTTTTCCCCAAACTCATTTATGCAGTTTCTATTTGTCTGTTACAATACTGATAGTGTAAGTACTTTATTTATATATTTATTTATTTTAAAAGATTCATATTTTTGTTATACTTAGCCATAATTAATTTGTCACAATAATAATAATAATAATAATAATAATAATAATAATAATAATAATAATAATAATAATAATATATAATCACATTCATATGAACAGTGAATAATTTTTTGCAATTAATTCTGGAGCAGAATCTGTGAAGTAATATATCCTATGATATTTCTAAATAATATAAATATCAATTCTTGCATAATATAAAAAAATTATAACTATTTTTATAAAGCGGAAACTCTAAAGTAGTAGCTTGAAAATCTCTTTCTACTATTAAGGCATATTAAAGTATGAAAATTTCTTCATCAGATACTCCAGTTTCATCTTAGATTCACAGTGCATTCTCATGAGCAAATACTAAAAAAAAAAAAAAAATCAAATAAATAAATCTTAGAAACCTTAAGCTTTCTTGTGCTCGAATAAAAGAAATACTTCCTCTTTCAAATTCAGCTATTTTTTGTAATTATTGCTGTTTTGTAAATGCCCTTAAAACTACTTAGACTTTGCTTTTAGTGCTTCAGATGTCAAGCTCATTTTACTAACAAAATATCTGAAAAAAGTTTTCATTCTGTAAATATTTATTTTTAGATATTCATTTTGTTAATGACTTCATGTCAGACATTGATATTTTTTAAGGACAGATGCTTTTAATAGCCAGTGAGTTTCATCTAATTGTGAATAGCTGTTAAAATGAATAATTTACTAGACAGATTATTGTCTTTTTTTTCTAAACAGCTGAAAAAATTAATGTATAAATTCATTGCCCAGCTGTTCTTCATACATCTTAGTTTAGCATGATTATATTTATTTATAGAAATAACAACCACACCCTTGCTTAGTTATTATATTGTATTATCCATTAACAGACTTCAACTTTTAAATGAATTTGAGACGGTCATGTTTGATTTAATGAAAATAGCTTCTGCCCAGCTCATCTATCAAATATATTGCATATTAAAAATAAAGACAATCCGTGTCTCAGCCTTTTTTTATAGGAGAGATGTTCTAGTCCCGTGATCATCTTTATAACCCTTTGATGGACTCTTTACAAAGAGGACAAATGCTTTTAACTGCTATACAACACAGTGCATCACATGCAAGTGATATTATGTTTTTTTGTTGCTCCAAGTCTACATTCACGTAGCAAAATACAATAATTTTCTACTTAATGGGTTGAACTAGTAATAATAAATTAAATTATTATGGTAAATGAAGCACTGACAACATTTAAAGAAAATAATCATTTTACCATCTGTTTATTGGGATAAGTATACTAATAAAATCATCATAGTACAAGGATATTTCACAACACAAAGATGTCACTTAGAAACGCAAAAATAACCATTCTAAAGAATTTTCATGCATGCAGTCCAAGTGAAGGCACTAAATAGATTTGTGAGAATGTACAGTAGCAGATTTCCACAGAAATTTATCACAGTATTATGTATGGAATATTTGTAAGACAAAGTAATTATCAAGGAACTGATCATGAATTTCTATACGGTATTCCATGAAAAAAAAATTGAGCGCAAAGACATGCAAAGGCTTCTCACATAGGTCAATCCTGTAGGCCACTGCTACAAAACCTTGCCATTATGCACATTATTTTCAAAACAGAGGATAATCCATATTGTTTCAGTTAAATTAACCATGAAGGGAGTATTTTATTTGGTTAATGAATTTTGCAACACTTACACCTGTGCTTTTAAGTATTAGTTTTGAAGACCTGACAACTGAAATCCAGTTATTAAATCATCAGTCATGTGGGATTTACTCAGATATATGCCTAATATCTTCAACAGGCATTCAGCTGGCAGTTATGTATTGCATAAATTTTTATTGTGGAGTTAATGGGGTTAGGGTTTGGGAAGAATAGACTGCAAGTAATATGGTGAATGCACAGTACAGAACACAACATGTCAGTTGAAAAAAAAAAAAAAAGAGATACTTGAAGTCTGGCTGGTCAGAGATGATTCTCTGACACTGATTAAATCAATACGGCCAATATAGAAAGTAATAAAAATGCAGGCAGAGATTTTTAATCTTTCCTGAGCAAAAAGTAGTGAATGATCAAACTCTTCAGATGAAATTTCTTCTTTCTTAAGGAGAACTGATAATCATAGAACAAGACAACATTTCTATTTGGAAGGTACTCACAAAGATCAGCAAGTTAAACTACTGATTCAGTATCAGATCATCCAAAATTCAAATAATGGTGTGCCTGTTCTGACCCTCCTCTCAGTGAAGAACCTTTTCCTAATATCCAACCTGATCTTCCCTGCTGTAACTTCATGCTAGGACCCTCAGGGCCTTTCATAATTCCTTGGGCATTATGTCATTGGCCTTCAAGTGACACAGCCCATGCCAGTGCACAGCTCTGGCTTTTTCTCAGCTAGCTGTCAAACAGATTCTTTGCTGCTGGGAAAGTTTCCAGCCATTCTTTCCCAAGCCTATATTTCTACATGGAGTTGTTATGACACAAGTGAATGTCCTGGAACTTATCCTTGTTGAATATCATACAGCTGGACTCAGTGCATCAATCTAGCCTATACAGATCTCTTTGAAAAGCACTCCTACCCTTAAGCAGATCAACAGTCCCACCTAACTCAATATCATCCACAAATTTACTGAGAGAAATTTCAATTCTGTCAACTAGAGAACTGATAAAAATTTTTTCAAACCTGACACCAATATTGAAACCTGGAGAATTTCATTGTTGACTGGCCACAGTCTGTTGCAGTTTTATGATTTTTTGTTATCAGTATTCCACACCATAACATCATGATGTAGTGCACCCGGAGTTAAAGAGTTAACAATCCAGGTCCATGGATCATTGATAGTTCCGGGCACCTGGTTCTCAACAGAGATGAAGTACTACATACTACATACACCCGGAGAACTTTGTGTTGTTCTGTTTCCATTTTGCACTCAGAGGGAAAGAAAAAACTGTTTGCAGATAACCAGATGTCCTTCTCCTTTCCTTTCCGCTGATCTCAGCAGCATGTGTACTCCCTAGATCTCGTCTTCAGCATTAGAGTAAGGCCTTCATTTGTTTTGTTTGTTTTGTTGTATTTTTTTTTAATGATCTCTCATTTAATTTGATTTATTGGCTTCAATAGTATTGTATGGTATTATATTGTGTTATCTTGTCTTCTGGTATCTTTCTTAGTAAATTAGTTTGTTTCTCCTCAGATTGTTGACACTGTTTTGTTTTTAGGCCCATCTCCCTACTCTTCCCCCTTTTTTTTTTCCCCTTTCCTGGGGCGTGGGTCCATGGGCGCCCCTTCCCCATTAGTCACGGAACTGGGCTGAACCAGCCTGTAAACTGTTGACACGGACTCAATTCTATCACTCTTTAAGCCAGTAAGTTTTTCACCTGCTGAACTGTAAACCTATGTACAGCCATTTTCTTCAAGAGAGTATCATGGAAGACAGCATCAAACACTTAACTAAAAATCCAGGTAGGTAACATTCATAGCCTTTTGTTCATCTGCTGAGTGGGTCATTTTGGCAAAAAAGAAAATCAAGTTAGACAGGAAGGACCTTCTTCTCATAAACCTGTGCCAGGTGCATCTGATCACACAATTGCCCTGTATGGAATCATAGAATCACAAGGTTGGTAACAAACTATAAGATCATCTAGTCCAAATGTCTTCACATTACCACTGCTACCACAAGCTACTAAACCAGATCTCATAGCTCCTCATCTCATCCTCATCATCCTCTTGAACACTGCCAGGGACAGTGACTCCACCACCTCCCTTGGCAGGCCATTCCAGTGCCTGACCACTCTCTGAGAGGAAAAGTTCTTCCTTAAGTCTAACCTAAACCTCCTCTGGTACAACTCGCGGCCATTTCCGTGGGTCCTGTTTGTTGCCTGGGAGAAGAGGCCAAACCCCTCTTCACCACAGCCTCCCTTCAGGAAGTTGTAGAGTGCAATGAGGTCTCCTCTGAGCCTCCTCTTCTCCAGACTAAACAATCCCAGCTCCCTCGGACGCTCCTCTTAGGACTTGTGCTCCAGGCTTCTCCAGACATGCTCCAGGGCCTCAGTATCTTTCTTGTAGTGAGGGGCCCAAAACTGAACACAGTACTCAAGATGCGGCCTCACCAGTGCTGAGTACAGAGGGATGATCGCCTCCCTGCTCCTGCTGGCCGCACTATTTCTAATGCAGGCCAGGATGCCGTTGACCCTCTTGGCCATGTGGGCATACTGCTGGCTCACGTTCAGCCAAGCATCAGCCAACACCCCCAGGTCCCTTTCCCCGAGGGAAATTGACTGTGATCAGCCCCCACCCTGACACAGAATCACTGATCACAATCCTTTGGCTGTGATCAGCCAGACAGTTCCTAATCTATCGAACAGTCCATCCTTCAAATCCATACCTCTCCAATTCAGAGAGAAGGATGTTGTGAGGGACCATGTTGAAAGCCCTGCAGAAGTCCAGGTAGTTGACATACACTGCCCTTCCCCCATCCACTGAAGCCATCACTCCATCATAAAAGGTCACCAGATCAGTCAGGCATGATCTGCCCTTAATGAAGCCATGCTGGCTCTCTCAAATCACCTCTTTGTCTTGTATGTGCCTTAACATAGTTTATAGGAGGATCTGCTCCATGATCTTCCCAGTCACAGAGGTGAGGCTCACCAGCCTGTAGTTTCCAATAATTTATTGTTCAACATACCAGTAGTTTCATTTATTTATTCTTGATAATACAGTATCATTTCATTATCTTACCACTTCTTTTCCAGCTGACATTTCCGGCTTTCCAGAAATCTTTCCCTTATTTTTTCTAGGTTTTTACTGATTTATTTATTGTCTTTCTAATCATATTTGGATATAATAATTTGGAGTAAAATTTATCGTAATAGCAAAAATTATAAACGAACATTTCATATAAACCTCTTTTTGTCAGTTTTTCTTTTTGAGAACATTAATGAAGTACTGTTCTTTTATTATACTATCAGCTACAGATAAATTGAATTCTTAAGCAAAAATCACTGAAATTATTAAAAACTCAGAGAGTGATAAACAGAGCATTTACTTCTCATCTGCATTCAACGTGATCCTAAATATATTTGAATTCTGCTCCTCAAATTATATCGATCTCAGCCATACATTTAACTAGTAGTAGCAAGCTTGAGCAGGTCTGGATGGTTCTTACGGCTCATGATATACCCATAAATTCAACCTATCTTACCAATAACAGTCTAGATTATTATTTTCTCCACAAGGAATGAAGAACTGTTATGATGACATAATTCTGATTCTGCAATAGTTTTTATGTAGTGTTCAAATGTTAAGTTGGAGTTTCTGATATTTCACATCAGTAAGAGGTTATTCTGCGTCTCATAGATATTTTTGATGATACTACTGAAGAGTTGTCATTGTAGCAAGCTCAGCTCAATAGGAGCCATGAAACAGCAGAGCGTTTTTAGAAGATAATATTTTATGAATGCAGACTCAGCTATTGAATAAAACAGTCAAAACCAATATTATTTGAATTAATATAAATATTATGTTAATTAATAAAAATATATACTTAACCTTATATTGAAAACATATATATTATATTCACTTAAAGAATTGTAATACTGACTTTTATAATTTTCACATTATCTCACTATTCTCCCTTTCATTAGCAAATCATTTAGATGAATTGTGACAGCAGTGCATAATAAGACAGATTTGAAGAAAGGGAAGCATATCACGGTGAGTTACACGCCAAAATTTGCAAGACTGGTAACAGAAATGAGACAACTGAATTTTAAAGATTTTTTTTTAACTTAAATTAAAGCATCTTATTTAAAAAATCTCTTAAAAATATGTTGATAGTAACTACTATTCTACATGTCAACTTGCTTTGATCAAGCGAGTATTACTTGAGATCTCCAGACATACCTTCTGCCCAAGTTATTCTGCAATTCTATTCTGTGATTAAAATAGGGGATACAGATCAGTTTTTGCAATAAAGAACTTTATTTCTATCTCGATATCAACATAATATTGCAGTATCAAATAATACTTCTATTTAATATCAATAGTAGGCCCTGCGTGGGGTAGGGGGTTTGAAACTTGATGATTCTCGGGGTCCCTTCCAACTCAAGCCATTCTATGATTATATGATTAAAATGCACTTTTATTAAGTTGATTCAAATTTTTGTGTTTGAAAACAATTCACTGAGAAATCTTGCAGATTTTTAATTTCTTATAGAATACTACAATACTCCAACTATTAATAAACTGTGATAACACAAAATTAGATATCTCATAGATTTACCATGTTACCTTTTTTTTTAGCTAGCTGACCAGCAGTGAGCCTCAGTGTCTACTCTGTAAATAGGAGATGAGTTCCATCATCCAGTCTGTGCAGGAGATCAAGTTCGAGGAGGTGGTCCTCAGATCATCTGCTGCAGCATCCACCACCACAGAGAATCCCCCCATATCCCTATGCATGTGCTGCAGGGCTGGTGTCCAGGTACATCCACAAATCTTGACAGCGGGCCCTACTCCAGCCCCTGCCACCCTGGCTGCACTAGGAGATGGGGTGCATCTTCTGGGACAAGGATCCATGGGCACTAATGCTGCAGAATTCCATCCACTGTGTCTCTTAGTCCTGGAGGAAGGCATTCTTGACCAATATGTTGGATTTAAACCACCAGAGCTGTGTGATGATGTTTCTGTGCTAGTTCACTGATGTCATTCTGCAGAGGTGTAGCAGTAAAGTGTGATAAAAGTAGATATTTCATAGATTTACTGTGTTAAAGATTTTCTGAAGTGACTGATATTTTGAAACATTTAGATGTAACCTTAAGAAGCATGACTGAATGCCGATTAGAGAATTAGTAATTCCTTAGTATCACGTGGCTATTATAACCATGTCTGTAATACCTAGATCCCAGTTCCATGATGCACTTAACATGCTGGCTGTTCATGCTGAAGTCATGTATATTTTTCGCGGTACTAAGGTCCAAAGATTAAAATAAAGGACTTAAAGGTATAAAAGGGAAAAGTGCCTGAAGTTTTATGCTCACATTTAGTATTAACTAAGTGAAACGATTTCTAAAATTAATCTCCTAAACAAAACAAAACAAAACCCACAAGCATCTGCTCATTTTCTTGTCGCCATCAAGAAACAGACCTACCTTAATTCATCTCTGTCAGAGCAATCTATGTTTGTGTGCACATCCCAGACAGATATTTCCATTTTCCAGGTGTGCCAACATTAGTGATCTAACCAGGATCCAGATAGTTCTTCATCTGTGACCATTTTTTACCTCAGAATTCAACTTTCTTTCATAACTATTTTTAGTTAAACAGATGTTTAGTCACAATTAGAGCAGCATCAAGCCCAGAATAACATGCTGTGAGTAGAGACAGGAGCTCATCTATAGCCCCATGATAACGTGACTACAAGGTTTACTGGCTCGAGCTGATGAGCATCTGGCTGGTGACAGGCTGGTCTGTAACTCTGCATGATCTTTCTTGTACCCATTTGAAAATTGCCATGTAAACATGGTAAACTAAAACAGGATGCATTGTTGCATGTCTGTCAGACTTAGTCTGTCAACTTCATTTCTGATAAATAAGTTGGAATTTATAAGATGCTTACAAAACAAACAAACCATTAGTCCTACAGTACTTTTTCTTCATCACTTGCAGCATAGCAGCATCTTCAGATTGTAAAAATCCTAACCCACAGATTTTGGTTTCTATCTTTCTGAAAATAAACTTATTCACTTTTATTTCTTATAAGCATTTTCAATTATTTCAAATGCTATTTTAACAGACTTCCACAAGCAAGATGACAGTTTTCTTCATATATCATAATTAGTCAAGAATATTTATTTTCTTATACAGAATACTTTAAATGTGACCAAAAACAGAAAGCAATTTTTATTTATTTATTGTATTGTATTGTATTGTATTGTATTTTATATTTTTTCCCTACAGAAGGATCTGGACAGGCTGGATAGCTTGGTGGGAGCCAATGGGATGAGGTTCAACAAAGCCGAATGCCGGGTCCTGCACTTTGGCCACAACAACCCCAGGCAACTCTACAGGCTTGGGGATGAGTGGCTGGAAGATTGTGCAGAGGAAATGGAGCTGGGGGTATTGATTGATGCTTGGCTGAACATGAGCCAGCAGTATGCCCAGGTGGCCAAGAAGACCAATGGCATCCTGGCTTGCATCAGGAACGGTGTTGCCAGCAGGAGCATGGAAGTGATTGTCACCCTGTACTCAGCACTGGTGAGGTTGCACCTTGAGTACTACGTCCAGTTTTGTTCCCCTCTCTGCAAGAAAGACATTGAAGCTGTGGAGCAAGTTGAAAGAAGGGTGACAAAGCTGGTGAGAGGTCTGAAGCACAGGCCTTATGAGGAGCAGCTGAAGGAGCTGGCATTGTTCAGTCTGGAGAAGAGGAGGTTCAGGGGAGACCTTCTTGCTCTCTATAACTACCTGAAGGGAGGTTGTAGTGAGCTGGGGGTTGGCCTCTTCTCTTGTGTAACTAGTGATAGAACCAGAGGGAATGGCTTCAAGCTGTGCCAGGGGAGTTTTAGGCTGGACGTTAGGAAATACTACTTTTCTGAAAGAGTGGTCAGGCATTGGAATGGGCTGCCCAGTGGGTTAGTGGAGTCACTGATCCTGGAGGTGTCCTGGAGGAACGTTTGGACGTTGCGTTGAGGGTCATGGTTTAGTGAGTACTGTTGGTGATAGGTGGATGGTTGAACTGGATGATCTTGAAGGTCCTTTCCAACCTTGGAGATTCCCTGTGATTCTGTGATTTAAGGCTTCACAATATGTCAGTTTAGATATCCAAAAATTGGCATGTCTTATAACCAAAAATCACATTAGAAAATTTCATTTATTACAGGCCTGTGTTTTAATCTTTAAAGCTCTCGCTTAACAAGGTTAAAACATCTTTTACCAACATCTCCATTTTCTATTAGGATATACTGGTGTCTGTCACTAATATTTCACATATCAGTCACTTAAATTGTCTTAAAATCTTTTGCTTCTGCTGAGTTTTATTTATCAATTATCCCTTCATCTTAGAAGTGAGAAAAACTATGAAACACAAAAGGAAAGTAACTATTCATAGTCTCCATCTATTTAATACAGTAATCATCTCACTGTGCAAATTTCAAAATTCACTGTTGGATTATTATGTTTCTTTTTTCCATCACCTCTAAACATAAAACGAAGTCCCATTAATGATAATTTAAGGAATTTAAAGAATTAAGTTAACTTTTTTTTCTGGAAGGATTAACACTGAAAACTTCTATGAGTCGTAACATTCATCCTAAATCTCCTAAATCTTAGAAGGTGATAAAAAATAATGTTTTTATACTTAATGTTCTTAAATGAGTCTCAATTTTTTTCATAACAGCATAGGAATACACGTTTGATTTTGAATGCAATATTTCTGGCAATAAAAGTTTTCTGAAGCTTGTGCAACTTACATTAATTAAATGCTTTACTATTTCAAAGTTCATGAACTGTCAGAGCATCAAAACATAAAAATGATTTTCTTCTTGTAGTGTAGTAATGAATACCAAATAGTTTTATTTCTTCTGATTTTAGAAGACACATACATGAATTTGGTCTTTGAAAAGAGATAAAATATACTACTGTAACTGAAAATTTAAACCATTTCTTCCATAATGCTTTCATTGTTCTAGTTATGTAAGTCATCATTAACCAAAATCTAGAAAGGTACCACAAAATATGTTGGAAAATCAGGAATTTTGCTGTCATATCAGGATGATTTCAAATTTTAAAAACAATACATATTTTTCCATTGTCTCTAAGAAATTATTGAACAAACTAATTATTTTTAGGAGTTTACACAATTAAAAAATCCATTATTTCACTCAGGCATATTGATAATCAACATGCAACATATTTTCTGCTTCAATATCTCTAAATTTCTAAGCATCTGTATTTTACTAAAAAAAAAACATTCTTCCGTCTTTTCTCTTTTTCTGACCATGTATTTTCTCCTCTAAGATTCTAAATTGAATTGCTAATTTTTATGATTGTTTTCTCTCTGTGACTTTATGTACAGCAATTTCAGTACCTTTGCATATCTTTGCATACCTTTATATCCATTGAAGGAAAAAAAAATGCTAATAAAATTAAAATTTAGTTAAATACGGTGGAAAAGATGTAAAATTATTTTAAGAAAAATAAACAAACTAAGAATCAAATTCTTATTATGTTATGTTAAAATTAACAAGAAAATAAAGTGCAGGAATTTAATGAATTCCTTGAAGAAATTCAGCTGTATTCATTGTTGGTCAATCCCACCTCCCCCTCAAAAAAATAAAATAATAATAATAAAAAAAAAAATTACTGTTGTTAATTACTACAGTCATATACAACTGTGTAAAGAACAGAAGACAAAAGTTCTGAAAGTTCTAAATCTAACAACACTTTGAAATATCTTTTGCTTTCTCCTTCCCGTGTCATCCTCATTTGCCTCAGGTGTCGATACAAAGTTTTAACATTTTTGACAAATACACATCCTACATAATACCAGGAGGAATATCCCTGTAACATATCAAGGGAAATACTGATGTTAGATTAGTATAAAAGGTGTTTTGATAACTTTGAAATAGCTGAAAGATTACTTCTAATCATTTTCTGTCTGTTAGTTTGAAAAACAGACCACCACCACCAATAAGCAAAGTCAACAAACAACTGAGAATGTGATAAAGACAATAACGGAAGCCAATGTCCCTAATAATGTAAATCTCTATGGCTCACAGATTTATTTTACGGAAATATTTTAAATATCTCTATTTTGAAATATCCTATCACAAATTGTAAAGCCAAGATTTGATACAAACAGAATGTTGAAATTATTTCACCAAGAGGACATTTCAATCACACAGTCTTATTTCTTGGGAGAGGTATTTGAAAAGAAATCTCTCACTGGTCTTATTGTGAATTAAGCCTTGAACAAAGATAAAAAAGTAGAATGTGTGCTGTGAAATTGGAAGAGCATACTTGAAAATGATAAGAAAAAAGCCTTATTGAATAATTTTCATATGATAATATTGATGCTGGTATTTATTCATACAGCTAGTTACTGGAAATATTTAAGAAAACAATGACCCACATGAAGGTGAATGGAAAACCTCTTTGTTTAACACATTTTTATCCTGAATTCAATACAATTTACAAGTAAAAATTATCAGGAAATAATCAGAAAATTTCAAGTGCATATTTGTCAGGTATACTTGGACTTACTTTTTGAAATTCAATATGTCAGACATACTTATTCTTTGATTAGGAAAGGAAAAGTAAGCCAACATAGGTTTTGTTTATAGTAAGACATCACTAGACATCTATTATTAACAAGAGCTACATTGCATTTAGATCTATTATTTCACAATTGATTTTTATCTACATAAAGAGAAAATCCACGTTATTGCAAATACTCTACTTCACTGTCCAATAACTAAACATTTTTGGAAGAAAATTTATTGTTTCTTGAAAGATTATTTAATTCATTTACATTAATATGAAATTATGTTTGGATTTTTGAATGCAGTTCTCTTCTGTAACATTCTAAAAAATAAACACCCATCAAAAGGAAAATGTTGAAAACTGCAAATCACAAACTATTTAAAACGTTGGAATAAATTGTAATATTAATGAAATGTATATGTATTAATTTTTCATATCAAGATAATACAGAACTTGCACTGCATTAAAATAATGAATTTAGCTACTGTGATGCTTGAAGTTTGACACTACATGGTTAAGCATCATGCATGTTTCTGTGACCTGTTGGATTTTTGGAACTAGTTTCCTAAAACTAATCCTAAAAAATTAGGTGATATTTCTGGGCTGAAATACATAAAATCAAAGACAATTAAAGGTGATAATAATGCCCAATCAGATGTTTAACTGAACTGTAACGTTCTTTCCTCTATACTTAAATGAATTTCTTGCTTAGTGGAAAAGAAATAAGAAAGTAACATCAATCCCTGCTTTCCAAAAGAACTGAGGTCTTTCCTCAATGATAATTAAATTATAACTCATTATTATAATTAAATATATATTCAGTGGTTGGACTGGATAATCTTGAAGGTCTTTTCCAACCTTGCTGATTCTGTGATTCTGTGGTTCTGTGATATATAATTTTATTCACCTTGTAAACACAGATATCTCATAGTCTTAAAAGAGAAACAATATTTTTAATATCAGGCAGACAGAACATAATCCTGAATATGGAAATAAACTACATTATAACACGTTCTATTCTATCCCCACTTTGTAGGCTGCAACACTTCTTTAATATTGCATCTCTTTCTTTTCTGATTCTATCCATAACCAGCAAATCACGTCTTCACAAAATAAATAAATAAATATAAATATAAATATAAATATAAATATAAATATAAATATAAA
>JAPSGF010000059.1:3632933-3660738 GCA_035772895.1 Perdix hodgsoniae | reverse complement strand
TATAAATATAAATATAAATATAAATATAAATATAAATATAAATATAATACAAAGTCTACATCAAATAAATCAGATCAACTGTAAAGATCTGCCTGTCACTTTTGTTCTTCAGTTTTCATTAAGATTACTGAGATTTTAAGTATAATCCTCTGCAAGTGAAATTTGTTTTTGCTTTTGTTTTTTTCTTGTTAAGGTGTCCTAGATAAGGTTTTCTATCAAAGAAAGCAATACTGTAGCTGAACTGATTGTTCTTTGCTGTTGAACAGAAATCACTGCCTTTTTGAAATTATTAACTTTTATTTAGTTATGGAATATGACTTAAAATTCTAATTCATTAATGTCCTTAATTTATTATCAGAAGAAAAACCTAAAACAGCTTGAATTTTCAGTGTTAAGAACATAACAGTGTTATAAACTGATGAACATGCTGCTTTTATTCTTTTTTCATGTACCAATGGAGCACGTAATTCTTCTTGATAAGTTTGGGTAACGTCTTGGAGTAGAAGATATTTAGTATATAATGATTCTAACTATGAACCACACACATACAAATCATATATATGTTGTACTCTGTATCGCAGTTTCAGTAACAAAGGGCTGAAAGAGTGACCTCTGTGAGAAGAGTCCAGAAATAGCTCTGTGTAAGGTAAGAGCTAGTTCCATTGAATACATGCAGCAGTGCTTCACAGGCCCAATTAATGTGACAGTATTTTTAATTTGAAAGTTAAATTATACAAATAAACAAAAACTAGAGTGCTGAAACTAAAATTTGTCTGGATCTGAATCAGTTATTCAAGCATTGCCTCCTGTTAAAGTCAGTTATATTTACTAGGCATGTCCAGTTTTACCTTAGAGTCTCAGAAGTCTTAGCTATGTTGTGGTGCCGAGGCATTCTCATATGTGCCAGTTTCGAGACAACGGTTGGCTTCATTTTTGCAATTTATCATTAGGTCATTTTAAACACATAAGGTCTCCAAGCACTGATACCCTTGGATTCTACAACATGAAAACAGCAGCCAATTTTTTTCAATAATAAAGTGATTTTTTCAACTGACCCCAGACCATTATTTTGAGTCTTAACTCACAGCTCTTCCATTTTTGGCTCTGTGGTTACTCACCTTCAGCAACTGACATAAAGGGTTCTGACAATCTGTTCTTTAAGTTAGAAATTCAGAATATTTTAAGGTTCAGATGATAATATAGGCCTTCTTCACTGAATGGAAACTAGAAAGAGGCATTAATTTATGTGCAAAACAAACAAAAAATAAATTTGCATATATATAAAAGAGTATACTTTTTTTTTTTTTCCCAATATGTGATCTCACAGTGATTTATTTAAATGGAACTAAAGTAAAGTTGAACCATACAAATTAATAACGTAATCTTTGGTGTCACTTTTTCTGTCATATTATAGAATGACAAAATTATTTATGAATATCCAAAAAAGGCTTACTAGATTGGATAGTGTTCAACATGTAAAATCAGACACGCACACAACACTAATTCCATATCCAAAAATAAAATGTAATTTTTTAAGCCAGTTATGTATCTTGGATGTTATATAGCTTTTTACCAGTAATTATGCACAATTTCAGCTTTTCATTTTTCTGAAGTCTCTGAAAGTTATGTATTTTTATTTATTTGTTTATTTATTTCTCTACATATGTTATTGTTTTCATCAAATATAGGGGAAAACCTGTTTCTGATAAAATATTCTAGAGGTTCCCTAGTAAATTAGAGAAGTACTATTTAGTAAATTCTAAAATCCTCACTTCCTTAATTCTAAACTTAATTTAAAATATAATGTCAACACATCAAATTTTCTTAGATTTATCTTTTTGTCCTGGTCTTATCGGTCTACATTTTATTGCCTATAATTGTTGTTCACTGTATTATATGATTTCATAAGGAAACAAAGAATATGAAAATCTTGAGATACTAAGTAACATTATTTACCCACAATTGTGACAGGATCTGCATTACACTTATTGCTAAACAGTTGTAAAAAGATCTGTAAAATTTCCTATTTGGACTGATCTCTTCTAAGTGGTTGTAGTGAGTTTACAGAAGCAAGAAGCCAAGCCTCATCCCAGCCTGTGTTCTCTTTACCTAGTGGTATGGCAAAGTGAATTGGAAAAGCAAAAATTGACTCTTCAGTTGAGGTAAAGACAGTTCAACAAGTGAAGCAAAGCTGTGTGCAAAATTTAAAAGAATAATTTTTTTCACTATTTCCAATTATCATGTAGATGTTTAGCTACATTCTGGAATGCAGGGTCTCAGCACACGTACCAGTTATTTGGAAAGACAAACACCATAACTATAAACATCTCTGTTTCCACTCTCTTTTTCCTGAGCTTTATTTTTCTACTTGGTATCATACAATATGGAATGTCAACAATACAACAGACAAGAACAGGTCTAGTAAGTTCCTGAAGCATGCTGAAAATAACTTTTTTATATAGGTAATAAGGGAGACAACTAGAAAAGGCAGGTTTTGTTTTTTTTTTTTGTTTTGTTTTTTTTTGTAAATAGAGATGGTCTGTGGATGAAATTAAAATTGGTGTCTGTTGGTCATAAAAATCATAAGATGATTGAGTTTAAAATCTTTGGTGATACAGACAAACTGCCAGTACAGCTACCACCCTGATTTTGGAAAAGCTGGAATTAGGCTTAAAGAACTACGTACAATTCCCTGGCTATCTACTTTTTTAAAGTACACAAATGCTGGCTGCTTTTTATAATGCATCTTTTAGGAATTCAAGAGAAGGAAACTCCAATGGAAGTGAAATATGGGGGGAAGAAGGCTTACTGAGCTTACCTGAACCCAAACTTCGGTGGAAAAAATAAAGTGTATAGACTTTGGAAGAAAATTCAGGATTCACAGGAGGACTATAGAGAGGTTGTTTGCCTTTCTAGAAAGAGAATTCAGACAACCAAAGCTCTATTAGAGTTGAAGATGGATAATACTATGGTGTATAACTAAAACGGATTTTTATTAAGAAAGATATTAACAGTGAATGGAGGACAAAAAAAATATATTGGTCCATTACTTGATGAGCTTTGCATCCTCACAAATAGGGATGAAAGTAAAGCAGAGGCATTTTATGCTTTTTTTTAAACACAAGTGATGGTCCCTGGGACCCCTGGAGTACTGGATTGGAGGAGCTCCCAGTTCATACTGAATGTATATGATATTTGCTGCTGCAGATGAGTGGACATAAGTCTATGATGGCATTCATCCCAAGCTGCTGAAAGAGTTGACTGAAGGCTACTCACAGTTTGTTAACAATGATCTTAGGGAATCTGGAGAGGCTACAGTTGACTGGAATATTGCTAATACTATTCTAATTTTCAAAAAGGCAAGTAAGAGGACTCTGGCAATTATAGACCTGCCAGTCTCAATTTGATGCCTGGTGTAATTATGGAGGAGGTTATTCTGCAAATTACTAACATGAGAGTCAGTATAGTAATTGTTCAAAACCAATATAGTTTCGTAACTTACTACTGGTATTCTTTTAAGACAAAACTACCCTCTTAGTGGAAAAAGAGAAACAAACATCTTTTTCTGTTTTACCAGATTTTCATATTGTCTCTCACAGTACCCTTCTGGACAAATAGTCCAATGCACAGCTACACATTTAAACACCACAATGGCTGGAGTTAGGTTCAAAGCATTGTAGTAAATGAGATTATATTAGACTGACAACCCATTGATTTTCTTCAGTTTAGAGAGGCCTCACAAAGAGATCTTGATAGTCTAGAATGTGGACAATCATCAACCATGTGAAATTTAACAAGAACAAGCGCTGGATTCTGCATCTTGGATGGTGTAATCCTGGTTTTACATAAAGGCTGGTGAATAAATTTGTCACAGCAACCCCAGGCAACTCTACAGGCTTAAGGAGGAGTGGCTGGAAAGCTGCCTGACAGAAAGGATCTTAATGTACTGATGGATAGTTGGCTGAATATGAGCCAGCAGTGTGTCAAGGTGGCTGTGAAGGCAAGGGACATCCTGTCTTGGATCACAAATAGCATGATGAGCAGGATTACGGAAGTAACCCTGCTCCTGTACTCGGCACTGGTGAGGTCCCACCTCAAGTACAGTGCTCATTTTTGCACAGATCAATACAAAAAGGACACTGAGGTGCTGGAGCAGGTCCAAAGAAGAGCAACAAGGTTTGTGAAGGTCTTGAAGAATATGCTCTATGAGGAGCAACTGAAGGAACTGGGTCTGTTTGTTCCGGGAAAGTGGAGGTTGAGGGAGACCTTACTGATCTCTTCAAATACATAAAAGGTGCTTACAGTGAGAGGATTTGGCCTCTTCTCACTGGTGACAGGACAAGGGGAAATGGTCTCAAGTTGCACCAGGGGAGCTTTAGTTTGGATATAAGGAAAAACTTTTCTAGAGAAAAAGTTGCTAATAGGCTTCCCAGGGAGGTGGTTGAATCACCATCCCTGAATGTGTTTAAAATCCATTTGAATGTGGTGCTCAGGGACATGATACAGCGGAGGGTGGTTAGAGTTAGGGTAGTATGGTTAGGTTGCATTTGATCTTGACGGTCTTTTTCAACCTGAGCAATTCTATGATTCTATTATTCTATGATTCTAAATAGTTGGAGTGCAGCCACACAGATAGGAATCTGGGGATTGTGGTTGATAGTAAATTCTATTTGAGTCAACATTGTACCCTGGGTCTCTAGAGGGCCAATAATAACCTAGCATGCCTTAAACATACTATAGATCATAGGTTAAAGGAAGTGCTTCACCTCCGGTATTGGTCTCATCTCAAATACTGTATTCAGTTTGGGGACCCACAAGATGAGGACTTAAAACTATTAGAATGTGTCCAAGTGAGGTCAACAGAGATGATGAAGGGATTCAAGGATGAGGAGCGCATGAGAATTTTTATTTTTATTTTTACTAACAGAAGAGGAAACAGAGAGCTTCACTGCTATCTACGAGTTCCTCATGAGGGGTGCCACAGAAGGAGGTGCTGACCTCTTCAGTGATTGGTGATAGAACCTAAAGGGATGGTTTAAAGCTGTATCCAGGGAATTTCATGTTGAATATTAGGAAAATGTTGTTTGCTGAGTGGTCAGGCACTGGATTAGGCTCTTCATTCAAATGGTCACAACTCAAAGCCTGTTGGTGCCCAAGAGCATTTTGACAAGATTTAACTCTTAGGGTGTACTATGTGGAGACAGAAGCTGGCTACACAAAAGGCAACCTCAGAAGTCCATTCCATTCCAGCTCTGTACTTCTATAATTCTTTGACTCTGGGATACTGAAAATCTTAGCCTACTCATTCTCTGTACCTATCCTTCAGTGTGCCCTCAGTGTACTCTTGTAAGTCAATGTCATTTGCACCACTAACAGTTATTCTGAATTTGGCTCATTGAGTGGGATTATGGAAACGTGGCTAAAAACATATTCATCAATTTTTACTCCCAAATGTCACTGATTTTTTTCAGAGTCTACAACCATGTCACACAGGTAATTTATCTATCTTAGTTATTTTTTTAATCTATGTGTCTAGTGACATTATGCAGTAAAGAAAAAGTACTTATTTTAGGTATGTAATTATATAATGTATAAAACACATTAGATAAGAGCAACTAGTGAAAAAACAGTTCATACACTGCATGTACACTGTACTTTTTTTTTTTTTTTGAAGTAATATGTTTTTCTTATCTATCCTTAGTTAAGAAAATCCCCATGAAACAGATCAGATAAACTTGAAATTATAAACATTTGTGAGTTTTAATTAGTAAAAGTCAAAACAATTTTTACAATATATAACTGCAAAAGCAACTCAGGATTTGGTCTCCACTACTGTTGTTGCGTTATAAGACATTTAATGTATTTCAAATACATTGTATAGAATATATAGATAATGTATAATTTTAAGTAAATAGAGTTACCTAAAGGCTGCATCTCCTGAGATGCACTGGAATTCAGAAGATATGACTTTTGCCTCTTTAAGGATCTGCTTGGAAAAATTATATGGGATAAAGTCCTAGAAACAAGAGGAGACCAAGAAATTTGATAGAGGATCAACATCTTGATCAGCAAAATTCATGAAGGAGAAGTTATGACTGAGCAACTTCTAAGATGAAATGCACAAAGAGAGAACAGTGGATATTGTCTACCTGGTCTTCATTAGGACCTTTGACTCTTATCCTTCATAAAATCCTGACAGACAAATTGCAGATATGTCATCTGTATGAAGAGACAACGAAAAGAGTTTAAAATTATTTGACCAGGCAGAAACCAGATAGTGGTGTTCAGTGGGCAAAGTCCATTTGTAAGCCATTAACTAGAAATATGCTTAGGGAAAAATACTGGGTCTAGTCCTCCTGAAAATCCTCATTAGTGATCTTGCTGAGTGGTACAGGGTGTTATCAGCAAGTTTGCTGATGGCAAAAATGTGGGAAGACTAGCCAGAGACTTATGGTGCTATCCAGAGAGGTGTGCTGATGGGAATATCATGAAGTTCAACAGAGAAAAGTGTGAAGTTCTGCACCTGAGCAAAAGAAACGACATGCACCAGTGTGTGCTGGATGCCAACCAGCTGGAAAACAGCCTGATAGAAAAGGACATTGGAGTCCTGCTGAACACCAAATTGAACATGAACTAATAGTATACATTTGTTGCAAAGAGGTCTGCTGGTATTCTTGGCTGCATTAGGAGGAAAGTGTTTCTACCAGGCTGAGGGAATGAATCCTTCCTCTCCTCAGCATTGGTGAAGCCAAACTTGGAACACTGAGTTCAGTTCTGGACTCCCTGCTACAAAAGAGATGTGAACATACTGGAAAGATCAACAAATGGCCATGAATATGGTGAAGGAGTTGAATAAAAAAAAAAAAAAAAGTGTCAAGAAGGACACAAATTGGAACACAAGATGTTCCATCTGAACATCAGAAAACACTCATTTAGTGTACAAGTGACTGAGCACTGGCACAGGTTGTTTAGAATGACTGTTGAGTCTCTGTCCTTGGATATCTAGTTGACTTCTGGACGT
This sequence comes from Perdix hodgsoniae, assembly GCA_035772895.1. NCBI lineage: Eukaryota > Metazoa > Chordata > Aves > Galliformes > Phasianidae > Perdix > Perdix hodgsoniae. Next base: position 3,653,717 of record JAPSGF010000059.1, on the reverse strand, counting down.
TGTCTTGAACAACCTGTTCTAGGCAGCCCTGATTGATCAAGGGCACTGGACCAGAGGTCCATTTCAACTTCAATCATATTGTGATTCAGTGATTTGCTAATTCCTTTGGAAATCTACTTGAATATGAATAGATGTTGCCACCTCTCTAGTCTTTTATTTATGAATACATTTGCCCATGATAATCTAATTTATAGTAAAGTTTGTGTGAGAGGGAGACTATCAGCTCTGTAATATTTTCTGAGCATACATTAACAGAATATGTTTCAAACTTGCTAAAGCACCTGATGAATGTAGGCTACTATTCTCTTAACCACTGAAAATTTATATGTTATGTCACTGTTCAGTTTTGTTTCTGCAACAAGGAGGCAAAGGAAGCCACAAATGCAAGGCCTTGGGAGAGAAGTGGGAGCAAAAGGGAAAAGAGGTAGGGAAATGGGCCTCAGCAAAGGAAAATGGTGGCAACAAGCTAAGGAGAAAAGCAAACAAACAAACAAACAAACACAAACACTTAGTTTACTTAGCACAGTAGTGTAATGTGACATAATATTATACAATACAATATTATTGGAATTGAAGCTAGTAAATCGATTAAATGAGAGGTAGTTTCTGAAACCAAAGTCTTTAATGATGTAGGTGAAATGGCCAGAGAGCAAAGAGAGGAAAACTGAAATGGAAAAAAGGAGTCTTCTGTGAGTTGTAGTTTATTCTCCTCTTTTGACACCAGAAGACCAGAACTCATGAAATATATCAACAATCCACAGAACTACAGCATTAACTGTTTAATTCCCACTGCACTGTATGATATTATGATGTGGAACACCTATGAAAAACCACAAAACCATGACATATTGTTATCTAGTGAGAATGTAGAGTTTCTGCTTGTCATGTATCCATGTGATAGTAGTAAAACCTTGATTGTTTTGACAATACAGGAATGCAAATAATTTTATCTGAACTAAGCTCCTGTGTTTTGTCAAGTTATTATTTTTTTAGGATGATGCAATACTTAGTTCCACTGTAAAATACAATCTTCACCTGTAAGAGGGAATGCAGTACAGACTAAAATCCTAGCTATTAAAAATTTATATGAAACATTCTTGATAATAGGATGGCCTAGCTACTGATTTTTCTTTGTAGTATCTATTATGATGCTATGCTTTGGCATTAGAAGAAAAGCAGTGTTGATAACATACCAATGTTTTAGTTGTTGCTGAGCAGTGCTGCTAAGTAATTTTCAGATTCCCATATTGTCCAGTGAGCTAGAGAGACATGGGGATCTAGGAGGGGATGTAGCCAGGGCAGTTGACATAAACTAGCCAAAGGGATATTCTATACCATATGGCATCATGTGAAAAACAATAAAACTGTTGGTTGTTGGCCAGGAGAGGCAACTGCTGCAAGGAATCTGGCTGGCCACTGTCAAGTGGGTGATAAACAGTTGTGTTGTGGATGCATAGATACCCATTATTATCACTGTTTTTTGTTTGTTTGTTTTCCTCTCTTCCTTTTCTGCCTTAACAAACAGTTTTTATCTCAATCCACAAGTTCTAATTTTTCCCCCCTGAATCTCTCCCCGGTCCCACTGGGAAGTGGGGAGAGAGCAAAAGGCTGTGTGATGCTTAGCCACTTGATGGGTTAAAGAAAAACACGGGATATAATTTTACAATTAGTAAATAACGCAATCATAACATGCGCTTTTTGGGGTTTTTTTGGTAGAACTTTTACTGTTACTTCAGAACCACAAATTTGTGTCTTATTCTGTGAAGATTTTGGTTAGAATATCTCTTTTTCTATGTTCTTCAAACATAGCTTTTTGGTTTTGTTCATTTCTGAAAGCAAAAATACTGATAATAACAAAAGTAAATGGGCAAAATTTCTGAGAAGACATATTGATTCTGTTTAATTCTTCTTCTGATTTTAACACATGGGCGAACTGCTGTCTCCAAGTGCCAAGCTGTTTGAACATGGGGTTGACTATCTGTTACATTTTTTGTCTGTCAAGCAGGCAACTTGCATCAACTTCAGATGTCAGCAACAGTGAGAGCCCTTACTTTTTATGGAACTACAAAGTTGGAAACTGCCATCTGCTCAGCCTTCTGTTATCTGGATTCTACCCTAGAAATAGTTTTCAACTAAAATCTGTGAAAAAAGAGAAAATGGGTAAGATGTTAGGAGTATAATTTTAACCCCTTCCCTTAACTTCATGAGGCATATTTATATTTGAAAGAATGAAACAATGAAAACCAAAAAAGATTTTTTTTTTGTATCTCACAATAATTTGGTTTATAATACTGACTCAGGTACCTAGCACTGCAATTCATTAGCTTATAATTAAATGCTTTCACTGTGATTTTTATTGATAATGAGATGATATTTCCAATACATAAGATTTTTGTTCTGTACATGTAAGTTTGGAAAGTGTGTATCTGGCAGTAATTTTTGCCAGACTAAGTAACCTAGTACTAGAACACTTCCAAAATAACAGCAAAGTGAATATAGTCTAAGTAGAGCAAAATTTGAAACAAAGAATGCTAACATTTTTCCCTTATAATTATTATGCATAAATGATACTGTCCTTCTTCATCCACAATGCCTATTCTATTACTGCTTATTGATCAGCTCATCTACAGTGTTTTTCATTCATACTCATTGGGATTTCTGCCTAATCACCTAACTAAACAATGTCATCACATTTTATAAATCATAGTATACCACACTGGACTCCCAGATCTGAATAATGTTAAAGCATGAAGTTAACGCTGAAAGACAGAAGACCTTTCTAGTTTACTACAATTACACTAAGTATAATGACAGCTTTTATTTTAATTGCTTAATAATTACGTAGTTAAAAATCTATACCTCTTATTTCAAATTATTGCATCAAGAAAAATCAAGTCAGTGGAAAATTTCTCATCATTTTGAGTTGTAGATCAAGACTTGCCTTTATTAGCCTTCACTTCTTCATAAGTGTAGAAGATCTTAAGTCTTACAGCTATGATATTTTTCAACATGGCCTTCAGGCAAAGGTTTCTAACACTAAAAAATTGTGCCTATTCTCTGTCATACGGAGGCTATTCTCACTTGAGAAAAAAATGTGTTCCATCAAATATTTTCCATAGAACAGAATTAATTTGAAATGCAGTGTCACAACTGTTCCTCTGGTAACATAATGTTCACATTATTTGTAGCATCTATTGTTGTTCTTTGTATTTTTTACAAAATGCAACAAGAAAATTGGAAAAGTTTCTATAATTTATTTCCTTAACAAGACAGATGTGACTGCTAGTGTGCCAGCAAAGCTTTATTCTCTTTTGATGAGTAAGTATTAAAAGCTATAATGAAGAAAAATTGCTCAGTACTCAGTTTTTAGCTTTTTTAATATTTTAAATAAACCTTTGCAAAATAGAAAACTGCAAAATTTATTGCAAATACTACATGATCGTTGGAATTGCTAATACTGAAGTTTGTTATAACAGCAACTTCTTTTCCTGATTTAAAATAACAAGCTAGCTACATCTAATCTTAATTCAGTAAGATGGAAAAAACAACAGCAACAACAAAAATACAAATAATCTCACCACAACCTCCTTTCATGTTGTTGCAGTAAGGTCTCCCCTGAGCCTCCTGAGAGTTTATGTGGAAAAAAACAGACATAATGGTGTTGGTTAACACTCAGCTGAACATGAGTTAGCAGTGTGCCCAAGTGGCCAGGAAGGCCAATGGCATCCCAGCATGCATCAGAAATAATGTTTCCAGCAGGAGCAGGGAAGTGATCATCCCTAAGTACTCAGCACTGGTGAGGCCACAGATCAAGTACTGTGTTGGTTTTGAGCCCTTCACTACAAGAAAGGCATCAAGGCCCTGCAGTAAAACCAGAGAAGGGCAACAAAGGTGATGAGGAGTCTGGAGCACAAGTCTTATGAGGAGTGGCTGAGGGAACTGGGATTGGATAGCCAGAAGAAGAGGAGGCTCAGGGGAGACCTTACTGCAACAACATGAAAGGAGGTTGAGGTGAGCTGAGTCAGCTTCTTCTCCCATGTCACCAGCAATGGGTTAAGAGGGAATGGCCTTAAGTTGCTCCAAAGGAGATCCAGGTTGGATACTAGGAAAAATTTCTTCTCTGCGAGAGTGGTCAGGTGGTGGAACAGGCTGCCCAGGGAGGGGATGGACTCAATGTCCCTGAGCGGTGTTTAAGAGACATTTAGATGTTTTACTAAGGGTCATGGTTTAGTGGGAAATATTAGTGATACATGAACAGTTGGACTGGATGATCTTGGAGGTCTTTTCCCATCTTGATGATTATTTGATTCTATGATTGAGTGATTTTAATTCTTGCAATATTATTATTATTATTGTATATATAAATATATATCCATCCAAATATTTTTGATATCAGAAGCTATATAAAACTTGACAAGTTGAAGATTCAGAAGAGTAATTTTCAGAAAAAAGTTTTTAAAAAGGCAAGTTACAAGAGAAGATATTCTCTTTCCATTTGCTGTATAAAAGGTCTAAATTGTTATGATGGTAAGTAGCTTTAGTATTTATCTTCTTGGTATTCAGTTAATTATGTTTTGCATTAAGGAGCCTTGAAAGTCTTTCTTCCCTCTGTTAGCTATTGAGTATGAAATATATAATTCATTGTACCTTACTCTCTAATTCAATCTGTATACTAAAATATGCAAAAGTATTATTCAGCTATTGTATGGTTGTGGGTTTTTGTTGTTGTTGTGGTGGTTTTTGGTTTTGGTTTTAATTTTTTTTCCTAGCTTTAGACTGACCTAAGAGCAATGAAATATAAGAGGATAATAGGTGTAAGGTAGCTGATTCTCAACCCATTTCTGTCAGAGAAACTAAAATAGTGTTTGTAGTATGCATGTAGCTTTTTTCAGATTCAGCTGCTGTCCACTTTAAGATATTTAAAGAATACTCAAAGAAAATGTATAATCTTAGTAATTGCAATACACAGTGAACTTTGGTTCACCATAAAACATTTTATTATATAAATCTTAATAATTTTAATAGTTCCTTAAATCATAATATTTAATATAACTGTTGTCATTAATAACTTCAAATATTTATAAATATTAAGTTGCCATAGTTATAGCTATTCATCATCACCATTACTGAGGTCATGCATCTCTTCAGAAATTTCCTGATAGAACAATAAGAAAAGCAATGATTCATTGTTTGCTTCACAATGCATCAAGTATATCTAATGTTAGATGTGTAGAAGTCACAATTTATTCTCAAAGCAGAGTGAGTACAGACAGCAAACTTCTGACTACTGTATTTCTTTCTGATGTTAAGTATCTAGCAATCAGATCATATCATTCTTCCTTATCACATTTTCATGCTGAACCACTTACCGAATATAGTATTCTCTGATTCTTACAACACACAGTCTTCAGTAGATTAGTTACATGTTAAGGAAAGACTTCATAAATTCTTGACACCAATTGTAGAGAAAAATAGCACAGTGAATTTAGGTATTTGAAGGAAAAAACAATCTATATTGTGTAGGAACAAATTATCTCGACTTCTTTAGTGCAATTTTAATTAAAAAATTAGAATGATAATTTCCTTAAGTTTAACAATGGCTATGTTGGAGTGTAACTATCAGTTTATCAGGGAACAAGCTGATCTTTAAGATCTCTTCCAACCCAAACCATTCAATGACATTTTGATTCTATCAGCTTTAATTATCTTGGTGTCTCATACTTATCTCTTTTCTAACTTTGACATAACATTTTTGAGCTGTGCATATCAACAGAAATATATATAATTCTAAACTGTTCTGTTATTCTCAGATACAGAAGCATTTTCTGCTTCTTCACTGATATGTAACTTTATATTCTGAAATGACAGAATCCTTTATGAAATTTCTTTCTGGGATACCTGAAAATGGATTGTTGGTATTTAATGAAGTACATGATCTTGGTGTCAAGACTTGCATTAAAATCATGGAGGTATTAATAAGCAAATGATCTCTACATTCTCTAAAAGAAAAGATTAATTTTCCATGCAGATTTAATGCCCTACTTTGAAAAGGAAGCAAGGATTTTGTATGCACCTCAGGTTATCATTGATCTTTTCTGTTCTCTAAATGGTGCTATTGTTATTCACCATGTATCCACTAAAATACTGCTAGATGTCAAAAACATTTTTTTCCTTGATGTGTGTTTATTACTTTTCTGAAAATTCAAACTCCTAAACCACAGATGTGGGAGGGAAAACAACAACAACAACAAAAATTAAAAACCACCAAAAAAAAAAAAAAGAAAGAGGAAAAAAAAAGGTTAAGGCTGTTCAAATAATTATTTCATATAATTATTACTTATCTTTAAGCAAAGAGAAATTAATTTGACTATATCTGTATTTTTGTGAGAGTGTAGCTGTCTTCAAAATGTGTTACAGGGAGTGTAACAGATTTTCTTGTTCTTGAATATATAGTTGCAGAATAAACTGTTGTTCTGTTCAGAAGTAGACTATGTAGGCAATTAATACAGGATATGATAGCTAATTTGCCCAGGTAACACTGGAAGGCCAGCTGGGCAGCATTAAGATTAGCAGCCAATGAAAAAAAATGTAGAAAATAAACTCTTTATTCTGAAAAGAAACTGAATGTGAACAGAAGATAGTGAAGAGGCAACTCTTGTTCTAGAAAAGATCTGCAGTTATCTGATCCTCACTCCTTATTTGTTTTACGTTAGTGAATGAAAAAAATCTAAAAGCTACTTTAATTTTGGAGTAGCATATCTTAAATTATGCAAGCCCATATACCAAGTAAACCTACAGAATGTAATAAAATGTCAAGTTTCAATTAAAGAAATTTAAAAGAAGAAATATAAACCTATGACATAGCAGCCAGTAAAAATAACATCAACACTGTGCTATCTGCATCCTGAGTCCAAAGTTGTCCTATACAAGTTATACAATATAGGATCCTAAATCAACAAACGAACAATAGTTCAGTTCTGAAGAACATAACATTTTCTTCACGGTTGCTGCTCTATTTTTCTTACTGATAATCCTTAGGCTTCTTCAGTGTAGTATATTCTTAGAAGGTGTTTCAAATGTAATTATACACTCCACATGTAGTAGAGAAACTGCAACATATTTATTGATATTAAGTAGTGATTTTTAAAAAACATTATTGTAAATAAAATTGTGACTTATTGAGATTCGGGATAGTAAGGTACACTTTTTGCTATTTGCTATGTAGAGAACAAGGTTTAACACACTCATCCAGGAGATCCTCTTTATGTGTCACAGGTTCCAGAGTGAACCTCACTGCTTTCTAAACTCCTTTGTAAAGCAGCCTAATTGCAGATTAATCCAGTTTAAGTTCTAGAATTTGTCATCAGTTTATATATAAAGGATGATATATGCACAATCAATATAAAATATAATCTTAGAGAAGCTTACAAAGCTTAGTTAAATGTAAGTCATTCACCAAGGATCCGTAGCTACAAGGAATCTTCTTAACAGCAAGTCATAAGGGATCTCTGCAGTAGGTGTAACAGCAAGAGGTATTCCTACTCAAGAGGAGATCTTGTTACACAACCAGATGTTGCGCAAAAGAGCTTAATCTGCTCTGGGCTGTTTTCTATATTTAGGACAAGATTATTTATTTATTTTCTGGTGCTTGCTCATTTGGACCTCAGTTCTATCAATTCCTCCAGAACCCAATTTGATCCAACATTATGTTTGCTATCTGTCTAAAGAAGAGCTTATGAGTAACCAGTACCATAGTCACTATCTGACTGAGCAAGGCCTAAGCTACAAAGGGCAGTGTTGAAACAAGGCAACAGCCTGACCAAAAATGGAGAAAGGGAAGGGAAATAAAGGAGCACACCATCTCAGAATTCTTGTGTTTCTACTACTGATGTTATATAAGATGTCACTGAATATTTAGTGCTTTTAGTGATATCTCCTGCAGTAACAGCAAAACAAATTAGGTAAGAAATGCACAATAATAGTGAGTATTTACCTTGCGTGCAGGCTTCAGTTGTTTATTGTTGTCAGGTGGTCGGGGAATTAGGGGCAAAATCATTAAAAAATAGGGTGAAGTTACAGTTTCCTATGACTGTGGGGAAGTGAAAAAAATTAGTAAGTATATACAAGCTTTGATTATAAGAAGATATGTGCTAGCACTTGCTAGCAGGGATAAAGTTTCAAGCAAAAAAATGTTTTTAAATCACACACAGTTGTTTTGAATATTATGCTATACTGTTTAGAAAGTTGTACTGTTCTATTTTCTTCTATAAAAAAGTAACATAATAAGAACGGGAAAAAAAAAACATTCAGAATGTGAACACTATATATTTTTTTCATTTTGATATCTTAAGTATAATGCTAGACAATATTCACAACTCATTACCTCTTCTTTCATTCTCAGGAAATACAGGACAATATATTGAGAGGAGGTAAAAAATCTAAGCTACTACTTGAAGCAGTAATTCACATGGTTTTTCTTTTTATGATGTCTGGTTCAGTAGATTCTGTTTTGATACACTAACACTTATGAAGTGACAATTTAGGAATGGTAATTTGGTGATTATATTCTTAATGACGTAAGTATACTACAGACCGATATAGTTACATTTTTCTGTAGCTACATAGAAAAATGAAGTGCTAGTTTCAAGTATATATTTTTTTTGTACATCACTAGACAATTTTAGAGAACTATGTATATTCCTACTGTAGTAGATTTCTTTTCTCATTTCCTTCAAACTTTGCTGAAGAAAAACTTACACACTATTTCCCTATTCAGCATTATTGTTGTAAAATGAACAGTTCACTCACTGACTTGGCAGGGATTAATGAGTTTTATAAATCTGGGAACAGTTTTGGTTGTTCATTGTTTAGTCATCCAGTTAATATTTCAATTTCCTTTGGCATCAACTGTTTAATCAAAACTTGGGAATTGTTTTCATAATATAAGCAACAACAGGACATGCAAAACTTAGCATCCCAGGTCACAGTATCTTTTTTCTTTTCATTGTCCTTTTTTTAAAATAGGTAGCTAGAGTAAAGGCCAGTATTATCTCAGAGTATAAAATAATTATCTGCTCAGTTACTCATAAGTTGATATGATTTGGTTCTACCAACTAGATTATTTTGTCATAGCCTTTTTTTTTTCTTTTTTTTTTTTTTTTTTTTTTTAATTTTATAAAGGCTATTCCATAGCTCTCTGGAAAGTACATTCAAGACTCAACAGCCTACAAATAGAGAAGTAGTATATTTCTTACAGAGATTAGCTGCTTGTGATGTGTTGACAGATATTAAAGAGATTAAGGAAGGTTCAGAGATGTGCATGGAACAAAGAGAAGAGAAGGAAGTTTCTCTGAGCTTAGGCACAGGCGAACATGACATTCAGCAAAGCATATAAGAGGAAGAGTTCTACAGGAAAAAAAAATAAAATAAAAAAATAGGGCTGATAATTCCTTTATAAAGACTGTATTTTGATAGATGAAAACCAGGAGACTAAGGTAAAAACCTGGAAATGACTGAGAGAGTGAGCACTCCTCCAGTGCTTCCTCAAAACTGGATATGAGCTGTCGTTGTTGAAGAATGTCTCATTCTCTAGACACCAGCTGTTTGAGCATTATGCTCTGAATGCAAGCGGTAGTAGTATGCATGTCTTCAGAACTGCTAATATAGAAAAGTAGAGTAGAGTAGAAAGTAGAATAGAGTAGAATAGAATGATTCAGTTGGAAGGGACATTTGAAGATCATCGATTCCAACTGCTTTACCAATTCCGGGCCAATAAGTTAAACATATTATTAATGGCATTATCCAAATACCTCTTGAACACTAATAGACAGAGGACATCAAACACCTCTCTCTCATCTTAAAAGCTTGTTCCACTGTTTGACTAGCTTGCAGTAAAGACATTTTTCAACATGTGACATGCCTTCCAGCCCTTTACCAACTTTGTTATCATCTTCTGGACACATTCAAATATATCAAAATCTATTTGATACTATGGACCCCAGAAACACATGCAATATTTAATGTGAGGCCAAATAAGCGTTAAGTGTAGTGGAAGCATTACCTCTTACTAGTGGAAGCCATAGCTGGCTATGTTATATTTAACACATCCCAAAGTGCAGGTTTCCCTCTTGGCTGTTTATTTCTATCTGAGTATAACAATAATTACAATTATAATATCACATCATCAAGTTGCATAAAGTTAAATGCTACATTATCCAAGAACAAAAGGCTTCACTAAACAGTAATTGATCAACACGGGTATCAACAATTACATTTATACTTCTTGCTTTTTATGTGAATGACATTTTTCAGTTACTGATTTTAAACTGTGAGATAAAAGACAGCAAATGAATAGAGATTATTGTAAAACTGTTTATAACAATATTTCTAAAAATTAAGCAAAAAGTTATTTTTTTACACTAGGAAAATGAATGGTAGTTCCAAATGTATTTATGTCTGGTAATTTATGATTCAAACTATGCAATAGTGGAAATATCTACACATCTGATAGTTTCCACCTCTCTAATAAGTGGAAAATGAGAACAGCATTTGTTCTTGGCTCATTCTATAGATGTAATAATGCACTGTGTATAGTAAAAATGTAATTGTTTTGTCTACATATGATCTTAAAATTGTGTAAAAGCAGTTTTCAACCTCTTGCCTTAAAAAAGCCTTAGAACTATAGCAGCAATTTTATTTTATGAGCATTTGATAACTGAAAATGTTATAATGTACTGCTGCTGGTGAGTTATCACATATATAGAAGTTGAAATACACTTCAAATGTTTTCTAGGCCTAGGTAGCTACTTTATGTACTTGGATAAAAGTGCAAGATGTTTTTTGTCAAGTTATTCAGTGTTAAAAAAAAAAAAAAGTTATTATATAGTAACATTCAGAGAAATTGAAAATTACCATAAAGTGTTTTATAATTCCATTTCTATTGTCATATTTAATACTAGTTTTAAAATTAGAAATCTGTTATCTTTATGTTCTGACATTTATGTCTACTTTTTTTTTTTTTTTTTGAAGGTTAAGTAACAGGAATTGATGACTAACTTTTTGCTCTGAAATATTATTTATAAGCAAGATTAGAAACAAGCATTAACAACAGATGCAGACAGTGGAACCTAGTTTCATTCAGCAGTTTGGTTTAATTTCTAATCTTGACTTTCTTTTTTCAGTATACTTTGTTACGGTGATTTGCCTACTTTCAGGGAGAAGATGAGTCGTCTTTTTCTCCCCATATATACAGCAGAAATATGGGGGGAATAAAGGAATGAGATTTAGCATGTTTTTGTTTGCTTGTTTTGTTGTTTGTGTAAGGATTTTTTTTTTCCCCAAATTTTCCCCCTGGACTCCATAATATGGGCGAATGTATCTGGAAAATTGTGACCAAATGTTCTCTTTTAAAATTGAAATTTCCTTATAAATATGTGCTGTCCAAAAGTTCAAACACTGGAACAAAACTAAGATTTCTTTTGATAAACCAGATTTAGTAAAAACATGTAAGCTTTTTTGTTGTTGTTGTTTCTAACACACTCAAATTAAAATAAAATGTTTTTTTTATTTTAATTTGAGTGTGTTAGAAACAACAACAAAAAATTTAATTAATCGAAACATGTTGAAACTGATAGTAAGTAACTTCATAAAATATTCACTCTGACCCAAGAGAAAATTGCATATTACATAAGATGGACTTCAAAAATGAATTGTAATTCTTATTTTTATCTGGGGGGAAATCATAATTAAACAAGTGTTCTTAAGATGAAAGCATGTTGAGGAGACTGAAATTAAAACTTATGGCAGTCTACAGCTTCCTTTCAAGGGAAGGTGGAGGAGGGGCAAGAACTGATCTCTTCCTTCTGGTGATGGCAACAGAACCTGCATCAGGGAAGGATCAGACTTGAGATTAGTAAGGTTTTTCACCAAAAATGTGGTTGGGCCCCTGAACAGACTCTCCAGTTAAGAGGTCCTGGCACCTATTGGATTTCAAGCAGCATTTGGACAACAAGGGTAGCGAACCACTGGAACTTGCAGCTGAGAGAGGTAGTGGCTGCCTCATCCCTGAAGACATTCACAGTCAGAATATTCACGAACATTTAAGGCTTTAAGCAACCTTACCTATTCATTGCAGGAGAGTTGAAGCAGATGGCCTTTAAAGGTTCCTTCTAACTCAAATGATTCTGTGATTTTGTGATTTAGAAATAACAACGATTTTCCTAAAAATTATCAAATAACATTGGTTAGGATTCAATTATAAGGCTAAGTAATTGTAAAACTTTAGGAATAGCACAAGACCATACATTTTGACAGAACCTCTGAAGATATATAGGGAGACCTTGTCTGATCAAATTTTAAGATTTTTTTTAACTCTCAGTAGTTAGGCATTACTGTGGTATAAGTCATCTCATCCTAAGTTAGGTTACTAAACTAAGACAAATGAATACCACTCAATGTGATAATTCCACTGTGTTGATTTTAAAGACGATCTAAACAACTTAGATATAAACTTACATACAGTACAAGGTTTATGTGAGAAGGATGCATTGCCCTGATGCAATATTTTTAAGTGTTTTCAAAACAGCAATCAAGCTTTAATGTAATGTAACATTTGTAAATTATCTTGCAACATCAGCATTTCACAGCATATGTTATCTAAAAAAAAATAAAAAATAAAAAGAAACATAACAAAAGTTAATACTGTGTTGATAATCCTGTCTAAACAAGTGTTTAGGTGCCACATATAGTTCATAACATGTGCTGCAAGCAATTTTTTTCTAGCTACTTGCCTTCATATTAATAGAGGTGCTGGTGAAATAACTTTTATATACGATGCCATTTTCCTGCCAATTCAAAAGGTTAACTAATGTAACAATTATCTAATTGTTATGATTTTCTTTGTGAAATAAGTCACCTTTGAGGATGAATTTACTAAAAAACAAACAAGCAAACAAAAACAACAGCTGTATTTTTGGCATATGTTTTTCTTGCTTACTTGCCAAGGAATCTATTTTGGTCTTCTCTATCAGCCTACCTTAATGGCTCTAAAAATCATTCAAGGGATGAACTAGTGACTAGTCTGCATACCATACATGCCTTGAAACAAATGTTGAAAGTTACAGTTACAATTGCAAATTGTTTTCATCTTTCTTTATTGCTGATAAATGAGAAAGTAATATTTACGATTATCAGGCTTTCACGTTAAGTCAGAAAAAAGGTGGCTTTCTTTTTTTTTATATATACCCTTATAGGAAGAAAGAACCTCCTGAAGTACTTAAGATAAATTGTTCCCCCACAGTCATAGAAGGTAAAATTTAAATAACTTTTAAAGTATCCTTGCTTTGTTGTTAATTAAACTTGTATGAACTGCATTGGTCTAATTCAGAAATTGTTTACAATTGTCAAAAATTGTGAAGATATTTAAACAACTTTTGGAGTTTTAATATTACTTATTAATCTAACATTTCATAGCTTCTATTTAGAATACAAGCTTAAAGAAACAATGACTTCCACAAATTTTCTGATACATTATTTCTAGAATATTTCTAGAAGATGTGGCTCTCTTCATTTCTGTTACAGATAATCTAGATTAAACCAGAAGACCTCCTCGCAATTCAGGAATTAAAAGCTGCTAATACACAAGCAACTGCTAAGAATTTGCATTTTCTTCCCTTACTGATCTAACTGTAGCATTCCCCATCCATTAGCCTTTTTTCATGTTTTTTATTGGTATTCCATATCATAAGACCATGCCATAAGCTTTTGCTTCCAGAGGTGGTTGGAGCTGTAGTTCTGTTTCTCAGAATGCTTCAGTTTCCCATGTGGTTTCTGCCTTTGGTTTTCTTGAAACTGCAATTCCCAAAATGCTTTGGTGTTTCTAGTTTCTGAGAGGAAAATACAAAAACGATGTGCTGACTGAAGAAGACTCTTCTTTTCCACATCAGCCAGCCATGACTGAAGGGTTTCAGAGTCTTTCTTTCACATTCTATAGATTTATTATTCTTAATTACTCTTTATTAGCTCAAGTTTTTCTTAGTAATTGACTTTTTCTCCCTCCCTGCCAGGCTTCTAGAGAAAAGGAGACTGGTGAGAGGGAGTGGTGGGGGGGAGGGGGAGTCCTCTGTCACTTGATAATAGCTCTTTAAAATGTAATACCTTTACATGTCTGTAAAAGTTTATGTTCCTCTACTTGCTCTTCCTCTCTTCCATTCATTAACAATAGCAAAAATCTAATTTGCTGTGAACAAATGTTTAATGTTTAGGAGAAATATAGATGTTAGGATAATATTTCCTTCCAAACAACACTTCTTAATTTCAAGAACAAACAAAAACAAGATGTAAGGAAAAACAGTAGCAAAAAAAAGTAACTGGAATAAATTCTAAATATTTTAATTTAAGATAAGCCTTTAAAATGTACACTGTCATATTTTTCAACAAAGCAAATGTAGACTATTTTTTTTTAAATGCCTCCCTATAACACTTCCTACTCCAAAGCAAGATAAGTATTTTTATTTCTTTATGACAAATCCTCAGCAGTTTCTATGTGTTCAGATAAGTCTTATCTTGTTTAGTCTCCAAAATGGACATATTTGGACCTCAGTGAGAAACTAAGTAAAAGCTGAATGAGAATGCCAGTGTACATTCTGTACTTATTTGGGGTTAAATGTAACTCAAAGTCCTGAAGTTTATTAAGCAGTTCATTTATAAAGGGTCTTCTTTCCCCTCTGCCATACATTGCTGCAGATGTACTGGCATACCTTTCTTGTGCAGTCTTTATGAATATACGCCACATATTTGGTGTACACCTGACTCAGGATCATGCTCTTGGTCTGGCTCATTAGGAATGAAGGTGGGGCTATGTAACATTTCCACCACTGCGTATTCTCTCAAATAACAAATGCCTTTTTCCATATTGGTCCATTTATTTTTCTCCGCCATCATATTGTCTTTCAAGGGGTATCTTTCTTTTATGGCTAACAGCATCCACTTCCAGAGAGTGCAGGCCTGTTTCTGGCATGTACTAATACCTCAGTGGCTGAGTCCCTAGCAATGGTACCCAGTTGGTAAGCTTCTCTGCTATCTAGCCACACACTGTTGGCCCTATTGTCCCAACATCTAAGTAACCAGGTGAGAATAGGCTCATTTGGGTGGCTTGAAAAGTCTTTTCTCAGGCCTCGAATTTCATTCATTTTCAGAGGTCGATCAGTAATGGTAACGATGTCTTGCTCACTTCCTACTGTTTCAAGATTTCTTGTTGCCCTCCTTGGCGTTGGTGACTGTGATCTTACTGGGGACCTCTCCCTTGGACTCAGGGGCAGTTCTCCAGGCTCTTAGAGCTGCTCTTCTGGATCTCTTTCCTCCTCTTCTCTTGCAGTTTCTGCTTCCTCTACTTTCTCATCCTCTTTCTTCTGTTCTGAGTTGAGATTCGTTTCATTTTCTGTCCTCATACAGGAGCAACTGACATCAATCCTGGTGCTCCCGGTGGTTGACCAGGTTGGTCAGTTCCAATGATCTCACTCTCCAGCTCAGCTCAGAGTCTATCTCATTCAATTATGAGGGTATTTAGTTTATATTCAAGCATGACCTGATAAGCCTGAATTCTGTTTAGTTCAATTTTGAGACTGAATTTTGCATTCTGGAAAGCATCTCTCTCAGTTTGGAATACGTCTCGTTCGGACTTGAGGATGAGATCTTAGACTGGAGGGCATCTCGTTCAGACCAGAGGGCATCTTAGTCAGACCAGAGAGCGTCTTGTTGAAACTGAAGGTTGTTGAGTTTGGATTGAAGGGAGTCTCTCTCAGTTCGGAGGGCATCTCTCTCGGACCGGAAGGCTTTCTGTTCAACCTGGAGGGTGTGCCATTGAGACTGGAGACTGTCGAGTTTGGATTGCAGGGAGCCTCTCTCGATTTGAAGGGCATCTCTCTTGGATCCTCTCTCTTGGATCATCTCTCTTGGAGTCCTGCTCAGATTGGAGGGTGTCTCTCTCAGACCGGAGGGTGTCTCGCTCGGATTGGAGGTCTTTTCTCTCGACTAGGAGGGTCTCTTGCTCAGCCTGGAGATTCTCCCTCTCGGCTCAGAGTCTCTCCTGGAAACTCTCCTTTTTGGCTTGGAGACTCTCTTGCTCATTTCGTACTGTTTCCCTGAGACTCTCCCTTTCAGTTCTGAAACAGACTCTTTCAGCTTGGAGACACTCTCACAATTTCAGAAACACTCTCCCTCTCTACGAAAGTATTGAATAAGGCCTGATAAGCCTGAGCCTCAACATCTCTGTCTCAAATGTCTGTTTAGGCTCTCAGGGTTTTTCAGGTGTTCAGAAGTAAAGTTCCATGACACAGAGGATGTTCTTCTCTCTCAATTCTCTCCCAAGCCTCTCCACACTCCCTGCCACTTAGTATTCTCTAGTTTTGGGAAAGGCTTCTTCAAAATATGATAAATACGAATACTGAATAAAATGATGAGTAATACATTCAGGGAAATTAACATGATCAGATGAGCATTCAAAAAATACATGAAGGATTCAGAGGAGAGACAGGGAGCCTGTTTAAAAAACACAAGTTCTGTAGAATTAGCAGCTCCCTCTGGAAATGTATGCTGCATTGTATGCAGATACCAGGTAGATACTACCATCTGTGTTTTCAATTGATTATATATACCTATAGCTCTGTAGAGCAAAGTGGCAAACTTGATTAAGGCCCAGCACATTTTGAGCATTAAAAAAGAGAAAATGATGGCATGCAGTCTCTTGAAAAGCAGTTTTACAACAGAAAGCATTTTTTTTTCTCTTTACCGAAGCAAGATAGCAGTGCTCAAAGTTTACCAGTATCTCAGGATATTGGCAGTCCGCCTGGTTTCAAGGTCAAGTTTTTCAGCACAACCTAAAGTGCTGATAAAGTTCCCTAATGAAGCTCTCTGAGAGCAGAGAGAAATTTATTCTAAAAGCAGCTTTTGCCTGAATTTTCCACCAAGAACATCAACAGTTTATGGGCTGGTTTGGCCCAATTCCATGATTAGAGGGGTGGAGGGACCTGCAGATCCACGCCTCTAAAAAAGGGAAACAGAGGACCCCAAATAAATAGAAAAGAGTGGCAAAAATCTAAGAAACAAACTAGTTTACTAAATATGGTATCAGAATGCAAGGTAACACACTATAATATAATATAATTAGAATTGAAGCTCATAAATCAAATATAATGAGAGAGAGTATCCAAAAGGTGGAAAGGCCTCACCATAATGCTGAGGTGAGTCTCACAGTTGGCTCAAGCAACAGGGAGGAGAGCAGAAGGAAAAAGGGGCATAGGTGACCTTGCCAGGGGGTTATATCTCCATTCTGAGTGCAAAGTCTTCTGGGATATGTAGTTTTTCTTCTCCTCTGGACAGATGCCCAGAACTGAAGCGTTAACAGTTTAACTTCTAGTGCACTACATGATGTTATGACATGGAATACCGATAACCAAAAATCATAAAACCATGACATATGCCAAGAACTCTCAGCAACCTCGGAATAAATAACATTTTTATAATGCTTATAAATTAAGAAGGTACAACTATTAACAAACTAAATCAAGAAAGAATGGAATGCAATTGAAATGGGAAGAAAAATCTTCTATCTGGCCTTCTAGGCTGAAAACATTCTCAAGCTGAGTGAGATCAGAGTTTGATCTGAGCTATTTACTAAGAAGTAGGAAAGGAAATGACTCATTCTCTTCCTTTCTTTCCCCTTTCCACTGCTCACCCCCTATCCCTATCCCCAAAGAGAAACGCTATATTAGCTTGTCTTTCATTCCTGCTTTGAACAGCAAGAGTGTGCATCTGCATCCTTCCACACTGAGCTAATTAGAAGGATGGTACGGGCAGATATTATATTTGTTATGTATTAATTCACTACAGTAGAGTGACAGTTAGGTGATCTATCCTTTGATTAAATTATTATCTTCAAATTTGTTCTCATTATATTTTTTAATCTCCTTGCTATTGTCCATTTATGATTATAAGTACAATGATATTTATTTATTTATTTATTTAGCATCAGCGTGGTAGCGTGGTGATTCACCAATTATTCCATTCACTGGAAATCTCACTGAAAAGTCACAATGCTATGTTTAGTAACTGAAGCTGCTATTAAATTAATTGATGGCAGGACAGAAAAATTTGTTCTTGATGAATTCAATTTTAATTATCAAGTTCCAAGCATAGTTTGGTGTGTGAGCTAAATTTTGTTTGTAATGGGCTGTTAGTATTCCTTTTTCCTTTATAAGAGCACAATGTTTACATGAAGTTTTAGAATCAGCTGAATAATATTATTATGAAAACTTATTGGGTTATTTCCATGAATGAATTGTAATACAGGCAACTTAAAATGTATGCATTATTTTAAAAACTTACAGAAAACATACAAAAATATAGCTTCTGTTTTCAAAATGTTTTTTGTGTTATTTGTATTATTTATTGTATTATTTATGTGTGTCTCATTTTTTATTTTGCATAACAACAGAGTTCAGCAGAATATCATCAGGAACATTCAACATCCGTTGCCATACCACCACCATCTACCTCTGATGTAATAGATCAACATAATAAAATAGGAGACCAGAGCTATCCTTGTGTGTATATATAGATATTTAGATATGTAGTTATATAGCTCTATGCACATATGGATATATTGATATCTAGATCTAGATACCTAGATATCTAGATACATAAATATATAGATGCTTTAAAATATACTGCATTTCCTGACAGATGTTGCACAGTTCATTAACAGACTGAGGCAAGGAGAAACCACAATTAAATTTGCTGCCTTTCGTCACTTTTGTGTTACTTATTTCAAATTAACATTTAGCATTTTTAATATAATTAGGTGAGAATAAGTATTTATAAAACAAATGAAATTATTTCCAATAAATAAAAAGTAATGTATTTACTTATTTTAATTATAGTTAATGCTACAAGTAACGTGACAGCAAATACATTACTCTTACATCTATCACTCTATCAAAAAAAGAAACTCTAGTAAATATGTCACTTTTTTTTTTTTTTTTTTTCCCTTTCTTCTCTGTAAGCCTTTCAGGTATGTTCATAGAGTCATAGAATCACCAAGGTTGGAAAAGACCTCCAAGATCATCTGTCCAACCATCTACCTACCACCAACATTTCTCCACTAAGCCATGCCTTATAGTACAACATCTAAACATTTGTTCATCTTCTAAAATATTTAAGAGTTTATCAAAACAGATCTGTCTGACATTTGGAATTTAATAACTAACAGGAATGTCATGTGTTGATTAAAATACTAAGCACAAAAAATATATTAGTTATTCTACTGAGCAACATGCTATTTTAGAGCAGTGTGTGCTGTCAGTGCAAAATAACTACAGTTCCTTGTTTAAAGCACACATAGTTATAAATTATATTATTTCAAGCTATTTTATTTCACATTTGGAGTAGAAGTATGGAAAGCAAGTGATTACAATGAACAGTACTGGCTTACATTAATATGAGTCTCTCAATAAGTACTATCTAATATAATTCTGAGAAGAATTTCTAACACAGGCTAGAGGTTTTTAAACTACTTACTATATCATAGTGGGACTTTTCTACATGTCCTTTATATATCATATCCTCCTGAATACTCAGTATATTTTGCAGGCTTAGAGTGGACAAAGTTATGTTGCAAGGCAGAAATGGAAAAAAAAAAACACAACAACAACAAAAACTACAACAAAAAAAACACTTCCTAAAGCCTTGATTTTATGTTGTCTTTTCATTTGGCTACCACAGCTAAGTTTTAAGAAAGGTTGTCTATATTAAAGACTTACATCATATATTTAAACATGTATTCCAATATATGATAGCTTTTAAAAACTAAATATGTACACAAAATATAACAGATAGGATTCCCAAGAGAAAATAGGATAACAAAGTCAAAACTTAAATTATGTAAGGCATTATTCTCATGGACATTTCAATACATGTTACTTTCATGCAGAGGTACAGAGAAGGAGCTGGGTAAGATATAAGCATTCTGCAAGATCATATTAAGATAAATCTAACATGGCTTTACAGCTCTTAGACTAAAGTTTGCTCTCATTTGTTTTGTTCAAAATACTGGTAGAGGAACTTGATATTGTCTGAATATCTATGTCAGCATATCTTCTATTAGCATAACAAGAAATAAATCTATGGCCTTGCAAAAACTTCATAGCAGGAAATCTATTTACTTCTCTGTTGGAAGATATTAAACCTCCTATATAGAATGTAGTATCATATGATCTTTAGAGTTAGAAGAGACCATAAAGGTCATCTAGTCCAACAGCCCTGCAATGAACAGCTAGATCAGGTTGCCCAGGGCTTTATCCAGTTTCGTCTTGAGAGTCCCCAGGAACAGGGCATCCACCACATCTCTGGGCAGCCTGTTCCAGTGCCTCACCACTCTCACTATAAAATACTTCTTACCATATATCTAATCTAATACTTAATAGGGTATCTTTAAGCCTGCAACCATTTTCCATTGTTCTGTCAGAACTGATAGATACTGAAAGACATATTCTTTTTCCAAAAGCAATCAATAAATAAGTGGAACAATATGGGCACAATCTAGTTCCTGTTTTTCTTGTCTATATGTAGAAGCTGTGCTTTCCAAAAAAAAAAAAGCTGCTTCTGTCCACAGGATCTACATGCTTGCTTTCTTAGGTGTACTAGGGCAAATCACTAATGTTCAGCTGGCATTTTTTATATGTAGATGTACAATCAAGGAAAAAATAATATAATTGAAAAGTACAGTCAAAT
>JAPSGF010000059.1:3600350-3632923 GCA_035772895.1 Perdix hodgsoniae | reverse complement strand
AGATAACTAATCAAAGGTTCAGGCTGTGATTCAGCAGCTCCCATACAGTAGATTATTATTATTATTGTTATTATTTATCATGGTCTTTTTAACCTGAAAGAGAGAGAAATGATAAAATATCGCTCCAGTGACTAACCAAAAAGCAAATCCAAACATACTTCCCAAAAACTCAAAATCCTCAATGATTAAAAGTGGGCTGACCCTGAATAAAGAAGTTAATTCATAGAGACTAATTAAACTTGACTAGATGTAGAAGAACTTTGGTAATACTGCCACTAGGCTTGTATTTGACAACAACATGCAAACTATGAAACTGAAGTGAGTACTGCAGACCTAATCTAATGTGGCTCTCAATATATGATATATTGCTTTTTCTCCCTTCCCACAATCGTTTATTTTGTTACTTATTTCAGGCTGTGAACTTTGATTCAGCTTTTCACTTGGTCAAATGCAGTCACGAGAAACTGCTTTTCTCTACAATAAATAAAGGGTTAATATAAAAATACTGACTGGAATTGAGTTCTAATGATGTTTTCTGAGACTTCCTGTCATCTTTGCAGGGGCTTGGAAAAATGTCATATCAGCCTGCCAGAAACCCCATAATTTACTACAGATAGTTCACTGTTCATTATTACAGTATATGGCTGGGGAAGAAAAATCCCTCCTACTGTAAGAGAAGACAAAGTCTGTGATTGCCTCAAGAGACTGCATGTGAGGGTCTTAAATGTGAAGGTCCCAGAGTCCTGAAGGAGCTGACTGATGTGATTGCCAAGCTACACTCCATCATATTTGAAAAGTCTCATTGTAAGGGGAAGTACCCAGTGACCGGAAAAAGTGAAACCTTGCTGCTATTTTTAAGCAAGGGAAAAACGAGGAGCTGGGGAATTAGAGGCTGGTGAGCCTCACCTCTATGCCTGGGAAGATTATGGAGTGGATCCTCCTGGAATAGATGTTAAGACAAGTGAGGGATGAGCAGGTGACCCAAGATGGCCATCACAGCTTCACCAAAGGCAGTTTGTGCCTGTCTAATTTGGTGGCCTTCTAGATAGGGTGACATTGGTGGACTAAACAAGGGAAAATAAAGGGAAATTAAAGGGAAAATAAATTTTTATACAGGTAGATAGTGACAGGACAATGGGGAATTATTTTAAACTAAAGAAAGGGATATTTAGATTAGATATCAAGGGGAAAGTGGTGAGTTGATGAAACATGCTGCCTAGGGAAGCTGTTGACACCTCATCCCTGGAGGTGTTCAAGGCCAAGTTGGATGGGCTCCTGTGCAGCCTGATCTAGTGCCTGATATAGTTGTCAGCAACCCTGCTCATGACGGGGGGTTTGGAACTAGATGATCTTTGAGGTCCCTTCCAATGCAAACCATTCTATGATACTATGGTATTTATAGTTAGAGTTTGCTCTAAATAAATAAATAAATAGACAAACAAACAAACAAATAAATAAAATAAAAAGCACGTAACAAACTTTCCTGACAATAATATTCAGTCACTCCCAGGGACAAGTTTTAGAACTGCCCCTCCCTGTGAGAGGAAATTAGTGTTGTAAATTCTGGTAATTCCTGCAATGAAAACAGAATTCAGCTCTGCTGGTAATAAAGTGTTCCTTTTTATTACAGAAATAAACAAAAATAAAACTTAATATTAATAAAACTTTAATTTTAAAACTTAAAATATCCTGGATATTCAATAGCACAGTCTAAAACAACATAAAAAAGTATTGAATTATATGTCAGTTATAGTTTGATTAGGCAACCATGAGATTCACTAAAGTCTTGCTGTGAAGAGGTATAGCACCTTGTTCAAGAATTATGCATTTTTACCCAGTCACTTTTATTTGAAATATTAGAATATATTCCATGTCATATATACAAATCCATATGCGGAAAATATAATTAGAAATTCAGATTATTATAATTCATGAAAAAAAAAATTTTGTACTTATTTGTTGGATGAAAACTTGTTTGATGTTTTTTGTTTGATGATTATGACTAAGAATATTCTCCCTTTCTGATGATTTAATCCCACTGGATGTGTTCTGATTCTTCAGGTAACCAGTGGAAGACTCATTCCCTGTATTTTTCTTCCATAAGGCTCTTTTGCTGAAATCTTCTCCATGACTGAATTGAATTTAGATGACTTGTTGCTTGATCCAAAAGACATAAAAGTCAACAAGTTTCTTTGGGAATCAAGTTCCAAAGCTTGCTGTGTTTTTGTGAACTTTGTAATCAATATGTCACATCACATCATGAGACTCTGGGAGTCTCAGAAAAGAAGATGTACTACAACTCCCTGAAAACTTTGCTGTTCCATTTTGCAGTTGGTGGGAAAGATAAAACTGACTGGAAGTCATGAGACTATCTTTTTGCAGATCAGAGGAAGAACCTTAGTTTTTAGAAGCTCTCATTCATGAGAGAGGCAGGAAGATATTTGTTGATATAAAACATATATAATAAATATATAATCTATAATAAACTATTCAATTAAATATATAATAAATATAGTAACATAAACAACGGAGACAGCAGCTCAGCAAGATTCAGAATTAAGTCAGAATGATTATTTGCTACAAAGTGGGTAGGGTTGCACAATTAAAGTTCAAATCTTAGCAAAGCTTGTATAGTTTAAACCCATAAATCACTTATGAATATGTGTTAACAGGGTGCTACCACTTTGAAGTGGATCTCCGTGCAAACCTATGTAAAATCAAAAGGCTGGGACAGACAATAAATATTATATGATAGATTAAGCAAGGGAAATAAGAATTAATGTTTATGAACTTAATGTTTCTCCCAGTGCATGAAAGAGCTGAGAAATAACCAATCTACAGCCCTGAAGAGAAAGACCTGGTGGTCCTGGTGGATAAAATACTTAACGTGAGCCAGCATGTGCTCTTGCAGCTCAGAAAGCAAATGGTATCCACTAGAAGAAGAGTGGCTAGCAGGGGCAGGGACATGATTATCCCCCTCTACTCTGCCCTTGTAAGGCCCCATCTGGAGTACTGTGTCTGAAGCCCCCAGTACAAGAAAACCGGAGCTGTTGGAGAGGGTCCATAGGAGGGCCACTAAGATGATGAGAGGGTTGGAGCACCTCCCCCACAAAGACAGCCTGAGGGAGCTGGGCTTGTTCAGCCAGGAGAAAAGAAGGCTATGGGGTGACTTCATTGCAGCCTTTCAATACTTAAAGGGATCCTAAAAACAGGGAGGGCGTCAATTCTTTAGTTCTTTACAGAGAGGGTGATGAGGTGCTGGAACAGGCTGCTCCAGAGAGGTTGTGGATGCCCAGTCTGGTTCAAGGTCAGGTTGGATGGGGCCCTGGTTAGTATTGAATGGGAAGGTTGGTGGCCCTGCATGTGGTGAGGGATTGGAGCTTAATGATCCTTGATGTCCCTTCCAACCCAAGCCATTCTATGATTCTATGATACAGGAAGAAGAAATAGAAGTTAGGGAGAGCAAATGAATAAAAAATTATCATTTGTACTTTGAAAAAAAAAAAAAAAGAAAGAAAAAAATCAATAATTTCTTGAGATATTCAGTGTTGAGAAAGGAAGAGTGAAAAACAAAACAAAACAAAACAAAAAAACTATCTCTGATGAGTCAAACTGAGTACATCTTACCAGGATTTCTTAGATAATGCTTCATTATACCAAATTTTCGTGTTTTATTTTTCAAGTTTTTTGGGCAGTGATGTCAGAATTAGATTTCAGTAATATTTGACTGCTGTTCAAAATATTCTTTTTTTTTTACAATATTTACACTTCTAGATTTTCTTTTTTAATGTTGTGAGATAAGAAAAATATAAAAAGTGTTTTATTGCAGAAAATAGTTTGCAACTGATAGTATGGTGTTTTAAGTAATTCACCTCTTCAGAATATTATGCTATTTTACAGTATTCTGTATAGCAAACCATGTTCAGTTACATCTTGAAAAAATGAGGTTTGGAAATACTACTCAAGGCAGAATTACAAGAAAGCTTCCTGTGACTTGACTGGAACATCTATTAAACATTCAGCCTCCACTGTAGACATTTTTATCCATCAGCATAGAGTCTGATTTGTGTTTTCTCAGTAGTGTTTTTGTTTGTTTGATTGTTTGTTTGTTAATATTGTTTTGTTTGTTTCTTTGGATAAGCAGGAATGAAACCTAAATGAATAAAACATCCTATTGAGTTTCATCTACTTGATCTTCTAGAAGACTTAAGCAGAAGTAGAGAAGATTCTGAGGGAAGGCCCTCATTTCCTTTCCTGTGCTTATTTTTCAGCATTAACAAAAGATTTCCTTTACTGAGAAGCCCTTTCTTTCCCAGTATTATCTTCTGAACTGCTCTTTGTTAAACATTTAAAGAAAGGTATTATACTTTGTTGATATCTGAACACCTGTCTGTAGAGTAAATCCGACAAGATTTTACATATAACTCTTTACAAGGAAAAACAAGTGTCAACTTAAGATACGGAACTTTGAAACGTTCAAAATAAATAAAGTTTTACAAACAGAAAAAAAGTGCAGTGAAAGCAGTTATGTCACTGTATCTGTGTAATTCCTGGTAAATTACTATGCCTTTATTCCATCACAGCTGGATAAACTATGTATGATTAAATCACATTTTGAAAATACTCAAATTTGTAGATGCAGACAGCTGCATTTGCTCTCTGTCTTACCCTCCAGACTCTCATGGTTTCACAGTGATAGGGTCTATTAAGGAGTCTGATAAACTCTTTGGTGACTTGCTCAAAGTTACATCTCCCCCCACATGCTTGGATGGTATCTTCCTCGGATTTTGAATTCTGAGGTTGTTTCTGTGACAGTCTGTCAACATATAATTCTTGTCAAATTTGGAAGAAAATAACATCTGTAACTGGTATGCAAATATAACTAAAAGTCAATCTTTTAACCTTGTAAATACTCAGCAGACCAAGAACCCGGCTAAATTTTCTGTACAGTGGTGGGCTGCATGTCAGGATCTCTCCTTTAGTAGGGACACCTCTCAAAATTATACTTCCTGCAGAGGTCCCATGCACCTTGACATCAGAAAAATCTTGCAGATATAGATCTTCAGTAAGTAAATTATTAAGTTGGTTAATCTTTATCATCTTTGCTAAAATTGTATCTTTGATTGTGCGCATAAAATCCCTGAGACATAAACCTTTGACCAAGTCTGGGCTAGGAGTGGGTTCAGCTGCACCTTGGTTCCTTGTCTTTTTGGTTCAAGTGTTTTAGAAAATAAATGAGTTCATTCTTAACTTTATGACTCAACAGGAGAATTTCCTCAACACTGATAAGTAGATGGTTGATCAAGTCTAGGACTAAATTTGGATTCAACTGTAGCTTGCTTTCTCTGAGAAAGAATTTGGAAAGCAAGGACCAGTCTGAACCTTGTGACTCAGTGAGAGGATGTCCTGCATGATTATGTCTAACCCCATCTTCTGTGCAGTAAATAATCAAGAGCACATTGACGCTTTGAATTCAAAGTCACCATCTTATTTAAAATCAAACTTTGTTAAATCATTATTTGATATCAATAAATGTATTTACATGTCAGTCTTATGAGTGCATATTTTTATTTGCAACAGTTGCAGACTGAAAAATGATAGAAAGCTATGCATTTATTTGCAACGTAGGATGGCATTTCTCTCTACTATCTCACTGTACATTAGACTTCAAATTAAACTGAAGATGACAAGTTCAAACAGGGTAAGAAATAAAAAAAGAAAGAAATGAAAACAACTTTTGCTTCATTTTTCCCTATGTTATCATAAAATTAAAGTGGTGCATATGATCTGTTTTACTCCCTCTTTATGCTAAATGCAAAGAGAATTCTTCACTTTTTTCAAGACAGTAATCTAGAGATTAATAATCTGAAAAAGACATACTTTAAATTAAATTTCAACTACAGGATTTACTTAGCTCATTTTTTAAGGATGTCAGTGCCACCATCAGATAATATAAGTTGTTCTGTTAATTAAAGCCACGGGGAAAACATATCAAGAGGGACTTTGGATCAAAGAAATTTAATAAGCAGTCAAGCACAGTTTCACTACTCACCCACTGAACCTTTAAGGATTAAAATAGAAAACATCTTTATCAAGTACACATTTAAAATATTATTCTATTACTGATATGAAACATATTTCCTTCACATAAGTTTAGGAATTTTACTGAGTTACTGGCTAGACAAGAGTTACTGACTGTTCATTTATTTTTTTTTTTTTTTTCAAAAGAAAGATAAAAACATTTAAAAATCATCTTCTTATGGTGACTTTCTCTTTCCTTTGACTTTAATGATAGCTGAAAGAAAGTAACAAAATTGAATTAAATTTGTAGATTGGTTGGAATGAATCCAGACTTTAGTTTTGATTGAAGCACAGTAATAATTTGTACCCATTATCTGAAGAGACATAGAGATGTAGAGATGTCGAAATGCTTGTTTGCATTTTCTCTTTTGCTGCTATTTCATTTGTAAATCAATCCTTTAAAAAAACAAAACAAAACAAACAAAAAAAAAGTTCATTACTTTGATATACTATAGCCTGTTGTGGGATTTTTTTCTTTAGATCTGCTGAACAAATTTCTTTTATTACTACTGCCAAGGGATGATGTTTTCAGTATGGCAAAATAGCACACATACACATAATTTATGCAGTGGAGTCTTTTGTTGTGTTTTATTTGTTTTCTTTTGTTTTCCTAGTGAGTTTGTTGCAATGGCAGAGAAATTTCAAACTTGCATTTAAAATTTTCAAAGCCTTTTAAATGTGGAGGAAGAAACGTGGGTTGTGCTAGTATGATTTTTTCAATTGCTTTTGTCAGAAATATATTTGATTTTAATTCATTTATACCCCATGTAGGTCTTTTTAGAATAGACCTATTATAATAGGAATCAGGAAATTTTATACAAGGATCTTCCTGGATATCATTTATTGTCTCCTAAATCACAGAGGTCACCTCTCAACAGAAAGCATATCAGCTTTTAAAAGAAAATATACAGAGGAAATAATAATCAACAATATACTATAGTTGACTTAAAATCAATGCTTATCTTACATAGATGCTTTATTAGAGGAGGCTATAAGAGCAAATGAGAGGCAAATTAAATGTAACATTGTGCATTGTAAGAAATATCGCAATACTCGTCCTCTCACTTGAGTTTATTCTCTTCCCAGTAGATTAGGGGAGAGACTCTGAAAAGTGAAAGTGAAAAAATACATGAGTCGAGCTAAAGACAAAAGCTGTTCACATAGATAAAGCAAAATAAGGAATTAATTCACTATTTCAGTTGGCAGGCAGATACTCAGCCATTTCTAGGAAAGTGGGACTCGTCACTTGTAATGGTTACTTGGGAAGAAAAATAAAGCTCTGAATGTCTTTCCTTCTTTCCCAAATATTATTGTTGTGCGTGATGTCATATAGTGTGGAATATCCCTTTTGTCACTTGAGTTCAAATGTCCTAGCTGTGTCCCCTCCCAGCTGTGCATTCCCAGTCTCCTTGCTGGCTGGGCAGCAAGAGAAACTGAAAAGTCCTAATTTCTTTGTAAGCACTACCCAGCAAGAACTAATAGACTGGCACATAATCACAATCATTTTCATTACAAATCCAAAACTTAATATCATACAACTTTTGAAAAGAAAATTAGCTCTATTTCAGCTAAATCCAGGACAGTAATTATGAGAACACTGAGACTAAGGAAAAAAGATGTTGCCAATTTTACCACCATTTTGATGCACGTGAGATGGATGGTCTCCTGTGTTTCTTAATTAAATTCCATAATTAATTTTTGCAGACTGTGCAATTAATGAATTCAGAGCAGCCATGCAGAGAAATTCTTTGGATTATTGGCTGATGAAAAATTGAACATAATCTAGCAATGAGTGTCTGCAGATCAGAAAACTAGTTGCATCCTGGGCTGCATAAAAAGAAACTTGATCATACTGCATCCAGCACCTTGAGAACAAGAGACACGTGGACCTACTAGAGCAGGCCCAGAGGAGGGCCACTGAGATGATCAAAAGGCTGGAGTACATCTCCTATGAAGAGTCTCAAAGACTGAAAGAGTTAAAGTTGTTTAAGCTAGAGAAACTAAGTCACTGAGGAGACGTTATTGTAGCCATGCAGTCTCTAAAGGGGAAAATTTGAGGAGATATGTATATATGTTTTTTAAGTGCCTTAAGTGACAGGACAAGATGTCATGATTTTAAACAAAAAAAAAAAAAAAAAAAAAAAAAAAAAGGAAAGATTACGAATCGATAGAAGGCAGGAATTCTTCAAGGCTGGATGTGGCTCTGAGCAGCCTGGTCTAGTGGTTGGTGACCCTGCATATATTACGGGAGTTGAAACTAGATTATCATTGTGGTACTTTTCAACCCAGGCTATTCTATGATTCTATGATAGGATTCTACGGTGACTGTGGAGAGACACTGGAACAGGCTTCCCAGAGCAGTTGTGGATTCCCCATCCCTGGAAGCATTCAAACCAAGGTTGAATAGGGCTTTGAGCAATTTGAAATTGTGATCTCCCTCAGTTCAAACATTCTATGATTCTATGATTCTGTGATTTTTTTCATGATTCAACAGAGATCATAACATCTTTATCTCCAGAGCTTTTCAAAATTCTAGAAGTCCACGCTGCTCCATCTGACCTATATGCAGTCAAACTCAGTCAGGGGTTATTTGGGTCATCTATGTTATTGTTTAAGGGCTTTAAACACAGTGAATTTTACATGTCCCTATCTCTGTCCACTCCTACTGTCAGATTATAAATTGACATTTTTACTCAAGACTGCAGTGAAAACTACATGAAAACTGAATTTTCTTCCCTGACACACTTTTTAATTTGTATCTTAATTTCTTGTCTCTGAAAATACTGAATTCTCAGAATTTTTTAAGAAGGATTAACATTCTTAACACAGTTTTTTCTCAGCATGTATCATCTGTAAAGATGAATTGTCATCAGTTCTTAGAACTATTGTGAGGCAGTTTCCAAGCCTAAAAGGATGTAGCTCTGAAAGTACTGTACAAAATGCTGCAAGTACAGTCATTTTCTAGGGAATATATTTGTTTATTTGATTTTTTGGTTTTGTTTGTTTCTGTTTCTGTTGTTGTTACTGTCATTAACTAATATTTTACTAGATTTATTTTCTCTGTTTGTACATTACTGCTTTGCCCGCCATATGAATCAATTCATTAATTCATCAGAAATGCCAGCTTCGGGCTGTTCTTTGATATTCTTATGTTGGGTCAAGATCTTCTAGACTTGAAGTATTATCCCTCTGTGTGAAAGATATTTATAGTCAAGCAATAAACTAAGTATTGTAATAGCAAGTGCTGAACAATGAAAGGAAAGATCAAAGTGTTATTAATGAGTTAAATCAATATAGTCTAAACACTTTTTAGAGAAAAGTTCTATAAATAAGTACGCTATATCAAGATGAGCTGTTTCCTATTGCCTAAAATTTGGCAAAGATTTTACACCAACTTAAATGAATGCATCATAGAAATAACTGAAGAGTGTCAAAGAACACAATATTTATTATAGTTGGCACGAGACATTAACTTCTCTGCTCTTGTCAGGAGTCAATATGCCTATTTTTTACATACAGAAAGGATCTTTGAAAGGAATACAAGAAAAGAAAAAGTCATTTTAGAAGTGCAACTGACAGGGTCAAACACGCAATAGTAGTAGCAGCAGCAGCAGCAGTAATAGTAAAGATGTAGTAGTAAAGCTGCAGTAGCAAGATCAACTGTGAAATATGTTAATTAATTCCAAAAACAACTAACATTCTGCAGACTCATGTTCTGCAAAAGATGTTTGACTTTAGTTAAAAGATGTGAGATAATCTCATGCTTTTTATTTCTCATGTCAACTAAATTTTAGCACTTTCAAGAGCTTAAAAATGTTAGACTTCAGTTTTAAAATGTTTTAATAAGAAATGGGAAAATGCAAATTTGGACATAATAATCTTGCTAAATTAAATCTGGAAGCATTTTGTACTGAGCAATTAAATAGCATGATTAAATATTGAAATATTAATTATTTTTCACCTTTTATTGTGATAGGAAACAGATCTCTTCTTCTTAGACTCTGTATTGTCTACACTGAAGATTTTTGTCTTTATTTTATTTTCAATAAGAAATAAACATTGAAGATGAACACATTAATTATGAGTTGGTTACTCAGGATTTTATTGATACTAATTAATCCCTTACTAATTTTAAACTAAATTATTTTGTCTTTCTAAAAATATTTCATACAAGAAGATTCAAAGCTATTACACTAAACTGTCCTAAATGGAAGATGATCAGAAATAGGTAATTTTTTATTACTTTTTTTTTTTTTTAAATACTAAAACAAATGCTGTAAGAACTGGCCTTTATTCCAGTGTACATAAAAATGATAGTTATTACTAATTATATATATATATATATATATATATATGTGTGTATATATAATATTACATACATACATATTATTTTATATATATATATATATATGGAAAATAAAGATTAAATTACATTTTGAGACTGAAATTTTTTTGATCTGACAAACTTCTCTGTCTCTTTGTAGTTAATATTTGCATAATTGAAAATTATCATTCTTCTCTTCTAAGTAAGCAAAACTGTATCCATCTTACACTACCAGTGAAGCTTTCTACGTCACTTATCTTTCTTCACTTTTTCCAATTAACCCCTTCCAGATCAACATTAACATTTGAGTAGGCCTGTTCCAGTATCCACATAAAGCTTCCATGGCACATCAGAATTTAGGAATCTTGCAGAGCGTCTATGCAGGAAGATTCCAGAAGTCAACAAAAACTTCCAGGTTACTTGTTTGAGGTTTGAAGGTTTGAGTGTTCCTTCAAATGAAGTAACATACCACCAAAACATAATTATTAGTGCAATGCACATAAAATGCAGGAGTAATTCTGCTATTGTTTCCCGTTTTCACAGAAGGATAGCTTTTTTTTCATAGTACCACAGGTTAAGTTGGAAGGGAACTGTGGATGTTATTCTGATCAAGAAGGAGGACCTAGAGCACATTGCCTAAAAACACTTCCAGAAGACTTTTGAATATCTCCAAAGAGAGCTCCACAATCACAGCGATCCGCTCCACAATCATGCTGGAGAGTGCTGTCAGTATCACAGTGAAGAATTGTTTCCTACACAATTCACTGAGAGTGAACACTACTCTCATCCTCCAGATTGTTAATTAAGATGTTTGGCACTACTGAACCCAATATTTGCTCCTGGGACTTTGAATCTTTCATGACCACCTCCTTCTGGGCTCAGACACTCAGCCTGTTTCTGATCTACCTCACTATTTGCTCATCCAGCCCATGCTTCATCAGCATGTACCCTCAGATAGCATCCTCACACATCCCTCTGTATGGTAAAAGTTATACAATGGTTAATATAATCGGAACGTTATGTAATATTGTGGTAAAACAAACAAACAAACAAACAAAAGCTAGTCTATCGTAAAATTGGGACTGGAAAGTTTTCATGAAATTATTTGTAGCTACTTTACTCTGGGATAAAATCAGTACTGTAAGTGTGTGTCAGGAGTCTGAAAATATTAATCCCCAATTGGACCTTATTAAAAATATTGTCATTTGTGCTATGTGAGTCTATGATTCTATATCAAAAACAAATACCTGAAATTCTTCCTGCTTTTCCTGTGGTAGGGACTGGTTAGTAGATACTGAATTTTAGCAACATGTTCTCAAGACAGGACTGTGTAACATGAATACATTAAGGAACACTTATCTACTACCAAAAAAAAAAAAAAATATATATATATATATATATTTGTATGTTGCCTTCAAACAGCCAATTGTCATTCAGAAGGATGGAAAGGCCTGGGGCTAAAGGCACAGAAAGGATGGAGAGCTCTTGGAGCAGGTCTAGAAAAAGATCCCAGAGATGGTCAGAGGGCTTAAGCATCTCTCTTATGAATAAAGGTTGAGAGAGTTGGGCTTGTTTAGCTTGGAGAAGAGAAGGATTCAAGGTGATCTCATGGCAAGCCTTCCAGTACTTGAAGGAAGCATATAAATAGGAAGACAAGTGATTTTTTTATATGTTTTAAAACTGATAGACAATGGGGAATAGCTTTAAACTAAAAGAAGAGAAATTTAGGTTAGACATTAGGAAGAAAATCTTTACTCAGAGTGTGGTGAGGCACTGAAATAATTTGTCCAGAGAAGCTGTGGGTGTGCCATCCCTGGAAAAATTCAAGTCCAGTTTGGGTAGAGCCTGGGCAATAGGATTTAGTGGCTGGCAATGCTGCATATGTCAAGGGTTGGAACTAGGTGATCTTTAAGTTCACTTTCAACCAAAGTTGTTCTATGATTCCATTATTACACAATTCTTAGATGAATCTATTGTTCCACGTTGTGATTTAGCTGTTGTAATCTACCCATGGAAAGAGGATAATCATGAACAAAACAAAGCATATGTAGATATTTTTGTTTTCTCCAAGCAGATAATTTCTAATTAGTTGCCACTCAAGATGTAATTTTGCATAATTTATTTTCTGAATAGTCCAAGAACAGAAGCAGAAATGAATGAAGAGGCAAGCTTCTGTACACAAGCTGAATGGCAATGCCAAAATAGACTCCAAACACAAAATAAAATAATGATACAATAGTGTTTGCATCTTTCCTCAGAGACATCCAGAATAAAGCATGGTTTTGTGTTCATATTCTCTACAAGCAATCAGGATTATCTGTGTTTTACAGTCTCAGTACATGAATGGACAATTTTTCCAAATTCCATTAAGAGATAGGCAAAGATTTTATGTTCTTTCTTGTAGCCCATGTAATTAGGAGAATAACTTCTGTTTGTTCTAAAATTGGCAAAAAAAAACAACAAAAACCAACCAACCAAACAAACAACAAAAAAAAAAAGTAAGGTAAATAACTCTCTGGAAATGCTTTTATACAAACCATCTGAGGTTACCAACTGAAATTAAAACTTGTCTTTGAACACTTGATATTCAACTGCATTACTATCTCCTTCAAACTACTAGTGCAACATCTTGTTAAAAAGTGGGGAAAAGAAAAGTTAAATAAAGTAGTACATGATTGGTCAGTTATAAGCAATTTTTCTGTAATTTATGTTATTTAACTTGGGAAAATATACCACATGCACTGATAATGTTTATAAGTTGCTCAGCACACTAACTTTGATCCTCTATTGCAATATAGACAGAACTGAAGTACTTACAGGTAATGTGAGTCCAGTAGCTACATTCATGCTTGTCCAGACAGTGGACAAAAGCTATTGATAACAGAATATTATTCACTCCAGATATCTGTATCATATTTCACATTAAACTGACAAAAATGCTACAAATATTTTTGGTTCCTCTTGAGGTTATTAATATTCCTAGAACTGATAGAAAAGTAAAATCATAAAACTATGAAGAATAGCAAACAGGATTATACATAATCAGCATTATGTGGCTGTATATTCTATGCTTCTTTTCTATTTTTAATTTTTAGTTATTTCACTAGTACATGAGTACTAGTGCATTCTTAATTACATTTTTCTGGGTTTTCTAAAATATTTAGTACTATAACAAAACTACAAAAAACACTATTTAGTACAAACAAAACTACTACAAAAATACATAGTATTCTCAAATCTTCATATTATTCACTTTAGTGTCTTGAGACTTACATCTTGGAAGAAAATAAATTGAGCTGTGAAATTTCTTATTTCCACTGGGAATTTTATTTTTAGATTTTTAGCTCTCCTTCCATCTGCCTTTGAGTCATTTTTCTGTGTTTCAAGCATGAACAAGCAATATTAATCCAATTTCTAGTTTTTGTTAGACACATTAAGTTGGATCAACTGCACCTCAACTCACCTCCTGAGGAGCTGTTTATTTAACAGTTTCATTGTCTCAGTCTCAATATGTATGTGCAAAAAACAGAGCTATGTAATTTGAAAAAAATACGGACTTTTCTGAAGTGAATATGAAGATTAAAAGAGAAAAACAGAACAAAACAAACAAACAAAAAAACTAAGTTCCAAATACTCCAATTTCTTTAATTTTTTAAGTTCCAAACTCCAATTCTCAAACTAAAATTCATTCAAAACTAAAGCATTATATAATTGTGATTAAGTCAACATTCAATTTACTTACCAAGTGAACAGCAATGGTAGTAAGGTTAGCAAAAAAGAATAGAAATTCTGACTTTTTCTTTTCCCCCATTTGTAAGATATTATTTTCACAGAATCACAGAATCACAGAATTATCAAGGTTGGAAAAGACCTAGAAGATCATCTAGTCCAACCATTACCAATACTTCCCAGCTAAACCATATTCCTCAACACAACATCCAAACATTTCTTGAACACTCCCATGGTCGGTGACTCCACCACCTCCCTGGGCAGTGCATTCCAGTGCCTGACCACCCTTTCCGAGAAGTAATATTTCCTAATGTCCAGCCTGAATTGTACACTTAAGAGGAGAAAAAAGATTGGAACAAAGCATTTCCTCATTCTTCTTTTCTAAATTGAGATATTCGCATTCCCTTGTTATAATATTGTTCCGTAAATAGGGTATTTCAGATGTTTACTTACAGGTCATATGTATTATCAAGAAGTAGCTGGAGATACCACATATCCCACATGAGAAAAACTCTTCAACAAACTTGTATTTTCATATCATAGAATCATAGAAACATAGAATGGCCTGGGTTGAAAAGGACCACAATGATCACTTAGTTTCAACCCCCCTGCTACGTGCAGGGTTGCCAAACACTAGACCAAGCTGACCAGAGCCTTGAGTGCCTCAGAGAGGGGCATCCACAACCTCCTTGGGCAACCTGTTCCAGTGTGTCACCATCCTGTGTGAAAAACTTCCTCCTAATATTTGTTAGCAATTTTATAATTAATCTTCCCTCAGTATTAAATTTATTTTAAATCCATCAGAATAGAGAAACTAAATCCACTTGGTTTCCAACCATTTCATAATTTCTGGACATGGAGAATCAGCAAGCTTATTTATGACACCAAACTACATGATACAACTGACTTGAAAGAAGAAAAAGATGTCAACCAGAAGAACCTTAACAGCATTAAACTTGAGGAGATAAATTGGTTGAGAACAGACATGTAGAAAAGTTCTTGGATATAATGGTGGATGAAAAACTTTAGCAGGCAGTTTGTGCTTGCAGCCTGGATAGCAAATTGTATCATGAGTTATAAACCTCAAAGGAGGTGATTCTCATCCTATATTCCTCCCTGAATTATTGTGTCGAGATCTAGGGGTCCCAGCATAAGAAAGACATGTTGACAATTACAGTGAGTCAGCACAAGAGGAATGCCAAAAAACTAGCAGAGTGCTGAAACATCTCTCCTGTACAGGATTGTTTAGCCTGAAAAAGGCACTGAGGAGAAATTCCCATACACAAAGAGGGCTGACAAAAAATATGGGGAGGGATTTTATCAGGGAGTATAGTGACAGAACAGGGGTAATATTTTTTATATTTATTTTTAAATTAGAAGAGGGTAGATTTAGATTAGATGTTAGGAATAAATTATTTTCTCAGAAAGTGATGTGGCACTGAAAATGTTGTCCAGACAAGCTGAGGATTCCCCATCGTTGGAATTATTCAAGGTTGGATTTGATGGGGCCTTGGGCAATCTGATCTTATGATCAGCTGTGGCAGGATCTTGGAACTAGATGATCTTTGAGGCCCTTCCAACACAAACCATTCTATGAGTCTATAAAAAATTTTACATAACATGAAAATATTTTTGGAAAACTGATTGTCTAATACTTACATCATGTGGCACAGTCATTAGCGAGAAACTGGAAGGAGTGATTTTACTTCAGTATTCATGTAACTTCACAAATCTATCTGTACTAAATTGACTGTGTGTCTGCTTTTCAAATGTCTTTCATACAACAAACTAGCAAGCAGCTGCATCATGAATACTGAGTATTGCTCTATCAAAATTAATAGAACTTACAGTCACAAATGCAATTTCTAGTCTGCAGTATGTATATTGTATGGTATATTCTGAACTTTGTTCTCTTTGTCTAGATGTGTCTAGAACCCTATTTTTTTTCATCAAGTTGATCAGCTTTCTCTATCAGAACTGAAGGCTATAAGGAATTAACCCTTCCAACAACCCTGACCAGAAAGACCAGAAAGATCATTTCCCATGATCTACTCCAGTGTTTTGACTAATTCTCTCCGCTGACTGAGTAGGCAAGACTACATTTACGAAGTAGTGCTGTCCAATAGAAGTAGATCTATACTATCTCTCTTCTATCTATAATATCTATACTATCTTCTTATAAAAGTCAGGTAAAGAGACCCAATTGATTTTTTAAGTTGAATATATGATTCCAACTCTATATATTCCATTCAAAAATTCCCAGGTAATTTATTTATGTCAACTGAAAAAAAGAACTGGGGGAAAAAAAAAAAAAAAAATTGAAACATTTTTTCAAATTCCTTTCTCAAAACGAAAAGCAGGGCTGCCAGAGCTGCCTGTGTTTCAGTGTTCACAAAGTTAGGTTGGCCGGTGCATCAAAATACATGGAATTATTTGCCATTACTTGGGTTAGTTAGCATTTCACTGCACCCTCTCTTTGTTTTAGTTTCAGCTCAGATAGTGCCGACTGCACATTGATGTTTGATTATTGCTGAAAGATGGTTGCCTGCCTGGGGCCTGGCTGGGTTACTCGTTGGGTAAGAGCCACTATCATGATGGAGCAGGGCAAGGGATGGGCTTCAGGCTGGGATGAGCTGAGTCATACATGGTTGCAGTTTGGACATGTCTGCAATAGAAAGAAGGGTTGCTATCCAGATGGACCTGGTGAGAAAGATGTTTTTTCTGAATCCCCTTTCTTTTTTTCTGGCTCAAAACTCGCTTTTCGAGGCCTTTTTGATGATAAGATTTGCCTACTGCAAATTATCTATCAGGGTTAGTGATGGGTGTCACCGTGCCACAGTACTTCTCTAGGGGGAAGTCTCTGGACTCTCAGGAACACGGCCAGAGACACAACAGCACACCATTGTGGTTATAAGCTGTTAGTCTACTTTATTATTAAGCGCTATTCTATTTATACATGTTAACAGAGCATTCTACAAAACACTGTTCAACCGTTCACACAGGCACTTATCCAATCAGAGCCATGAGACATTCTTTGTTCTTCAGAAGGTGTCCTTGGTTCTCATACTGCTTATCTTGCTCCACAGCTGCTGCTCTGAACAGTTTTTTCTTGTGTTCCCACACTTCTCCTTATGATTGTAAAGATAAGCAGAAGCAGGAGAAGTAGTCTTTTTCAGGTGTCTGGCTTGAAGGAGCTGACCACTGCAAAAAGCAATAATGCTTGTACGTGGCAACAAAGGCCCCACTCCCTGCTGTCTTATCTGTTGGGTCAGGTATGTCACCAACAGAGGGAAAAGAAGAAGAAAGGGAAAAAAAGAAAACAAAACAAAACCTGAGAAATGGGATAAAAGGCCCTCACTAAACTAAGGACCTTAGAGAAGAACTCCCAAAGAAAAGGAACCACTGACAGAGGAATTCCCTGAGGGGAATAAAAAGCCCTCTTAGGAAGAATCCCCTCAGGGCCTACTTTCTGCAAAGCTTCATGGCTTTCTCCCATCCCCCGTGGTGATTGGACCAGTTCCTGAGATCAACAGACCTAATAACCTAATACAAACCCCGTTGGACCCACAGTGGTGACTCTCTCTCTCTTGCTTTCTACAAAGAATCCTTGCTTTTATTTCCTCTCTCTTTTAGAATGGCCTGGATTGAAAAGGACCACAATGATCATCTAGTTTCAACCCCCCATTTTTGCCTGTATTCCTTTCCCCATACTCCTAAGCAATTAGGATTTGTAATAAACTGGTTGGGCTAACATTTGACCCGTTGTGTCTTAATCTTGTTGTCCGATATACACATAGTAAAATAACCTCCTCTCCCTCCTATAAATTGAAGCAAGACACTTGGACATGCTCAAAACAAGAGATCACACAAACGTAGTGAGGTTCACACGATCAAGTACAAGGTGTTGTACTTGAGTCGGGTAATCCCAGATATGTGTACATGCTGGGAGAAGAACTTCTTGTGAGTAGCCCTCCCGAAAAGGGCTTCAGTATCCCGCTGGTTGAAAAGATGAACATTTTTTTTTCACTACATTTATCATCTTCACCTTCTAGAATCCTGTTTTAACTACACTGTAAGAATACAAAGATACTAGGAATTCATCTTGGTTTGTCTTTTCATTAATCATGTCCATCCCTTTCAGCAGGGCAGATATATACCATAGAATGGTTTGCATTAGAAGGGACCTTTAAGATCATCTAGTTCCAACCCTGCTACTATAAACAGGGACATCTCCCTCTAGACCAGATTGCTCAAAGTCCAATCCAGCCTGGCCTTGAATGCTTCCAAGGGCATTCACAATCCCACTGGGCAACTTGTTCCAGCTGTATATGCATAAATACATATACATTTACAATGGTTGCATTGTAATAACTCATAGGATAAACTAAAGTATGAAAATAATATGTAATTATCTCTACATCAAAATGATTTAAAATACTTAATACTCAAAAGAATAAATACAAAATAACTTCAAAAATATAAAAGTAAAATTCTAAATATCTCTCCCACTGTTACAGATTATAAAGACAGAGCACTACTTTTTAATATCTTTTGTTCTCAACCAGTGGGGATGTTACAGAAAAGGTTCCTAAACAAAGTAACAATCCCTAAAGCTGTGTGAATTGCCCTGAGTATTTACACATCTGAAACCAATTAAGAGAAGATTAAAAAATAATAATAATTAAAAAAAAAAAAAAGATGATGACAAATAGTTTTAACTCAGTGTTTTGCAACAGGAATTAACGGTATTTGTCAAGCATCTGTGCCATGAAATATTAGATTTTTCAGCGATAGCATTTCTTCATTTGAATTTCAGTCTAGGGAAGTAGGCTATGATATTCCTCTTTTTTTTTTTTAATTTAATTTAATTTATTATGTTTGCATACAGGAGAAAAAGAAGTCAAAATTGTTTTCATTTGGTTTGTGTTTTTTTGTTATTGTAGGATTTTCTGGTATTATGTAATCAGTGCAGTGGTAAAAAATATCATGTATCATAGTAACAAGAAAAGAATGCACAACATAGTTATTAATACTGCTGCTCATTTTCTAATAAGAGAAAAAAAATGAACCCATTAGGTGTCAAATGACTTTGGTTTATTCATGTGACTAAGTATTGTAATGTGCTGACATAGTTTAATGTTCCCTAGCATTTAGTGTTGCTGA
Organism: Perdix hodgsoniae; assembly: GCA_035772895.1. Classification (NCBI taxonomy): domain Eukaryota; kingdom Metazoa; phylum Chordata; class Aves; order Galliformes; family Phasianidae; genus Perdix; species Perdix hodgsoniae. The sequence goes on along the minus strand of JAPSGF010000059.1, from coordinate 3,613,626 downwards.
ATCAAAGTATGTCATTTGGCCTTTTTAACTACTTAGGGCAGGACATGACATGAATGTCACCCTGAATACAAATATGTTATGATTAAATTTTAAGATTAAATATTCTGTCTCACATCCAGTTCTCCTCATTTCTTTGAAACGCTACAAGTTCACCTAATATTAGGGCATGGGGTAGGAGTGAGACTTGAAATACAGAAGTGAGATATGGTATAGAACATTTTCAAACTTTTTATTCTCAGCCACACTTTATCTTCATTAATTTAGCCATCTAACTATTTCAGCATATATCTTAAAAGAATAACATAGATTTCCTCCACAGTGTGGTGGTTTGGGATGGAATAAAATCCATTTTCTTCAGGCCAGAAAAAGTTGGTATGATGTGTGTTTTGGATTTGTGAGAAAAACAGTGTTGATAAATCACAAAAATTTTAGCTATTGCTGAGAAGTGCTTACATTTAAAATCAGGTACTTTTCTACTTTACATGCTGCACTGCCAGCATGGAAGCTGGGGCAGCACAAGAAACTGGGAGGGAATGGGCCAGGGTAGCTGACACCAACTAACTAGAGGGATGTCAATACCATATAACGTCATAGAATCATAGAATTTCTCAGGTTGGAAAAGACCTGAAAGATCATCAAGTCCAAACACAACCTAACCTTGCTTAGCAATAAGAGCTAGGTAAAGAAAGAGGAAGAGAGGACACTTGGAGTTACGGTGTTTGTCTTTCCAAGTGGCTATTAGGTGTGCTAGAGCTCTGCCTTCCTGGTAATGGCTGAACATTTGCCTGCCAATAGAAAGTAATGAATTATTTCCTTATTTTGTGTTTCTTGTGTGTGTGCAGCTTTTCTTTGTCGAGTAAATTGTCTTTACCATGAGTAATGACTTTTCTCATTTGTACTTTTCTGATTCTCTTCCCAGTTACACTGGGAAGGAAGTGAGCAAGGAGCTGTGTGGTGGTAACTGCCTACTATGTTTAAGCCACAACAGACAGCAGATGAATGAATTAGGTCACCTTAAAAGGGTGCTTCACACTAAAGTTTTTGTTTAGCCACCTTAGATTAAAGCAATATACTTTCTACTGGTAATTCTTTTTCCGCTGACAGTAAAGACAACATTAATACCTAGTTGAATCTATATGAATTTTCATTTTTATGCCTGAAAGTAATGAAGAATAATAATATCTTCAATCTATTGGTCTTTAATATTTGGTTCTTGTTTGTTTCTTTTACATAATCTTCTAATTTGTATTCTCGATTAGCTGTAAATTTATAAATCTGAAACAATATTTCAGTAATGTTAGCAATATTTATATGAATTATATGTACAGTAGTATTTTTTTTTCATATTCGCTTGGTCTCCATTAATAAATGTAATGCTATTTGAAAGGAAATTATGTTATTGGTATATTACTAGCTATTTCATTATATCATTAAGAATAGAACAAATCAATATTTTGTTGCCTAATCTTATATATTCTAATAGCATTGTTTTGTAACTTCTTTTTTACTATTATAAACAGTTTTCTTCTCATTCTGGCAGCTGAGCAGTAAAACACATCTTTTTCAGGTTCATTTTTGTCCAAAAGAGATAATTATGTAAAATTTTATTAATATGGTTACAGTAACTGTTATTTTAGGATTTTCCATAGCATCTCTTAACAAGTCATCTAATAATCATTAATGATTTAGACAGTGTAATAAAGGAGTTTTATGATTATCATTATCCTTCTGTGGGGAAAGTTATCAGTTCTTACTTTTTTAAACAAAACTATGGAATCATATTCTTGATCGTCAGATGACTTTATAATATCACTTTCATAGACGTATTTTACTCCATTTACTTTACTAGACTGGTCATGCAGACCAAACTACAAGAAATAGCTGAAAATCTCTAAGCTGTCATGATGTATTAATTTTTATGTCTTTATGCTGATTTTCAGGATTTTCTTAAAATGATACTAGATTGTCAGAACTGCAAAATCAATACAGCTTGAAATTTACTGATGACCATATAGGTCAGATAGGCTGCAGATTTATCTTGTATTCTTGATTCTAATACCAAATTCTTGATTCTATTAACATATTCTTGATTCTAATAACATTATTAGCCTCAAATATTTTATAAGATATGTCTTTATGTACATGATTTCCAAATCTGTAAATGCTGTTAATTAAAATGAATGTGCTGATACTTAAAGCAGGGAACTGTTAACATCTTAGAATGCAGACTTTAGAAATTCTTCAGTAATTATATTTTGTCTAATCAAACAAAATGAACTTACAGTGTATTCCTTACTGTATGTAGAAATTGTGAACTCTAGTAACAAAGTTTTTCTTAAAACTATTCATTAAGATGGTTACTTTTATTTCTCTAGATAATATTAATCTCTGGAATGTATATAGTGGCTTGGATTTAAGTTTATCCTTAGATCTCATTAAACACATTTCAACTGTGTATATAGACATATATATATATATGAATATATAATTAATTTTTTTATCAATATCACTCTGTTTTTAATTACCATAACCACTCTCTAATAGTAGATCAAATTATGTCTCATATCATTTCTTCGTAAAATTGTTTTATTGGCAAATATTTTCATAAAAATTACTAATAGAGCTCCAACAATTCTGCTGAACAAACTTCCACAATGATTAGTTCAACACAGAATTTTGTAAGGATTAGCAAAATCTTCCTATCACTTACTCCTTTAGCACCTCTTGATTCTGCAGTGATACCACACACAGACTAGGCAGACTGTTAGAATCGTAAGGATGAGGAAAGTTAAAAAAGCAAAACCTAGGCACACACAAGCAGTTTATGCATGTTCCGGAACAGTTGCATCCATATTCTGTCTTGAGATTTTTGCTTACATTGCTTTGCAATAGCTGTGAGAGGGAGTTCTTTCTCTGTACATCCCTTCAGAAGTAGGTAATTCATTTGGATTTTGGGACACAGGGCCATTCCTTTACTCTGTCATGGAATATCTAGATGTAAACACTCGGTTTCCTCCAGCAACTGACATATGAATCTTCAAGCTCCTCAGCCTCACTCAGGTCACTTTTCCTACATCTGACTTATCTGATTCATCTGACTGCATGTACAGTCTTACTGCCAGACAGGATGCAATTTCCAAAGTAAATGAAGATACTGTGTAATAAATACATCATGTGGTAATTAAAGAGTTTATTAGACGAAGACACTTATTTAATATACTACAGATTAAATAAATATATAAATAAATAAAACACTCATATAATAAATTACAATAGAAGCCATTTTCAGAAATGAAATATATATACATTTTTAAAAGCTCATTAAAACTACTGAGAAAAAAAAAATAGCATTCTTGGCTTTGTCACTTTTCCGAATGACTGTTGACAATTATGACAATGTCAAACCAATATGAAAATAAACTTTTTTATGGGCAAAAATGAGATACAACTACCTGGAAGCAGGAACTTACTGCTAGTCTAAAAGTCTAGGTGAAGTCTAAGGAAAACAGTTTAATCAAAATTCTGCACTTCTCATGTGTCTCTTTATAGTAGTACTGATAGTCACAATACAGATTAATGGAGAAAAGTTAAGTGTCACAGTCAACATCACTTTACAAGTCCGTTCTTTTCTGTAGTGTTAGTCTTACACTTCCAGTGTCCTTCCGTGTGATAAATTTGGTGATGCTATTCTTCCTTAAGCAGGTAGCTTGTAGATGTCATCTTTTAAATAAATTATTATTCTTATATTCTCATCACCACAAAATGAAGGTTTCTTAAATTCTCAAGCAATGAAGCAAGAGAACACTGTGGCAGTCATCCAATTGCGCCCACACTGGCTTTCATTAATTTATACCTAATCGTAATAGAGCATAATGTTTTAGAGAGAAACAAAGAAAGAAAGAAAAACACATTTGTGTTTGATTTTTATTGTAGTTGCCATTATGTGACTTGCATTGCTGACAATGTATTTGTCAACTTTATTTGTTAACTTTATTCAGCCACTTATTTTTATGTGAAAGATATTATGAAGAAATTTTCATAATTTTCATTTTTCTTGTGTTTGAAATTCCTGCTAAGAACTCTCTCAAGAAGTTTGCTTCTTTCTGTATGTACATATTGTTCAGTGATCATTTTTCCTTAATGCTCATGCAGGGGAAATAATTCATTTTTTCTTTTAGTTGTTTGTGCATGACATAAAGAAGTCTCACAGATTTTTTTTTCTTTTTTTTAAATTTTTATATTTGCGTAAACTGGCTCAGAAATCTCACACAATAGCTACTAAGCTAAAACATAGTAACACCTCTCTATATATAAATACATGAAGTGCACAACTAAGACAATTTAATTTTACTGTTTTAAACCTGTGAAAAATCCCCAAGACTGTGTTTGCAGGTTTATCTATAAATATATTATTTCTCATCTGAAAAGATAGCAAATCCTGTTTCTCTATCTCCAAACTAGGTCCTGTGCATTTGTTTCTTCTTTCCTGTATTTTTTAGAGAAGGTACCATTCATTTAGACACTGTTTCAGGATGACAGGAGTGTCTTTTGCAACAGGAGACAAATCATGTAGCAGCACCACTGTGATTGTAAAAAAGATTTCTCACATCTGTAAATTTAAACAATTGTATTTCTGTCATGAATCAATAGTTTCAGTGGTGTGACCTTCTTTGCACCTTGCTGTACTGTATTTTCTCAGAACTGTGTACCTTTACTCAGAATCAAAGATACTTTTGTTTTCATTGTGCACTCTGTTTCTTTCCAAAATTGCTGGAGGAGTTCAGCAAGTGCTTTATTCTGTTTTTACCTGTACAAGCATCCTCTATGTACTGAAGATAGGTGTTATATTTTCCTTTGAACATTTCAGGCACTAGAAACAAAGCAACAGAGGATGTGACAATGGCATAAATATCTGCTCCATATTCTAAAGATTTTTATATATGTCGAGTAGATATATATATATATATATATATATATAACAAGTCAGAAAAATATTTGCCATTGTCATTTACTGAATTATTTTTGTATTATACTTTCATTGAGCTTCTTGGTCAACCTATTTTTTATTTTATTTTATTTTTTTAATAGCTATTTTGTAAAGTTTTATTTTATTATAAATATTGTTAGCAAATTAATGATACATTAGATCAAACCAATCCTTGTAAATGTCATACACTCCAGTAAACTGTTCTCCATTGATCACTTCAGAAATATGTCTGTTCAGTAAAGCTTTTTCATTTTCCTATTCTTCTATTAACAATGCCTTTGGTCTTTTGATCTATTTTAATTCATATTGCTCCTCTTTCTTTATGCAAATACCATGCAGCATCCAGTTAAATGGATTTTTTTACAGATGACTGATAGATTATTAAACTTAGGTGAAACAAGCACTTTTGTTATCTTTTATTGTTCCCACATATCTTGGGCAAAAAGAAAAACAAACAAGCAAACAAAAATTTATTCTTGTAATTTTCTTATTTTCATTTTAGATCAGAAATATTGAATTATTTTTTTTTAAAGTAAAAATTATTTTCCCATTTAAGGGACATTTTTTTCACAAATAATGAATATCTGTTAATAATTTTAACTTAATTTTTAATACAAAGTAATTCTTATTGAAGAGAACTGTGGAACACAGATATACATATGCATGTATACATATGTATTTTTTGAAACAGTTATAGAATGTGTGTTGTCTGTATTCAACTATAATACCTTATCAGAACAGCAGATCAACACAGGTATATTCACAAAGTATTACAACTACATACTCGTACAGTCAAATTTACTGTTTTATTTATTTCTAAATATTCAAATGCTGAGCACTGACACTTCTTTTTGTATTGAAATGAATTATAAAACATGAATTTCATAGAATCATAGAATCACAAGGTTGGAAATGACCTTCAAGATCATCTAGTCCAACTGTCCTCCCATTACCACTGCTACCACAAGCACTAAACCATATCTCGTAGCTCCTCATCCTGATGCCTCTTGAACACTGACAGGGACTGTGACTTCATCACCTCCCTGAGCAGGCCATTTCAGTGCCTGACCACTCTCTGAGAGAAAAAGATTTTCCTCATGTCTAATCTAAATCTCCTCTGGCACAACTTGTGGCCATTTCCTTAGCTCCCGTTTGTCACCTGGGAGAAGAGGCCAAATCCCTCCTCATCACGACCTCCCTTCAGGAAGATGTAGAGTGCAATAATGTCTCCCCTGAGCCTCCTCTTCTCCAGACTAAACATTTCCAGCTACCTCAGCTGCTTCTCATAAGACTTGTGCTCCAGATCCCTCACTAGTTTCATTGCCATTTTCTGGATACATTCCAGGGCTTCAATGTCTTTATTGTAGTGAGGGACCCCAAACTCAAGCGCCCCTCACTATACTAGCCTCACAAGGTACACAGTACTCAAGGTGTGGCCTCACCAGTGCTGAGTACAGAGGGATGATTACCTCCCTGCTTCCGCTGACCACACTATTTCTAATGCAGGCCAGATGCCATTGGCCCTCTTGGCCACCTAGGCACACTGTCAGCTCATGTTCAGCCAAGCACTGATCAGCACCCCCAGGTCCCTTTCCTTTTCACAGTCATCCAGCCACTCAGGTCCACATCCAGCCTATAATGCTGCATGGGGTTATTGTGGCCAAAGTTCAGGTCCAGGCACTTGGCCTTGTTGGACCTTATCCCATTCACCTCAGCACAGTGATCCAGCTTATCTAGATCTCTCTGAAGGGCCTCCCTACCCTCAGGCAGATCAACACTACCTACCAACTTGGTGTCGTCTGCAAACTTACTCAGGGTACATTCAATCCCCTCATCTAGGTCATCAATAAAGATATAAACTAGATAGGCCCCAATACCAAACCCTGGGAGATACCACTTGTAATGGGTTGCCAGCTGGACTTAACTCTATTAACTACTAAGCGCTGGGCATGGCCCTCTAGCCAGTTCCTTACCCAGAGAAGGGTATACCTGTCCAGGCCATGGGCATCCAGTTTCCCCATAAGAATACTGCGAGAAACCACGTCAAAGGCTTTTGCTGAAGTGTTGCTAATGTGCCAGCTCCAGCCCTGCTCATTCATCAGCTCGCCCACAAGCCACCAGCCCCCCAAGCACAAGTGCAGCATAGTTGCTGGCTTCAAAAAAAGCCTTGTAAAGATATTTTTGTTGGACTTTTTCACTCCAGATCCCTTTCCCAGTGCAGTCTTACCTGCTCTGAAGCTAGTCTCCACTGCAAATTTCATTCATTTGAATGAAAACTGTTAATCCGGCAGCATGTTATGAGTAATATTTAATTGTATGCCATTTATATTTTCTGAATAATTATTGTTATGCTGCAGAAAAGTGAAATGCTTACAAATCGGAATTCATTCTGCAAGAACAAAAAACATTAAGTATTTTCAAAATCCATGTTGCATTTGCTTTTCAGGGGTTTCAAAAATCTCATCATTAATTATCTGCTACTGAGGAATAAAAAACTTGCACAAAATCAACAAGTATTAAATGTATCCAAAGAAAGTGACACTGGTGAATTCTATTAAAGCAGTTTTAACATCTCTTAAATGAGAGAACCCACATATTAGAAGGATGTCATTTGTAGCCTTTCATGTAGAATCCATAATTCCAATCATAGCTCAGAGAGGGGTCACAGAATTATAGAATGGTAAGTGTTGGAAGGGGCCATAAAGATCACCTAGTTCCAAAGCCCCTGTCATGGCTAAAGATATCTTCCACCAGATCAGGTTGCCCAAACCCCCATACAACATGACCTTGAACACTTCTGTGGATGGGGCATCCACAACTTGTCTGGGCAACCTGTTCTTGTGCTTCACCACCCTCTAAGTAAATAATTTCTTCCCAACATCTAGTCTAAATCTACTTAAAAAATAAAGGCATTATCTCTTGTTCTATCACTACAATTTCTTACAGACCTTATCTCTAGTTTTCTTGTTGGACCCCTTTAGGTGCTGAAAGGGTATTATAAGGCCTCCCTGGAGCCTTTTCATCTCTAGACTGAACAACATGTCTTCATTGGAGAGGTATTCCAGACTTCAGATCACATCAGTTGTCCTCTTACTCTGCTCCAACAGATTTTTTTTATGTTGGTATCTCCATTGCTGAATACAATATTCCATGTGGAAACTCACAAGAGCAGAGAGGGAGAGAGAATCATAGTATAGAATGTCTTGGGTTGGAAGGGAACTCCAAGATCACCTAATTTCACCCTTCCTGCTATGGGCAGTGTTGCCAACCGTTAGATCAAGCACTAGAACAGCCTGCCCACAGCTGCATCTAGCATGCCTTGCATGTCTCCACGGACGGAGACATCCACAACCTCTCTGGGCCACCTATTCCAGTGCCCCACCAACCTCTCTCTGAAAAATTTCCCCCTGGCATCTAACCCAAATCTCCTTTCTTTTAGTATAAGATCCCCTTGTTCTATCACTATCTACCTGTGTAAAAAGTTGTTTTCCTTCCTGTTTATGATCTCCTTTTAAGTACTGGGAGGCTGTAAAGAGGTATTCCTGGGTCTTTCTCTTTTCCAGGCTGAACAAGCCCATCTGCATCAACAGGAGAGGTGCTCCAGCCCTCTGGTCATCTTTGTAGCCCTCCTCTGAATCCTCTCCAAATGCTCCACATCATTCTAATGTTGGGGGCCCCAGACCTAGGTGTAGTACTCCAAATGAAGCCTAAAGAAGACAGAAAGGGATAATCACCTCCATCTCCCTGCTGGCCACTCCTCTCCTGATGGAGCCCAGGATACCATTGGCCTTCTGGGTTGCAAGCGCATATTGTTGGCTTATGTTAAGTTTTTCAGATATCAGGACCCCTAAGTTCTTCTCAGCAGGGCTGGTCTCAAGAAGTTCTTCTCCCCATCTGAACACATCTGGGATTGTTCCAACACAAGTGAAATACCTTCCAAATGGCCTTTTTGAACCACATAATATTGATGAGTCTATAGACAACATTTAGTACTTTAAGAAGTCTTTGTATATAAAAGACTTACCAGTTCAGACAGAGCTTAAGCATCTAACAGAATTTTGAGGGCCAAACCTTAACACATTCTAAAAAACACCAAACCACTAGAGATGAACACTGTTGCTCTTTTGGATATGACCTACCAAAAGAAATAATGCATGATCCTATCATCAGTACAAAAAACATGGACAAAAATTGTTTATTCACATTAGTCACAAAATTGTCAGAGAATATTAGAAGGCAACCCATTAGAAGATGGGAAAGTTTTTGTTGTTGTTTTGGGTTTTATTTTGTTTTGTTTTGTTTTGCTCTCCCCAAAGTATTCAAGTTAGGAAACTCCTTTACAGAACTATATAAGTTGTATCAGAAAATATATGTTATGGATTGCATAAACACTTCATTAGCTTCCACTATAAGCCTATAAGCATTTGGATTCTGACGATTATTCTGGGAATCATACATTATTTTCCCCCTTTCCCTCTCCCCGTTTGTTTGTTTGTTTGTTTTCTCCCAACAGCACATCATTTGTCCATTTTTAGAAAGAAAATATTGATCTGACCCAGTACTTTTGTATTTGTATTTTTGTGTTCAAGGAAAACTCTACAGGTCAGAAGCTCAAAATATCACCATGTTTATATGATCTGAAGATCTCAGTACAGTGGCAAAGAAGAATACAGGAGATGAAAATTGCTGAAGATGTTAGGAGTCTAGCTGAGGTGATGAAAGCGAAAAGGAATTTAAAAAAAAATATTTCCTTCACATAAGTTGAGAATAAGATTGAAAATAGAAATTATAATATTAGGACCAAAGAGTGAGATGACAAGCAAGCGTCTTAAGCAAATAAAGAAAAAAATAATAATAAAATAGGTAAGAAAAGATGGTTGTATAAAACAATTTCCATAGTGCCCATAGTGAGACATAAAATGGGTTTTTGAGGACATTACTGGAGATTTCTGTGTTTGGCACACTCTAAATACTATCAATCAGAGGAAAAAAGAAAGAAAAAAATAAACAAATCTTGTAGAACATAATACTTCTTGGAAGTAAGAAAGAGTAAACACCTTCAATTGTTTTTAATGCGTCTAAAACTTGACAACTTCATAAAATATTACAGTTGGAGCTGTAAAAGATTGCCAACATGATTTCTAATATCAACAGATGAATAATTCAGGTCACCAGCTACTAGTGCATTGTGTTTTATCCTGGCAGGTGGCTTCATCACACATTTGATTGCTTGCTTCCCCTTCTTCCCAGTAAGATGGAGGAGAGAACCAAAAACAAAATAAAGCAGAAGAATTTGTAGATTGAGATAAAACTGGTTACTAAAATAAAAAAAATTTTAAAAAAGGAAAATGAAAATAATTATATATGTAGGTGAATACATATAACAGATGATGCACAGGCAATTACTCACCAACCACAAATCAGTGCCCAGTTTGCCCCCTGAGCAGTAGAAGAGAGAGAGATGAACTCCTACTTTCTTCAAACTCTCTTTCTGCATGATATCATGTGGTATTGAACATCTCTTAGGCCACTTTAGGTCAATTGTCCTGATTCTGTCCCCTTCTAGCCCTCTGCAAATATGAGCTGAAAAGCTAAAATGGCTTTGTCTCTGTACAGCACTGCTCAACAATAACTATAAACATTGGTGTATTATCAGTATTGTTTTTTCTCTTAGAACGAAAACAGCATCATATCAGTCACTCTGAAGAAAACAGTCCTGTCCTAGCTAAAACTAAGATACTGGGTTATCATGTACATATCAAGCACTGTAGGCTAAACATTAATTTGAACCTCTGAAAGCTGACTGGACATTTACAAAAATTCTTGAAAATATTCTTTTTCCCTACTTTCCCTTTTCTCTTCCCTTTTCCCCCTTCCCTTCTCTTCCCTTTTCTCTTTTCTTCCCTTTCCCCTTTCCTTCAATTTCTTTCCCTTCTTTTTGGAAAAGATCTAAGGATGTATCACTAACCTGAATTATATCTGAGCAGGAACTTTCTGTTGTATATATCTCTTAGATGAGTAATATCATTGTATCTATCATGCAGTTCAAATATCATTGCCTCCATCTGTTTGTCAGTCCCTGTTCCTCCCTCCAACTCTTCCTCCCTTTGTCTGTACATCCATTCATCTAACTTTTCCTTCCTTCCTAGAGATCATGAACATCTGTTATTTTTTGGAGTAATCATAATTTTTTTTAGCAAACATTATATCTTCTAATGAAGTCTATTCTTTGTACTCCCTTCTTTTTCATTTCTGACAAAGGAGAATACAACAGATTCTGAAATTAATGGAGACAATCTGCAATTGGTGAATTTTAGCATCCTTTTAGGTTTACACTCAATCAAGGGATAGAATTTTCTCAGGAAAAAAAAATAAAATGATATAAATCAAACTAGACTCTTTTGCAATGTATTTGAGAATTTAATCCATCATCAGTAAGCTTATACAGCATCCAATTTTCTCTCCCTTGCTGCTCCAACAGCAGAAAGCACACAGCATAAATTTCACTTCAATATCTTCTGGTATATTTTATGTACATGTTTTTTCTGCTTGGTCAAACAGTATTTCCCGCAAAGAATACTGAAAACAGCAATGTAATTATTTTATTAGTTACTTTGATTAATATGTCACCATAAAAACATTTGATTGTGTGTACATGGACACGTGCATATATACTTTATGTGCGTTGTCAGCAACATTTGAGAAAACAAAATATAAGTAGACATGAGCATACTAAATAGGACAAGCATGCGGTCTACAACCAGTCTTTGCATCTTGCATCTATGTCACGTCCTAAATGTAAACAAGCTGGTTGTAGAAGCTAATTCCAACAAGGTATTTGTAAACCATGTGCAATACGCTCTGATAGAACTCGCTCATAAAATCTGTTTGTGAAAAGTGTCTTTTAAGCATTATTATTCATTTTTTCCTCTTTCCTACTTTTCTTCTTCATCTCCTTTTTCTTTTTTATTTCCTCGAGTAATAGTACAAAGATCACAATAGCTTGTGAGAAATAAAAGGAAGTCTGAGAAACGCTTCTATTTCACACAAACTGGAATACAGGAGGTTCTATCTGATTATCAGGAAGCATATATTAACTGTGTCAGTGTCAGAGCACTATAACAATGGTTGCCCAAAGAATTTGTAGAATATCCCACCTTTAAAATCTTCAAAACCCTAGGTGTGGTCGTAAGTGGCTTTGTTTGCATAAGGAAGTTGGACTGGATGACCTCCAGAGATCCCCTCCAACCTTAGTCTTTCTGTGATTTTGTCATTATCTGTTCTAACACACTATCAAGGGAGATATAAAGGACAACTTTTGAACATACCATGTTTGTTTGAGATTTCTCAGTTATAAGGGAAATTGACATACATGAAAAACAAAGAAAGAAAGAAAGAAAAAAAAACAACAACAACAAAAAAAAAACATCCCAGAGAGTAACTTCCAATAAGCTGTGTATACTGAGTTCTGAAGTCACAAATAAGTAACTGAAACAACTTTTCTGTTGCTTTTGTTACATAGATTATTTATACTCATCTCACAGGATGCAACCTTTGAGTCATGCCATCAAAAAACAGAAAGGAACAGTGTTCTGTTATGCCCTTTCTAAAGGTATTTTTGTGTCACACATACCTATCAAAACCAGCTTTCAGACTTCTCTTTTTTTTAAGCAGTTCTTGCTTTAAGTTATAGAAGGAAAACTGCTGTAGCACAGAAGGCATCAGATTTTAAACACATTTTTTGCTTCTACCGTGATCCTGAGGAAGATCAAAATATTAATCAGGCTGCAGATTTCTTGTTTTTCTCAAACAATAAATAAATCCTTCATACCATTGTTCTCTCCAAATTTTATAATTCTGAACCAGAAATACATAAGTTTTCTCAGTAGATGAAATGATTAACACCATGTATATTAGAAGTAAAGTGTAATATTCTGTGTTCTCACCAGAAATGATTAGTATGTCAATGTGATCATGCATAATTAATTATTTAAATTATGATTTAATGCATTTCATGTATTTGTAATTGCCTCTGATTATTTCAGCAACTTTGTTTTAATTATAAAAAAAGCAACAATGAAAGTTTGTACTGCTTTCAGATAAAATATTAATTTTTTTGTTATGAATTACAATATCCAGTGGGAAATAACCAGTTTACTAAGCTACCATTATTGCCCTACAGAGACCGTGCAAAATGAAATGAAATTGTTTCATAAAAGTTATTCCATGCATTCAGAAAGGGAGAGAAAGAGAAAGAGAAAGAGAAAGAGAAAGAGAAAGAGAAAGAGA
>JAPSGF010000059.1:3577487-3600340 GCA_035772895.1 Perdix hodgsoniae | reverse complement strand
AAGAGAAAGAGAAAGAGAAAGAGAAAGAGAAAGAGAAAGAGAAAGAGCAGGATCTGTTTAAAAAGTGTATTCATTGTTAGCAGTCTAGCACAAAGTAATGTATTCATTAAAACTAAAATCTCCTCTCCTATCTGCACAATGGAATACTTACTATCTCTTCTGCTCTTTTTGCAAAGAACTTATACTAGTGTTTCTTCATATTCAGGAAGATCAGAATAGTCCTACAAATCTGTTTTGATATCATGAAAAAGTCAGAAGATTCTAACAAAAACCTGAGGCTGCAGTTTTCTTTCAGCAGATGAATGGTGTGCCAGCTGATACTTACAGAATATTTGCACAAAGACTAAGAAGAAATAAGGATGATATATCGAACTTCCATGGAAATATTTTTGTTTTTTTCCCCTGCCCCACAGGTTTTCATCATGGTTTACTGTTTCAATAATAATATTATAATATAGCATTTTTTTAAATCTCCTTTCCTAAGATACTTTGAGATGCTCCATCCATGGCTTAGCTTATTATTACAAAATCCTAAGACAGAGCAGGCTGCAGATTTCTGAGATTCTATGAATATTTCTAAATTCAGAAACTCCTTACTGTTTTCCTGTTCCCTGATGCAAATCTTCCCAGTATACTGTTCTTGCCCTACTTTTTCCTGAAAATAAATCTGATGTATGAGCAGGGAAAAAGCTGTGCTGCTTTCTAGGATGTTATCTGTGTTTGCCCAAGAGGAGACCAGAACTCTTGGACATGTTGCACTGGAACTTAAACACAGACCAAGTTTCCTGGTTTATAAAATGAAGACGCACAGGCTGTTCAGAACAGAATATATAACACAGCAAAACAGATTTTCAAAGCTTAGTAAAGCTCTTTCAGCCTTTTATTGTCTGTTGTTAATGCATTAACTAATACATCAGAATACTTTTGTATACTGCCCTGCTGAAAAAATATGTAAAATTAAAAGATGCTTATATTTGAATCTATGTTTGAAAACGTAGATTTTAGTATCTACTTTCAGAATACTATGCCTTTTTAAGCAAGTACTGGATTATTAAAGTTAAAGACCATAAATGTTGTGCTTTACTTAGAATATCAGCATTAATTTGAGTCCTTAAACATGACATAGTCACAAAGATATTGTTTCTTACATGCTTTTTTTTTCCCAAAAAATTATTTATGTTTACCTTAGCTTATTCATTTCTCTACTTAATACTTTACTATGGGCATATGTCTTAACACATTTGAAACTTTACATTAATTACAGGACAAAGCCTTTCTGTTGTAAACACTTAGGTGCAATCAGATGAATATGGAATTGAAAACTTTATGTTTGTTTCTTTGATGTATTGTACATTTATGCACACTTACACAAGAAACATTAACAGATAAGACCTACAGGAAGTATGTCATAAAATATACACGGTAAGCATAAAACTGCAATCTTTCAGCACTTCCCTATTCACATTTCTCTTACTTATGAGTCATGTGACATGAGGGAGTAGCAAACAGCTGTAGTGCTAATGTCAGCTATTGGAATAGGAAATCTTTTGTCTCTTTAATAGATATTAATGATTCTACATGGCAAGTTTAGTAGACTCTTCTTTTATTAGTTATAGTTTATCTGCATAATAAATATTTTATTCTTTATTATGATTGTGATAACTTTCCTGCCTCGATGTTGCAATTGGCTAAATTGTGAGGTAATATAATCTTTTTTTTAGTGATGGTCTTTGAAATTACCTACAAAATTCTTCACCTTGCTGTCTCTCTCATCATACCAGATTCAGCAGTCACAGGAGAACTGTCCACATATCTTGTTGCTGAGGTGCTGGCTTAGAATGATTTGCATTTTCTTTTGCTAAGCCCGATACAGAAGTTAGATTTCACTCTTTCTATCTTCAGTGTTTTACTATTAAGAGTAATGTACAATGCCAACAATTGTTTGTTTGTTTCTTTCTTTCTTATACATGTGCATGCTATTCAAGCAAATTATGAATATTCAGACACACAAATGCCAGTTGTTAAACCTCAAAAATAAATAAATAAATAAATAAATAAATAAAATAAAATAAAATAAATAAAATAAAATAAAATAAAATAAAATAAAATAAAATAAAATAAAAAGCCAACCTGGTGAAAACATAGAACTGCCTGAATACAGTGACTGAATTTCGGGTATCCATGTGTAAACTAGGAAACCTGACAATATAACTGCTGCTACAAAAGTAAAATCTCCTTCCCGTTTTATTATTATAGCCCACAACATCAGAAGTGGATGTTGGTGGTATGGCACTAGAGGTTGAACCTTCCCATCAGTATTTCATTGAACTTTGTTATTGTACAACTAATGGAAGAGAGGCAGTCAAACAAAAATTGCATCTGACTTGAAGTGCATATAAAGCAAAGGTGTGGAATTGAATTCCCCCATGCAGAAAAAAATTGGACCAACTGACATTCATCAGTGCTTGCTGAATGTTTATGGAGAACAAACGACAGATGTGAGCAAAGTGAGGCAGTGGGCGGCAAGTTTCAGCTATGGCAACAGTGAAATTGGGTCAAACTCCACTGGTACAAAACTTTGCAGTTGTGGTATGCAGGTTCTTTACTTGTTCATTGCTGATGAAAATGCATAGCTAATGGAGGTGACCATGTTGAAAAATCACAGAATCACAGAATCACAGAATGGCCAGGGTTGGAAGGGACATCAAGGATCATGAATCTCCAACCTCCCTGCCACATGCAGGGCCACTGACCTCCCCATTCAATACTAAACCAGGCTGCCCAGGGCCCCATCCAACCTGGCCTTGAACACTTCCAGGGACAGGACATCCACAACCTCTCTGGGCAGCCTGTTCCAGTACCTCACCACTCTCTCTGTAAAGAATTTCCCCCTGACATCCAACCTAAATCTTCCCTCCCTCAACTTTAAACCATTTCCGCTCATCCTGCAGTTATCAACCCTTTCAAAGAGTTGATTCCCCTCTCCTCTGTAGGCTCCCTTTAGGTACTGAAAGGCTGCAATGAGGTCACTCCGCAGCCTTCTTTTCTCCAGGCTGAACAAGCCCAGCTCCCTCAGCCTGTTTTTGTAGAGGAGGTGCTCCACTCCCCTAATCATCTTCGTGGCTCTCCTCTGGACCCTCTCTAACAGCTCCCTGTCTTTCTTGTACAGGGGGCTCTAGACCTGGACACAGTACTCCAGATGGGGCCTCACAAGAGCAGAGTAGAGGGGAACAATCACCTCCCTGTCCGTGCTGGCCACCCCTCTTTTGATGGAGCCCAGGATATCATTTGCCTTCTGACCCGCATGGGCACGTTGCCGGCTCATGTTAAGCTTTTCATCTATCAAGACCCCCAGGTCCTTCTCTGCAGGGCTGCTCTCAAGGACTGCTCCTTTCAGTCTGTATGGATGCCTGGGATTCCTCTGGCCCAATTGAAAAACTCTGCACTTTGCCATATTGAACCTCATCAGGTTCACCCGGGCCCACCTTTCTAGCCTCTCAAGGTCTCTCTGAATGGTATCTTTTCCTTCTACCATGTCAACCTCACCGCTCAGCTTGGTATCATCAGCAAACTTGCTGAGGGTGCACTCAATTCTGTCATCAATGTCATTGATAAAGATGTTAAAGAGCACCAGTCCCAAGACAGACCCCTGGGGGATGCTGCTCACTACTGGCCTCCACTTGGATATAGAGCCATTGATGACCACCCTAGTCTGCGGTCTTTCAACCAGTTTCTTATCCATCGAGTGATCCACCCATCAAATCTACATTCCTCCAATTTGGAGATAAGGATGTGGTGGGGGACCATGTCAAAGGCCTTGTTCAAGTCCAGGTAGATGACATTGGTCGCCTTCCCCTTGTCCACCAATGCCATCACTCCATCATAGAAGGCCACCAGATTGGTTAAGCATGACCTTCCCCTGGTGAAGCTGTGTTTGCTGTCTCAAATCACACGCTCATTCCTCATGTGATCAAGCATGTCATCCAGGAGGATCTGTTCCATGATCTTCCCAGGCAGAGGTGAGACTCACTGGCCTATACTTCCCAGGGTCTTCCTTGCTCCCTTTCTTGTAAATGGGAGTGATGTGACCCCTCGTCCAGTCATCCAGATCATATAGGAGTGTGAGAAGGAGATTGATTGGTGGTGCCAGTCCCTATTAGCCCTGAGATCTTGGTGTGTAACTGAGGCACCACATGGAGCATGTCACTCCCTTCTGCCTCATAAACAGATGGGAAAGGGGAAACAGCAGGTGGGAGAGGGAAACTGGCATGCTCATGGTGCTGCAGTGAGCCTCCTGTCCTCTCTTCCCCCTAGCAAAAATTTGAGAAAGGAGGAGCAGTGGAAACAGGTACTGGCTCAGCGAAGTCCGCATCCCCCATCCCAAACATCCTCAGTTCCCCAGGTCCCTCTGCACAATAGGTTTGAGGCCCTGGAACTCGAGGCAGAGGTGAGTGGGAGTGTGGAGGGAGGTCCACCTGTGAGGTTGCCTCGGGTCAACTCCATGCCTCAAGACTGCCTCTATCTGGAAGGACAGAAGGGTGGTTGTCATAGGCAACTCCCTGTTGAGAGGAACAGAAGGCCCTATATGTCGGCCTGACCCTACCCGTAGGGAGGTGTGCTGCCTCCCTGGGGCATGAGTCAGAGACATTTTTAGGAGACTTCCTGGACTTATTCACCCTTCTGATTATTACCCCTTATTAATAATTCAGGCTGGCAGTGACGAAGTTGCTGAGAAAAGTCTCAGGGCTATCAAGAAAGACTTCAGAGGACTGGGGCAGGTAGTTGAAGGAGCAGGCATGCATGTGGTGTTGTCTCTTATACCTTCAGTGGCAGGGCAGGATACTGAGAGGATCCAAAAAACCACCTCATAAATAAATGGCTTAAAAGTTGGTGCAAACACAGGAATTTGGAGTATTTGGACCACAGGGCAACTTACTCGGCATCTGGCATGATGGCTGAGAATGGAAGTAGCCTGTCTCTGAGCAGTAAGAGGATCTTAGCTAAGGAAATGGCGGGACTCATTGAAAGGTCTTTAAACTAGGTATGAAGGGGGAAGGGGACAAAATCAGGGCCACTGGGATTGAGCGGGTTGTTTGAGGGCTTGTACCAAACTTGATGGGCTATGACAGTGAAGTACAAAGGGATGGATTAGGGCACGGAGGTGCCTATTCCATAACTTGAACACCACCACTGAGGGCTATCGGCTCTTTAGAAGGGATAGGCGAGGTAGGAAGGGTGGGGGAGTTCCCTCTATGTAAAAGAGTAGATTGACTGTGAGGAGCTCCCTCTGAGAAACAGTCAGGAACAGGTTGAGAGCCTGTGGTTAGAACTAGGAATGGGTCTAACAAAGGCCAGCTGGTGATAGGAGTATACTACAGTCCACCTGATCAAGGGGAGATTTTTGACAAGGCTTTCTTCTTCTGATGAGGGAGGCTTCGTGCTCACAGGCTCTTGTCCTGATGGGGGACTTCCACCACCTGGATGTCTGTTGGAAAGACCACACGGTAAGCTGCAAGAGGTCCAGGAGGCTCCTGGAATAATTTATGATAACTTTCTGGTCCAAATATTGGACAGAATGACCAGAGGTATGAAGTGTTGCTGGACCTGCTGCTCACCAACGCAGAGGAGATCATTAAAGGCTTTAAGGTTGGAGTCGGCCTGGCCTGCAGTGACCACACCCTGGTTGAGTTCGTGATCTCGAGGGATGTGGGCTTGGCAAAGTGTGGCATCGGGAAACCTGGACTTTGGAAGAGCAAACTTTAAGCTCTTCAATAGTCTGTTGGCCAAGATCCCCCTGTAAAAACAAAGATGTTGAGGAGAGCCAACTACTCTTCAAGGATGCCTTCCTGAGAGCGCAAGAGCTCTCCATCCCTCTGAATAAGAAAGTGGGTAGAGGAGGTAGAAAACTGGCATGGCTTGGTGAGGACCTGCTGGGCACAATGAGGGCAAAGAAAGGTGCATACAAGCTCTGGAAACAAGGGCGTGTTACCTGGGAAGAATACAGGGATGCCATCTGGACTTGCAGATGTGGGATCAGGAAAGCCAAGGTGCAGGCAGAACTGAACTTGGTGAGGGACGTGAAAAACAATAGGAAGACATTCTACAGGTACATTGGCCAGAAGAGACAGACCAAAGCATGTGTACCTCTTTTGGTAAATGTAAAAGGAGAACTGGCTTCAATGGATGAAGAGAAGGCTGAGGTACTGAATGAGTTCTTTGCTTCCATCTTCACTGGTGGCCAGGATTCCAGTACTTCTCATGTTCCTGAGCCATGCATCCCTAAACCTCTAGGTGGGGACTGGGGTGGTAAATCCCTCCCCACTGTGAGGACAGAGAAGGTCCAAGACCACCTCAAGAGACTGAATGTGTACAAGTCTATGGGGCTGTATGGCGTGCATCCCAGGGTTCTGAAGGAGCTGGCTGAGGTAGTTGCCGAGCCGCTCTCCATCATATTTGAAAAATGGATGGTGTTTCGTAGCTGAGAATTCTCTCTAAGAAATAGTGGTATTTTGCTATTACGGAAATAAATAGGGCGCATTATTTTCAGAGTGTCCTACATATATGAGGAATAATTCATTCCATTCTGACATATAATCATATCCAAGATAGATAGGTCATATCTGTTGCAAAGCAAGTCACTTATTTCTCCATGAAATAAAAGAACACTGTAATAAACTAATTCAGATATAAATGGTTATTGATGACATCTGTAATTTGGTGAAATAAATCCCACATGCCATACGATTAGTATGACTTTTGTTTGTGTTTAGAAATATATTTTCTTAATTTTCCATTAGAAACAGCATGTTGTGTAAGTTAGCTGGGTTTTCTTTATGGACAGTTAGGAGAAAGACATTTCTAAAAAGTGACTCATCTTGGAGTACAAATGAAATAATTTCCTAAAGCCATTGGTTTTATCTGCTATGGAAGAACTATATACAGTCATGTTTGACAGCACTGTTTAAACATAAAACATAAAGAAAGATAAAGTGAGTTTAATCCTTTCTTACAACCAGTTTAGTTCCTATACTTAAATACTATTGAGGGGAATTATAGGGAGACAAAACAAAAAGGTAGAAAAATCCTACTAATCTGTCTTGTTATAATACAATCATTCACATACCTATATTGTGCATTTATTGTGGTGCTATATATGTTCTTTTCCTGGATACCTAGTATTTTTGTTAGAAATCATGTTCTTTAACTGTTTTGTACACCGAGAAATTAGACAAACTATAAAACATAATGGAATTTTCTGTTCTGATTGCTTCCTGAAAACAAATCTATATAACTAGGCAGTTCTGATAAGAAGGGTTTTTTTCTTGTCTTTTTAGTTTTGGGTATGTTGTTGTTGTTTTACATTCTAACAGGCACATATGTGACAAAAAATATATGTAGCAAATTTTGTATAATAGTTAAAGCAATCCTATTTTATTTTCATAGCTGACCTTCTTGGCGATGCCATGTCTGACTTGATGGAAATCATTATAGCAATTTCCCACAGGCTGTAAAAAGCTACAAAATGGTATAGTGATTCACACTTAAAGTTCACTGCCAGAAATAGTGAATTTTTCCTGTCATGATGGCAGGAAAGAAGAGAAAGAGAAAATTTATTACAAACAAGCAAAAAACAAACGAACAAAGAAAAAAATCGGAGCCTGAAGGAATTCAGGCATTCATGTACGATGTGTGTAAAAGTTAAAGTGTTATTTTACCTATTAACATAAATTATACAATGTGCATTTTGTTGTTGTTGTTGTTGTTTGTATTTATCCCAATAGAAATGTGCAAGTTGGTGTGAGAATCAATACTGGCAAAGAAACTAAGGACTGGAAAAGCTGTTGTTACTGTATCCATAACACTATCAGATATAATAAGCAAGGACTTGGAAGAGATGTGATAGAAAAAATATCCTGCAAGTATAATAATTTTTTTTTTGGAATTACCATCTCAGAAGAATTGAAGCTGAGATAATAACTTCAGCTCTTTAGCACTTCAGTGTTTTAATTCAAAAGCAGCAAGGATGCTGGGAGCTATTAATCCAAAATTACTCAATGTGTAATTGAAGTGCTCAGAATTTCTCTGAGACTTCCCAACTTCCCTCCGGTTTTTTTGCCAATAGTTAGTGTGAGGTTTGCCAAGAATTTTATCTTTAAACTAGTTCAATTTCAAGTAATTTATAACTTGTTTCTTCTGTAAATATAAATATTCATTTTCATTTTAAATTAAGTCTTCTCTTTGGCATCTGTCTAAACTGAAATATTTATAACTATTTCTACTCTTCCCTGTTTTTTCAAAGAAATATTCTACATATATACACACATATTTACCTCTATCTCAGAAGAAAAATAAATAAATAAATAAATGAATGAATAAATAATGAAAAAGTCATCAGCAAACAAAAACAAAATAAATGCACAAAAGACCAGCCTTTGAAAATACATAAGCATATTTGTGGACTTGATTAACACAGAAATTAATATAAATAAATTCATATTAAAATAATGTGCTTTCAAAGAAAAACAAACCCATGCATGGGGCACTCTGTGTAGTAGACTGTGTAATATGGAAAGAAAAAGTATGTGCACTGAAAGTTATTTTAAGCGTTCTGTAAAATAGATAAATAAATAAAATATTATATATAAAGAACATCTGAAAGGAAAGATAAAGTTATATGTATTATCTTAAATTCATCACATGTTACAACTATACTGATCATCTGAAAACAAATGGGTCACAATGGGATCCAATCCTGTGATTGTATAGTGAGGATTTATTGAACAGAGTCCTGACAGATTTCAAAGTGCTGTCATTGAAGTATATTTGTTTAGTATGTCAGTGTGCTACAAAGTGAAACTTAGGCTCTCAATCAAACTGTTTTGGCCTTTCTTTTGTCAATATATTTCCAGTGCTTTTACTCTTCTGAAACTCAGTACACAAATCAGAATTCGAGTTCTGTCCACAAAGTCCTTTAATATGCTTTCCAGACTTTGTTGTTATTGTTCATCATCTCAAAACAAAGGAACAGCAACAACAACAATAACAACAAAAAGATAAGAAAGGAATTAAAGCAGAAAAAAAAAAGAAAAAAAAAAGAAAAAAAAGGAAAAAAGAAATATTTGCTTATAATCATTCTGGTCTAAGAAACCAAAATATGAGAAGAAAAATGACATTTGGGGGGAGGGGAAACATTTGTTATATAAGGCAACAGTAAAAAAAAAAAAAGCTGAGTGAAAAACTCAAACTTCTGAAAGAACAAATAAACATAAGTAATTTGTATATAAAGGCTTATACTACTAAGATGGGATATTGAGATTTTACGGAGACCAAAGAGATGTATATGTTGTAAATCAGGATAATTTCATGGCAATTAAGCAACTAGAAGAGTATGTCAACTTAGCAATCAACAGAATCTGTATATAAAATAAAATCTATTAAAAACAAACAAACAAAAAAAAAACAAACAACAACAAAACAAAAAACACGCAGACATCTAGGAATGGCAGGCCGTAGATCACATTCTATCAGATAACAGAAAATGAAAGTAGGATTATTCATCATCTCTTATTCCATACTAATTTTCAACTTAAAATAGTAAACTCATGTCGCAAAAATATAAAAATCAGCAGTACAATTATGAAATAATTCATCTTGCAATACACTGCTGTGCCTTGTGCCTTCAAATAAGATACTTCTGAAAATAGACCAAAAAAATGTATATGTAAAGCTTGATTCAAAGTACTATTTAATTGAGTTAGAACATAATTTTATAGAACAAGTTTACAGCATATATATTGATAAGGTTTGTGGGTGTGTAACGTCAGTTGCACAGATGGCCTATGTTCAAACAATGAGTTAATACTTAATAGTTAAATATATATCAAAACTGTGATAGCAATAGTTATATGAAATCACACAAAGCTAAACAAAAAATAAATGTAATTCCATAACAGCTACCTGCTTGTGAGATAACTCCTAATTACTAGGCTTAAACAAAATTTATAGCACATCAAGACAAGTACAGGAAAAATAAGCCTCGAAGTTCTGAGTTCACGTGATGTTAATATAAAATCTGAAGTCTTCTATCAGCAATAGAAATAAGGTAATTATAAGGCTATAAGGTTGCAGTCTACACTGAAGTTGTATTTCTAAAAAGGGTCTCTATTGTCATCTTAGAGTTTACACTTTTAATTAATAGAGAGATTATCCAGAAAATTCATGATTAATCACAAATGCTGCAGTTTTCTGATGACTTACCCTATTTCCTTTTGCTTAACTTGTAAGTAAAATTATGTTCAATGACTTGGGAAATAAAAAGGTGAAGTGAAAATCAGAATAAGTAAAATTTTTAAGGTTTACAAAGTTTGTCAGAGACTTAGAACTTAATGAGGCTTTGAATAATTAGATACATTTCAGGACTTTATGAGAGAAAATTGAGACAGAGTGTTGTTTTTATCCCTCTTCTCAGATGGAATACATTTTAACAGAGATGAAACATTAAATTTTTACATTTAATTTTGGTTGAAGGGAAGGTGCGTTATCAGTTCTCCATGGGTGTATGATTTCCTATTTTTCCAAAGGTGAACTTCTAACACAGAGGCTTTT
Source organism: Perdix hodgsoniae (assembly GCA_035772895.1). Lineage (NCBI taxonomy): Eukaryota > Metazoa > Chordata > Aves > Galliformes > Phasianidae > Perdix > Perdix hodgsoniae. Next base: position 3,589,735 of record JAPSGF010000059.1, on the reverse strand, counting down.
TTCAGACACACTATTACAAAAATAGCAGAAGTGCTTTCCACAGAAATGACAACAGTGCGAAGTTTAGATGTGAAATAACATGAGAAAATCTTGTCTGATTAATGTTTTTGCTCTAGTGATTTAAAATATACAATAGTGGTTTGAATGTAATTTTTACTCATTTTGCCAGTTAGTTTAGTAGTTTCATTGCATAGTTCTTCCAGGAGAGTGTAAAAAGTGCTATCTGTCTTCAAGATTGAGTCAGAAATCTCAGCTGTGCTTACTGCCACTTTAATGACATCCTGACATGAAACAACCATAGGAAATTAATAGATATGACATGGGACATACATTTTTACGGAGGATCCTGGAAAGGTACTGTAGAATGCCTCGTACGGCATGAGTTACTTGGGCTCAGGCAGACCATTCAGATTGTACATTCATTAGCTGTTTTTTATATGGTACATTCAGTGCCATCTGAGACATTTTGAGACATCCAGCTATATATTTTGGACTGGTATGTATGATACAGAGCTGGTTTACACTTTTCAAAAATCCATCTGATAACTATGGAAAATACTGAAAAAAATAAGTAAATATTTCACAGAATCATAGAATCATAAAACTGCTCTTTACTAGCCACATTAAGAGTATAGCATTACAATCATAGAATCACAGAATTTCTCAGGTTAGAAAAGACCTTAAAGATCGTCAAGTCCAACTACAACCTAACCATACTAACTTAACTCTAACAACTCTCCACTAAATCATGTCCCTGAGCACCACATCCAAGTGGATTTTAAACATGTTCAGGGATGCTGACTCAACCATCCCCCTGGGGAGCCTTTGTTTACATCAATTTCTGTGGTTCTGTAGGGGAAAAAGTAAATATATATATATATATATATATATATATATATATATATATACACTTCAGGAGTGATCAAGCACTGGACAACCAGATCTCAGAAGCTGAGATGTCTTGGTCATTGGAGAAATTCTTAACTCAACTGGAAGTTGCTCTGAGAACAACCTGCTCTTTAATAGACCTATTCTGCTCAGGAAGATGGACTAGGTGATCTACAGAGATAATATAAAAGCTAAGATTTTAAGATAAACTTATGTTTCCAGTATGATACAAGAATTTCTAAGTTATCGAAAGCATCCATGTGTAGCTAGCAGATAAAATAAAGGACTTGCAGAAACCCCAAACATTTTTTGTAGTGTAAGCTGAAGGCCAGACATTATACCAAGAATATGTGACTGAACAAACAGCCAAGATGAAATTGACTTAATTTTACAAGTCAAGATTTAGATGGAGTTTTTTATTTCTATGGAGTAACAAATACTTGTAGTATTGCAGTACAGTAGTGCTATTTTTAGTAATTTCAGTATTACAGTAATTTTAGTATTTAGTTTTTAGTAATTTTAGTATTACAGTAACAGTAGTGCTATTTATTTATTTATTTTTAACTATCATGTGTGGAGACTGGAAGTATATAAATAATTGTGATGAGTTCATATTAAAAAAAATGTTTATGAAAGATCTTGCTAATGTATTCTGAATATGCTGATAAACACTCATACAACTATATTAAGTTTCTCAACCATATACTCAGCATGTTGTGTATTTTGGTATTAGGTTTACTAAAAGTCGCAGAAAATAAAATGCTAATTCCACACAATAACGCTTCTGCTTTGGGGGAGGGACAAATCCTAAATGACCTTGAATTTAGGAGAAGACAGGAAAGTAAGGACAATAAAAAGTAAGCAGAATTTTATAAGCATGATGAAAGAAGAAAATGCACCTACTGTGCTTCTTGATTTTTTAGTTAAGGAATATGTTTATTGTGTAATAATCTCCTAAGTAGCTAATTAAAGTGTAATTTCCTGGATTAGCTTCAATTCTTTAAGTACCTATCTGCATTTACCAGTCTTAGGATGTCTTAAAACTTAGCTTAAACACTCTCATATCACCTTTGTTAGTAACAAGAAGTAGCAATTCTATTTTAGTTATGATTCTATAGCAATTTTCATGTTATTTCTCATCTCACAGAGAAATATAATGACTCCCTGAAACCAATAACTGTGTCAATAAGGCGTAATTAAAGGGGATGTTAAGTAGTAAACTAGAAATGAGTTTGCTGCTTACTGTACTAGATAAAAATAAACTTGTAATCAGAACAGAAATAGATGTCCTAAACCAGAGAAGTTATAAGCATTATAAGCATCTACCTTCAGACCATGGACCTTGAGGCCATGTGCTTGGTATATTTCTTTCTTTGATGGGTAACCCTTTTTCCAGCAAGCTAGTAAATATTTGAAGAGTTCAGAATAAGATGCCAGAATAACTGAGACATAAGCAGGTATTAAATTAGGTATATATCACTTTGCAGAAAGATTAAAAAGAAAAATGACAGTATTAAAACTGAAGAGTAAAAAGACATTTTAAGCAGGTATGAAGAACAATAAATAAATAAATAAATAAATAAATTTAAGAGTGTTATATAAAACAACCCCTGTAGTGAGAGATTAAATGGCTTCTTGAGGATATTATTTCAGTGTCAAGTGCACTCTAAATAATGTTATTCAAAGGCCAAAAAAAAAAAAAATCATGCAGAACATAAGGAAGGAAGAGCAACAGACTTTCAGAAGAGCAATAGACTTTTTCAATTGTTTTCACTGTGTATAAAATTTGAAGAATTCAATAAATGTTACAGTTAGAACTGTAACAAACCATCAACATGATTTCTAAAGTCAAGAGATGAATAATTCAGGTCACTAGATACTTGGGTTAGCATATACTGGGCATATCCATCCACTGTAGGTTGAACATCTGACAACTAACTGGAAATTTACACACAGTCTTGAAAACATTATTTTTTCCCTTCAGTACCTTTCCCTTCCCTTGTCCAAAAAATATGTCTTCCATCCCCATCAATGGAAAGGGTAGATTAAAAAATGTCAAATAAACTTTGAAACTTTGAATTGTTATGACATTTTTCCATCTAAAAGATACTGTATTATCTTTTTTCAAGTTTTAAGTCCCTTTCTCTTCTGATTTCAAATAGGCCTAGCTCTAGATTCAGCTATATTTCTATTTGTAAAGATAATTTTATTATACTACATCCTTTTTTCATAGTTTTACTTATTTTCTTTCAGCCATCCAGGAAGATTTTTTTCTCTGCTTTTCACAGATTATTTTTTCACTTTCACATCAAATATTAGATGCTGATCATAGAAAAAATAGTGTGCAGAGCAGAGTATGTTTTAGCTGCTCTTAAAGTTTTGAATGTTCTTACTGATGTATTGCAATGTACTCATTCTTTAGGCAATCAATAGACATTGTGATAGATATTATTCTTTCCCCCTTGGAATCAAGATTATCAATTTGATATTGCTGAAAATAGGATACTTGCACTACCTTTGTTTTCTTTTCCCTTCTTTCTCCCTTTTCTCAGAACTTCATAACTGTGACTTTTATCATTTTTCTTTAATTGTATGTTCTTAGTTGAGTATTTTCTTAGTTTGTAGTACTTGAAGCTGTTTTGTGAACTGTGATATAATGTGCAGTATTTAAAGACTTTTTGGATAAATCTTTGAGTGGTTTATGTAACTACAAGGGATTAAATTCAGTCCTAACTTGATATCTATTTGTAATGTGTGTTTTGGAATAGTCATGCACAATCAAAGAATCATAGTGGTTGGAAGAAACCTCAACAAATCATCGAGTCTAGCTTCCCTACTAAAGTAGTTTTGCTACAGTATGCAGCACAGGTAGGCATCCAGACAAGTCTTTAATATCTCCGGAGAAGGAGACTTCACAACCTCTCTGAGCAGCCATTGCTACAACTCTCTGAAATCATTTCCTATAATTTCCTATTTTCAGTGCAAAGTTTTTTTTCTTCTTATCTGATCACTTTACATCCATCATCTACTTACACTTGTCTATCCACAGTTTTCTGGTTGGATTTATTTTTTTAAGTTATGACAATTAAAATAAATAAATAAATAAATAATCAAGGATGCATAAGAGCCTACCATTGCCTCATCATTTCTTTTCTCACAGATATTTGAGAATGTGTCTTTCTCTAATCTTTTAAATCACTCTTCCCTTTCCACATTCTTTGGTGATTCTGAATCTTGTTTTCAACCTTCCTCCCTTATGAACAGCTATCACTTCTTTTTCATCATATCATTTTCCTTTTAGTCATAATTATTTCTCTCTGTTCATTTTATTTCATCTCGCTGCTATCGATAATGTTATTGAAACAAATGTAAAATATATATGTCACTAGTTTCCTTTGTTTCTGTTTCAGTGTATTAAGCTACTTATGTGTTCACGTGGCTTTGTCATTGTCTGTATTTTAATTATTCTTCTTTTAGACTTAGCTCCTCAGGCAAGCTGGTACAAAATCCAGAAGTTTGTCCTAGTCTAGACAGCCAAACCAGATAAGTCATTCTCCCAAAATGTGCCAGAGGAAAAATAACTTTATAAAGTGTCTGAAGAAATCATGCTGTTTGAAGAGCTATGTTGAAATACCAAGTAACACAAGGCAAGACATGCATTTTAATTTAGAGCATCTGGTAAGGGGGAGTCAAATACAGCTGCTCAAGAAAGGCAAGGCATACACAACTCCATGCCCCCAGGATCTACCTGGTGTGAAGCTGAGTATGCATTCCTAGTAAGTGCACAAATTCAGGTATGCAATGCACATGAACGCATATATATACAGCCAGACACACAGAGCAGCACAGACACTCAGAACACCCACATGGACACAGCATCAATAACCTCATCCTGCTTCTGCCTCTGTATAAACATAACAAAAGCCCATCAGAACAAAATGTATCCACACATGTGAATTCTTCAAGCATCTGTGCTTAGCTATGCAATCTGCCCAGTAGCAGACGGTTACTCCTGAACCCCAGTCTTCCCATTTACTAGCAACTGGACATATTAGCCACTGAAGCAACAGCCCCATTCAAGACTCACTTTGTGAATACATGTGCACAGAGAAACATAAAGACTACAGATTTTCCAGGGAACAAAATTCATCTAGCAGGTGATCCTCATCTTCTCCTTTCCCCTCAGTTCTAGACAGGCACATACCAACCCCACAGACCCTCCAGCAGCTGGCCTTGGGCCCTTACAAAAGCCAGTTTCTCCCATAGACTTGCTCTTAGAGATACATGCCTATCCACCCAAATCCCAGGACAATTTACGTGCTTGCTGTCTAGTTCAGCTTGATCTTTACTGGTGAATATATAAACACTCATATAATCACTCCATTTGTTGGCCATATGAAACTCTGATCCATAGTGCTATTCCAGTGGCTAGCCCACAGGTCTGCACATTTGCACACTGAATAGGTACCCAGAAAAATAATTAGAAATGGAGCTTAATAAGAAGATAGAATGAACTGTGCTGATCAGGCACAAGGCATGTCTGGACAAATCTGCTAAAGAAAAACCTCTGCTTAGAAGTAAACAAACCTTTATATTCCTTTCTTTTCCACACCTAATCCTTCCTAAATAATCTAGTCCCTCCCTTTTCCTACATCTGATTCCTCTCGTAAATCTCCTAAGTCCTGTACAATCTTAATCACCAAATCTCAGAATCATAGGTGTTGGAAGGGATGTCAAGATATCATCAAGTCCAACCCACTACTAAAGCAGGTTCTCTACAATAGGCTACAGAGGTAAGCATTGTAAGCATCCAGACAGGTCTCTAATATCTCCAGAGAAGTAGACTCAACAACCTCTCTGGGCAGCCTGTTCCAGTGCTCCTTCACTCTCACAGTAAAGAAGCTCTTCCTCATGTTATCATGAAACAACGTGTTCCACTTTCTAATTGCTGCCACTTGTTCTATTGTTGCATGCCACTGAAAAGAATCTGCCTCCATCAACTTGGGCCCCTTGGTTTAGATATTTATGTCTGTTTAGATAGACAGTTATGAGCTTCTCTCTCAGCCTTCTCTTTTCCAGGCTGAAAAGATCCAGATCTCTAAGCCTTCCCTTAAATGGATGATACCCCAGGCTTCTTATCTTCATTCTGGCCTTCCTCTGGACTCTTTCTAGGTCTCTGTCTTTTTTGAACTGAGATTGCCATAACTGAATACAGTTCTCCAGATGTGGCCTCACCAGGGCAAAGCAGAGGGGGAAGACCACCTCCCTCAACCTCCTGGCCACATACACTGCTTGATGCAGCCTAAATATGTCATTGGCCTTCTTGGCCACTGCTGGCTCATGGCCAGCCTGGTTGATTAGACCTCCAAGTCCTTCTCCTCAGAACTCTATTTCAGCGGGTCAGCTAGTAACCTGCATTGATGCACAGTTATTAATCCCAGGTTAAAGACTGTATTTTCTCTTGTTGCAGCTCATCAGATTCCTCTCTGTGCAGTTCTCCAGCCTATCCAAGTCTTTGTGAATAGCAGAAGAGCCTTCCAGTGTGTCAGCCATTCCTCCTAGCTTTCTATCATCAGCGAACTTGCTGAGGGTTCTCTATCCCTTCATCCAGGTCACTGATGAAGATGTTAAACAAGATTGGACCCAGCAATGACCCTTGGGGAATACTGCTTGTTAAAGGTCTCCAATAGCCTGCTAAAAAGGATATTAGCTCCATCATTATTTAACCAAATAAGGTGAATGGGAGAGATGGAGTCAAGATCTCAAGACAACTGCAGATCTCTCTCCAAGCTGGTAGGGATGGCTTACATGCATATAAGGGATTTGCCTTTGATCCATTTGTGTGCATGATTAGGAGGGAAGGATCCCATTTGCATCTGATGCCATCTTCTTAATACCACACTGGTCTTGTCTTCAGCCTGGCAAATGAGATGGTGCAGGCTGCCTTAGATGTGGTACTTTCTCTGGTAGTTCAACCTGTTTCAGTAAGGGCAGAGTATGGCTCTTCCTTTTCTTACTTTGTCCCTCCCCAGTGCTTTCTAACCTATTTAATCACGTAGCCTCACCACCAGGCTGAGCAGATCATTCACCTGCTTGCACCTTCCACTTTCTATAGAAGCTTGAAAACTTGAAAGAAAATAAATTATAATGTGCCACTTACTCCCAAATATTCTGATGACATTTTAATAGATATTTTTGTACCTCTTGGATTCTTCACTAGTTCAGAGCCTAAAAAAATTAAAATATGCATTTTATGCATAGTTTCTCATCTACAAGAAGAAAAAGGCAAAATCAAAGCCCTTTATTATTAGGTGTACTTATTTAACACTAATATGTATTCATTTCACTCTTTTCTATGATTATGACATGCTCAATTTTTCTCTTTTTGTTTGTTTCTTTGTTTGTTTGCTTAATGGTACTGTACAATGAACTCAGTTAAAATACTTAGGAGATTCTGCATCTTAAAATTTCTTAGATATTTCTTAATAAGGCTGTTTTCCAGTATGTATTCCTTATATCAGATAGGAAGAATTATTCAGATGGACTACAATTAAAATGAGAAGCTGAAATAACTTTCCCTTTTTGACTATTAAATATCTTAGGCTTTGCATTTTCTTTTTTTTTTTTTTTTTTTTTTTTTTTTCCCTGTATTAAAGGACTGTCAATTTATACATTTTAAAATTAGTTATCTAAGGGTAATGGACTGACTGTCATAGGAAATTGCTTCTTTCCATTAGTTTGTAAAGAATGTTTAGCTTGACTAACTCCAATTGAAACAACTTTCATTATATACCTAAAATAAAAGTGAAATGATTCTAATCCATTCTGATCGAACACATTATGTTTATTAGACACTTGATAAGAAATTAAGCCTAGAAATTGGAAAGTGGCCTTCTACTATTTGGAATTCATTTCCATCCTGGAGTGATCTGCGTAAACTTGTTTGAATATTGTAACCTTGTAAACATTGTAAACAAATTTGTATATTAAATTCTCAGATAAAAAACATTAACAGGAGGATGTACAGACTGTAATAACTTGTACATATGTACATTTCTCTTTAGACAAACAGAAATCACAGATTAACTTCTTTAACCTAGACAGAGATGAAAATCTAATCTAATATCTTCAAAAAGATATTGGAATTTGCTATTTTCTTTCATACTGCCATATAGCACTTTCATTTAGTATTTAAAACATGTTCAAATTAAGGCAGTACCTTTAATTATATTTCTCTTATAGGTATCAAAGACTAAACCATCTTTTCTAGTTACATTTAGTAATGAACAGAATGACAGTTATAAATTATCATATTCATGGAGGAGTAAAAAATGAAGAATTAACATGGGCCATAGAGGGTATATCAGTGATGGAGGAAATATAGAAGATGTATCTATGACTTTTATTTTCAGCTAAAGCTCTGAACTTTTCAAATCCTCATAATAAAAAATATATACACATGTAATTTTCACCACCAAGGGAATCTCCTTTAAATTTAGCAGGAATCTTGTTAAATATTTAAGGTGACACTCATTGCACTCATTATACTGCACTAAGTTAAATTTGACATCAGGGAAAGATTAAGAATTCTGCTGCTACTTTGGATTTGTACTGCTGTAACTAAGAAAAGATTCTAAGGCCATGGACTTTCAGTATGCCATATATATATATACCATGGGTTCTGCAAGTTTTTTAGAAGACAAACAAGCTCAATATTTTCTATGTATGTATGTAAAGATTATATAGATTCATTAATTAAAAATGAATAGTCAGAATAATGACCCATCTGTTTCTCTTGCAGTAATTTGGGAGTCCAATTTCTGACTCACTAATGAGCTTATTAAGAGGCTTGTTAAAGAGTAACCATTTGAAGAAATTTAGGGGAAAAAAAAAAAATTGTCTCCAAAAGCTGCTTGTCTCCAAATGATGTATGATAGAAAGTTGCAGCTACACCATGAATCACCCACCTATGATGATGCCTGTTGATCCTGAAAAGATGACCCCTCTAATTAGGGGGCTTCCAGAGTCATTAAAACCTATAGGTATGTAACTGCAAGGAAAAATACAGGTAATGCCTCAGGGAGAGAAAGCCCAGGCAGCATTAGAACCCCCAACAATCTGCAGCCGGGATTCAAAGTATGGACATGAGGGGAGATTGCCCAAGAGTTAATTAACTATGGGAGAAAATATGGGCCAGTGATTTCTTCTTCCTCTAGTAAATTTGAGCCAAGAGAAGTAAGGCTTGCAGTGGTTGGCCTTGCTCCCATGCCACCTAGCCCAAAGTTCAGTGGGACTGGAAGGGTTTCATTGCCAGTAAAAACTAGTAGGCGAAATATTGATCATAAGCATAACTGTCTCTGGACACTGGGCTGGCAAAAGGGTGTTCCATGAGATTTGATGAATGGATTACCCACTGTCAAGTTAGAGAAATTTGTTAACTGGTGGCCAGAACAAAAAGCTCAAGAATCTTGGGGAAAGCAAAACCCCAGGTCTTAGGGCCTCTCCTGAGAAACATGAATAGCTATCCAAACTATTGGAAAACTGATGTCTTCGCCCCTCCCAAGTGAGTGGTGTGGGGGCGGTGAAGGGTGGATGCATTAGAAAGCTCACAACAAAGGGAAACCAGATCCTCGATTTAACACCTTCTGTCCAAAGGCCTCACCACTCTTGCCAGTTACCCCTGTGAGTCATGATCCAGTGGCTGATAAGCTAGGGAAACCCTCTTATCTCCCTGGCCAGACTGTGTCGATTGACTCAGCCAGCCTGAGGCCACTTTCCCTAACCATAACAGGATACCTTAACAAATATCCTTGGAAGGTTAAAGACACCCCCAAAAATATGTGAATATGAAATCAACACTTGCTGGATAGTTCCCTCATTTTTTAACCATGTTAACAAAGCCCAGAAAGGGCAAGTTGGTGTCTTATTTATTTTACAGAAGATCCCCATGGGACCTTACAAAAAGGCTAATAGCTGATTTTAACCATCTGTGCGTTGTGACAGAAATAATGAAGATTTGATCATGCTAGAATACTGAATATACCACTTGATTACTTTTTTTTTTTTTTGGGGGGGGGGGGGGGGGGGGGGGATTGCAATAGTGTTATATTTTGTGTTGTTGTGGGTGTGGGTGGTGATTGATATTAGTCCTTGAATCTGTTAAATTTCACAACTGGGTTCAGGGTTTTTAAATGTCATCCTGGCTTACTGATACTCCCTGCAAAGCGATACCATTTCTTTTGACTCTTTCTTTCACCCCTTTTTACCAAACTGATTATGATTTGCATGTAACTCCTCCACAATGTTTCCAAATTCCTAACAAACTGGGAAATGAATCAAGGGACCTATCTAATATCTGATAGATGTGCTCACAAAATAAATCTATCACAAAGCCCTTTGCTGGTGCTTTTCAGTGTCACACCAGTCCAGGAGTTCCATCCAAAACATGGTTGTTGGAAAGTGCCTAAGTTTTGATAAGAGATGGGTATGTTTCTGGGATTACCCCTCTTTGATGGTTTATATTGTGAGGGTATCCTACACACACTATCCCGTGACAAGTTCTGTAGACTATAACAATACTTGAACTTGCCAAACTAGTATTTATATCTCTCAGCATTTGAATTACTTCGGAAATGCTTAAGTGGAAAGTTCTCAAACACTAAATCACCTTAGAAAACATTACATGGCAAGTCCACATATTGTCAAATTGGAGTAGATATGCTTTTGGTGAATTAAGTGAAGTGTAATATAGTATGGCTATTCATAAATACACCACAACCTCTACTGAAGAATTCCCATCTCGATCCTGGCTTACACTGGGACTTCTTGGGTGGGGAAAGCAGCTGACACAAATAGCTCTATTTGTTTTACTTATTAATTTATCATTATTGGTTATTGTTAAATGTATGGTCATTGCCAATTGCCATTGGCTATCTGTTCTCATTTTCTACCTTTAATTCGTCCTGTAACATTTGTGTCACCACTCCTGAACAGTAACTGATGGTGTCTGTGGCAAATTGTTGTCTGTGACTCTAATTGTTGTCTAAAAATTGAATGATAATGAAAAAGTTTCTAAACAAATTGCCTGTGAGTGAAACTATCCTATTTTGTGTGCTGTTGCAACTCCTACATTTGTACCTTGTATGATTCCATGTTTCATCTAACTTATACAAGGCGTTGTATGCTCCATGTACTTTGTAACCACTTCAACTGATGATGAACAAGTCCAACAGATCAGGGGAACATTTGTAATCAAGACCAAGAAATCTTTTGTAGTAATTGTGTAATGATTAGCTTCCCCTTTTCCCCTTCCTCCTTCCCTCCCTGTTTGCTGTCTTTATTTTCTCCCTTTTCTTTTCCTCACCACCGTGGAGGGTCACATGCTTCATTTCAAGCAATCTCTGAGCCATACGGTGGTGTGAGAATCCTTCTTTGTTTTTTGGCTCAAAGTTTGTTTCCTGAGGTATTTCTTGTGATAAGACTGACTTGTCTAGGAGATGAGTGATGGGTGTTGCCTTGTGGCAATTAATATCACTGTGTGGACAATTTTAGCTGTTCGCCTTCAGAAGAGAGTGCTCGGGAGTGTCTACTGGTGGAAGATCTGGCCTGTGACTAAATAACTCCATCTTGCTATGGGAAACTGGAGGATGATGTCATTGTATCCTGTGAAGGCAAGGTACAAGTTGGTGCCTACTCCCTCTTATCTGCTGGCAAAGCCAGGAAGATAGGAACAAAGGAGTTTCCGCTGAGATTGCAAAGCCAGAAGTGCCACTCCAAGGAGAGCTGACTCGACCACTTTGGGTTTGAGCTCTCACTCCAAAGACAGCTTACTGGACCACTTTGAAAGCATTGAAAAGGGGCCATCATCGCCTTGTTCGTTGTCATTGTAGTGGTCACAGATGTTGTCAACAGAACAACAATGCTCAAAGACCCAACACTACTGAAGATCAAGGACTGAACTGTGAACCACGCTGGATCCATGGTGGTGACTATCCTTCTTGCTTCCTATAAAGATTCCTTGCTTCTCCTTTCCTATCTTTTCTATCGCCCTCTTTCCCTTACCCATTACCCTAATTCATAATAGTGTCCATCCTCCCCTTCCCCATCTCCCTGATTAACACCTGTAATAGACTGGTCGGACCAACATTTGCACTGTTGTTTCTTAATCTCATGCCAGGTATACAGATATTAAAAGAACCTCCTCTCCCCCCTATAAACTGGAGCGAGACAGCAAGTCAGCATGCATGTGTTAAAATGTGGATAAAAGGTACAAAAATATGTTCCAGCAGCGTGATGATTTTTTTTCCAGCATGGAAAAGAAAAAAGAGAAGAGGAGAGGAGAGGAGAGGAGAGGAGAGGAG
>JAPSGF010000059.1:3548591-3572487 GCA_035772895.1 Perdix hodgsoniae | reverse complement strand
AAGAAAAGAAAAGAAAAGAAAAGAAAAGAAAAGAAAAGAAAAGAAAAGAAAAGAAAAGAAAAGAAAAGAAGAGAATATCTCTTTCATTGTGGATATTATGCTTCCTACAGAAATTAAGGTTTTTTTTTTTTGTTTTGTTTTTTTGTTTTTTGGGTTTTTTTTAGATAAATGCATATAGGCTGTTAAATGTGTTTCAATGTGTTATTTTTGTTTGTCATGTGAAGACATTGTAAATGGATACTTTTGAAGATAACTGATCTATTTATTATTGAATGCTAACATCTAGCTTTCTATAGTGATAATAATTATAGTAACAGTAAGCAATGACAGAAAACAAATAGGACTGTGGAAAATTTACAGTAAAGGTTTTCAAGAACAATGAAAATAGTAGATGATCTCATAAAAACCCATTCTTACCTGTAGGTTCTCTACTTCTAGTGAGAGTATATTTATATTTCAGAACATAAGCATTTGTAAGAGCTCATCCATGCTAATGAAAGATAAAATGAAGTTGGAACTGGAATGAAAAGGTGTAGTGTAAAATTTGAGGAAATTGAGAGCTTTACAGAGAGAATTTAAAAGCTTAGGATATCAAAATGAAGGCCAGGAGGGACGTACTCTATAAATGAATTCTTCAGATAAGCAGGATGAAAAGAAAAAAAATCCCACTCTGGCCTCAAATATGCATAAATATATTAGTATAAGTAAATATAATGGACCATGATGTGCAACATAGTTTTTGGGATACACAGAAAACTTGTATTTCAGCTCTTAACAGACACAAGATGCCTTTTACGCACACAACTTATATTCCTTTCATGATATGTGCTGGGCAGACATAGCTTGCTATGCCCACGTTCTACATATATCAAAAAAAGCTCATGTGACAGGATTAATGTAGCATGGAGTTATCAAACCTTATTGAGAGGAAAGGTTTATTAACACAAATTGTGAGGGTTTTTTGTTGTCATTTTTGTTGCAATTTTGCTTTGTTTTGTCAAGATTTTTTGTTTGTCTCGGTTGTTTTTTTTGGTGTATGTTTTTGTTTGTTTGTTTTGTTTATTTTTTACTCTTGTGTTAGCAATCACATAGCCTTTGGTCATCTATAAACTTAGGCAAAGCAAATTCACGAAACTGACATCTAAGGCAAAGCAAGCTAATATCAGAGTATGTCAGGAAATAAAACAGGATATATTTGGATTATGTCATATGTATTCAGAATATATGATGAAAATATAACTATGGGGACCTGAGTGAAGAACATGAGGTTTAGCTCGCCATAGGTACACAGACATTACTTTCTCTAATACAAAAGCAGTTATGTTAATTAAGGAAACTTGAAAGAATACAAGCATGGTTACTGGATTACAAACAAAGGACAAAGATATTTTAATAGAGAAAAATGTTAATTTACAGTCTGATAGATGAAGTTGTTACTGAGTATACTGCTATATTAAGTCTAATTTAAACTAGAAGAAAATTGGTAAATCCTTACCAGAGATGACTTCTTGACAATGAAACAAAATATTCATGCTGTTGCATATGGTTCTGATCAGACATTTTTTAGAAAACTGAGGTTGTTATTTGTGTGGGCTTTTGGGGTGAGAAGAAGAGGAGGCAAATGATTAGTTGGTTGTTTTCCTGGAGGCTGTGTTTCAGTTCAAACAAAAATCAAAATAAGGAAGTGTCTTACAAAAGATCGAAAATTGCTATTCCACACACAGCCTTGACAATCTAGAAGCATAGAAATATATTATGTTGAGTGAATTAAGAATTTTTAGCTAGATAATACTACTTACCATGGTGCAATACTAATTGATAATAAATGTGTAGATTTTGGAGGTCTTAGAAAAACATTACTGGAAGAATATTACCATAGAATTTTAAAAAATGTAAATATAATCACAATAAAATGTATTTGGCACTGAAGGAAGAGCCTGGAACATCTGTACTGTAAAGTGACATAATTTATATATATTATATAATATTATATATAATTTTTATATACAATATATATGATATATATATATCATATAATATGATATAATTCCATTTTATACTGTCTCATATGATATCATGAAAGTAATGATGCTTTGTTTCTCCATTCAATATGATTTTTTTAAATGCCTTGTATATTAATATGATTAATCAAAATTACTATCACATGCTATTATTAACTCATTTGGTGGAGTGATTAATTATTCATGAAATATTTCTTCCAACATTGTAAAAGGAAATTATATTCAAAGGTGACAAAATAGTACTGACATTCTGGGAAGAAAAACAAAACAAAACAAAACAAAAACAACAACAACAAAAAAAATCATGCATTTTGTTGATTGGCTACATGCCTGAGAAATTCTAAAATATCTCCTTATAAGAATTCTTTTGTTATAATTCTGAAACAATATGTATTTTAAGAGGATACCTTTTCTTTTTTTCTTTTTTCTTTTTTCTTTTTTCTTTTTTTCATTTTATGTTGATATATCAAACTTACAAAAACTCTATAAATAAGTCTTCTCACTATAATGCAAGCTCATCTTATATTCTGTCAGTTGCTGCAGCAGCATATTTTCACTGAAACAGCAAACAGCTTCCAGCAAGTGCAAAACAGTAAGCTGATTACTCTAATCATGTCTTAAGGTTTCCGGAGAAGATATGAAATCTATGTGTTTTGAAATTATGTCCTTCAAAACACTAGCTATTTTGTCTGGCCTGTCAAAAAAACGTGAACAAATATGACTGTCCATCACATCATGTTATTAATTTTGCATTCTATTAGCATTATTCCATCACATCAAATTATTATTGCACTACACCAAAATGATGTTAGGGCTTTTATCATCCTCATAATAAAGCAAAACATTTCATTAATAAAATACTGAAAGAAATTATTTTTGAACTTCCCATGAGTCAATATGTGAAAAAATATCTTTCTCTTTTTTCTTTTTCTTTTTTTTTTTTTTTTTTTTCACAGACTACTTAGTGAAAGTAGAAGTGGGTTGAAGTCTTCTGGGATTTGATTTTTTTTATTTACTTATTATTATTTTTTTAATAACAAGAAGCAAATAAAGACCGTCTGTATACTCTCAGATAGCAGAAAGTCTACTTAGATGCACTGCAGTTTCTTCTACCTAAAGAAAGACAGAACAGACAGGACAGACATAAAAGAGAGATTATACTATTGTATGAATCAATAATACATATTCTGAGAAAGCTGTGCAGAAAAGATAGTATACAAATACTGAGAGACAAAACAATAAAAAAGGCAGAGAGACAAAGAATAACATCAAGAACACAAAGCTCAAAAAGAATTAGCATGAAATGGAAGTTTCTATTAACAGAAAAATAATGAGGTTAAACTACCAAACATAAAATATTTTCAGAAATATTTCATCATCTTACAAATATAAAAGAGAATTTTATTTCAATTGTTTTTCCAGGTCCATTTTTATATTGCTGTTGTAGTAGTTCTTTGTTAGCATGATTTATGAACCCTATACAAATCCAAGAGTACCCTGATAAATTTTACAGTTTTTCTAGAGTAATATGTTCAGAATAGTAACAAACTTCAGAAAATTATCCTGGCTACTATGAGAGTCTGGAAAATTCTCCATTGAAGTTTTGTATGTGGATGTGCTAAGTAGTTTTCAGTACTGCTGAAGTACTATCTGTGTTACAAAATTTTGACACATAGATTGCTAGACTTGGAATCAAAACTCTCACAATATATATAGGAGAATTAGATTTATAGGAAAGTTAAATTTGTTCTTGATCATTGTAAAATTGGTCCAGACCTAAGTGTCTACTTACACTTACCTAAGTGTCTACTTACACTTACACATCTTTCTATCTACTGCAACTGCCACTTGAAGATAGATGACAGAACTATACTGCACTTTTTATACCAGTAATTCACTCACTACATTGCTGCTCACAAATGTGAAGATTTTCATTCAAAGCACTTCACAGAAAAAGAAAAGAAACACTGTTTTCCACACTGTCCTTAGCTTACAGTAACTCATATAATTTTCTGACTCTTTATGGCTATATCAACCCTTTAGTTCACATTAAAAATAAAATACATTAAAAAAATAAATAAATAAAATAAGCAAGCAAACAAACAAAAATCACCTTTGTTTCCCACTGGTTAAACTGAAACTTTTCTTGTTAATTTCAGACTTGAAAAATAAGCCGTGACAGAAATTAATGATCATTTTCTGTCTTTTAAAGACAATGAGCTTCTGTGTAAGACAGAAAATTGTGTGATAGAATGCACTAAGGAAAAAATGTAATTATAGGTTTCTAATCCTTTAGCAGAACCATTTGCAATCCTACTCCCAAAAGAGCAAGAAATACAACATTAGAGAATTTGAACATCTTCTAGCCATCATTTGCATCCTAATAATAGAACCAGCTTTTAGAAAATAGCCAGTAATTGCTTACTGTTGATTAATATTCCTTGACAGTTTGAGTGTTTTTTTTTTTCTTCTTTATTTATTTACTTACAATGATTTTATTATTTAGTACTGTCCCTGATTGTGAAGTGATCCTTTCCTTCTGTTCAGCACTGGTGAGGACACACCTCTGAGTACTATGTTTAGTTATGGGTCCCCAGGAACAAGAGATACATGGAGCTATTGGGGAGAGACCAAACAGAAGGCCACAGGGATGGTTAAAGATCTGGAGTATTTCTATGAAAAGAAGCTGAGATAGCTGGTATTATTTACCCCAGAGAACAGAAGGCTCTTAATAACGTGGACTCAATGTCTATAAATATCTGAAGGGAAAGTGTAAAGAAGATAGAGTGACACTCTTTTGAGCAGTTCCTGGTACCTGAAGAGGCAATGGGCACAAATCAGAACAGAGGAAGTTTCATCTGTACATCAAGAGGGGCTTCTTTACTGTGTAATGGACTGAGTACTGGAACAGGTTCTCCCTCTTTTAGAGTCATCTGGATATGGTCCTGAACAACATGTTCAGAGGGGCCATGGTTTAAGCAGAGGGTTGGACCAGATGACCTGCAGAGGTCTTTTCTAAACTAATCCATTCTGTAATTCTATGATTATAAGCTAAGGGAGTTGGGCTTGTTCAGTCAGAAGAGACTGCTCTGGGGTACACTTCATTACAGTCTTCCAGAACTTAAAGGGAGTTTACAAATAGGAGGAAAATCAACTTTTTATACAGGTAGTGATAGGATTTAAACTAAAGGAAGGAGATTTAGATTAAACATCAGGGGGAAATATTTCACAGAGGGATGGTGAGGTGCTGAAACACGCTGTCCTGAGAGTTTGTGGACCTCCTTGTCCTGGAGGTGTTCCAGGCCAGGCTAAATGAGGCCCTGGGTAATCTGATCTAATTCTTGATCTTCTTGTTGACAACCTTGCCAGTGTCAGGGGGATTGGAACTAGATGATCCTGAAGGTCGCTTTCAATCCAAGCCATTCTGATTCTATGAATGATGGAGATTATACTAAATATATCAGCAAGAAAAAAGAAATCTAAGGGAAGGAATTTTATACCTTCCCTGAAAGTTGTACTGACGTTAAACCTCATTTGAAGACTCTTGTAAGTTTTCCATATCTTTTTATTAGGAAAGAATCAGCTATCACTACTCTTAAAAAAATGTGCATGGCAGGAAAAAGCAGTTCATTACATAGTTTGCTGGTACCACAGACAGTGTGCAAACACAAATATCATTTGGTATACCATTTATATTCTAAACAGAACATGAGCAACAAAGTGAAGAAAAAGAATAAATGAAAATTATAGTATTAGTGTGTCAATGGCTTATGGGCTGGTTCGGCCCAGTTCCATGACTAGCAGGGCAGAGGGATTTTGCAAAATCCACGCCTCCAGAAAAAGGGAACAGGGGACCCCAAAATAATTAAATACAGTGCCAATAATCTGAGGAGAAACAAACTAATTTACTAAATATATTGTCGGAATGCAAGATAACACACTATAATACAATATAATTAAAATTGAAGCTAATAAATCAAATATAATGAGAGAGAGAATGTCTAAAAGGTGGATAGTCCTCACCATAATGCTGAGGTGAGATGTGCAGTCCAGTTGGGCAGCAGGGAGAGGGAGAAGAGCCAATGAAGAAGAGCGCATTAGGTGACCTTGCCAGGAGTTATATCTCCTTTCTGTGACCACAAAGTCCCCTGAGGAATGTAGTTCTTCTCTTCCAGGCAGGTACCCAGAACTTGAGCATTAACAGTTAAACTCCCAGTGCCCCACATGATGTTATGACATGGAATACCGAAAACCAAAAATTGTGGCAAGTGTCACAATCACTGTACCACAGCTGCTCTGAATATAATGCCTCCAGTTTTATTATATTGTCCCACAACACCAAAGGCAGATGTTGGTGATATGGCAGTAGATATGGTTGTACTTCCCTGCTAATATTCTATTACATTTTGTTGTTGTGAAAGATGATGTATGACTTGAACGTATGTATGAAGCAAAGGTGTGCCATTTAATTCCTCCATATGGAAAAAAAAAATTGCTCCCATTGACATTCACCGACACTTGTTGAATGTTTATGGAGACCAACGAATGGATATGTGCTTGGGCTAGTGGGCAGTGCATTTCAGCAGTGGCAACTTCTACAGTGGGTCACCTCTGCTGGTGCAGATTTTTACAGCTGTAGAATGCAGACACTTGTTCATTGCTCGAGAAAAAACATAGCTAATGTAGGCGACTACTGAAAACCAATGTTTTGTAGCTTGTCGGGAATAAACCCACTTGGCCAGGGTACCTGCTGATAAGCCTAGGGAAGCACACTAACCCAATGTGAGCGAAAAGCTTCTTTTATTGTCCATACACTGGGCATTTTATAGATGTAGGATCCGTTACCATGATTACAAACAACTCCATAAATCATATACCATGGATACAAAATCAAACAAGCAGAACAATGATCAGAAGCCATGCAACCCACTCCGCTAATCAAAGCAGTTCTAAACAGAACAACAAGTCCCGGTGCTAGGATATGATTTATACTACACTCCAAACACAATGCCCCCCCTGGCCCCTTAGTCACGTAGCATTAGTTTCGGGCTAGTTCGAGCACCTTCTAGAAACCCCAAGCAGAATAAACACCCTGCAGTAGCTGAGAATTTTCTCTATTGAATAGTGTCATTGTGTTCTTTGTATCTATTGTAATTTCCATGGTAATGAATCAGACTGATTACTTTTAGAGTGACCTGCATAATAAACATTATATACATTCTATGTAATGTTTTATTTTGTTGATTTGAAAATTTGTATCACTTAAAATATTTATCATCAGAAGCTGTACACATATTTAGGAACATAATTCATATGTTAAAGACACAACAAAAAGAAGGAAAGTGTGAAACTATATAGAATACTATTGTATTAGTTTAACATGGAAAACTTTTGTTAGTAGTGGGGGCTGCAAAGATATCTTACATGAGAAGAGGCAAGAGGACTTTGTATTAGACACAGACAGTTCCTGCTGGCATTGCAATGAACCCAAGTCTGGAGAAAGCAGCAGCATAACCTAAGAGTCATTAACTGACTGGAAGGCCCCATTATCCCTGAGCAGCTCAGTTTGGGGAGGTGGTGGAAGAGCTGAGAGAGATGGAATGAAATTGACGAAGTTGAACCTGGGAAACAGGGGTGAACTGGGGGGAGTTGTTTTAGATATTTTTTTTCACCACTCAAATTTATTTCACCATAAGGCAATTTCATTTTAGTTCAGTTTATTCTACTTTTTGCCTGCTGAAGTAACCCATGTTATCTCCTTGCCTTTATTTGAAATCTTAGGCTTTTCCATTTCACTTTCTTACCCATTCTCTTGCGGAAGTGAAGTGAGAGAGTGGATGGGTGGGGGTCTGACAGCTGAGAAAGGTCAGCATTCCACAGTAATTCAAAACATTCATTGATCATAGCTTTATTTTAGTAGAGATCTAAATTATTCTTATCACAGGGAGAGCTGTTTTTAAATACAAGTCACATGTTTTAGTTGAAGAATAATAAATGAATATCTCTTAACTTTTATTTAGGAATTGATAACAAGGGAAACCAATTTTCTCCACATATCTTTTTTTAATTGAAAACCTTATTATCTGGTTATTTTGTAATTCTATCTTGAGTCTATGCTCTTTATACATATAGCTCCTATGCTCTTGAATTGTTCTGTTTGTTTTTTGTTGGGGTGGTGTAGACTGGGAAGATGCTGAAAACTGAATAGTTCTAATAGTTTCTCTTTTTTTCTTTTTCTTAACTCTCTCCCTGCATATTCACACTCTCTCCTTCATGTATGCATACTGCAAGGACAACGTGCTCGCTACTGGAGGGATCTGAATACGTGTGAGTGAGGGCTAGGGTCAGCAACAGGAGTCAGGCTGGAAGTGTGACCAGCACAGCCTGGGGTGTCTGTTACTGGAGTGAGCACAAGGTCTCATCACCAGTTACTGGTGGGACCTCTATGTGTGAGTAGAACTTACGCCAGCTGCTGGTGTCAGGCTAGAGAAGTAAGAAGATTGTGATGACAGTTACTGGAGTGAGGAGGGGTCCTAGCATCTGTAATTGGAGGGTCTATATCTCTCTGGACCTACGAAGGGTCCTATAGACTTTGAACTCATAAGGACAGCTACTGAGAAAACTGACATGAGTGGTGCCAACTACTGAATTCATACCAGAGATATAAGAACCTCCGGTCTGTGGTGCCAGCTACCAGAGCATGTAAGAACCTAACATCAGCTACTGGAGTAAGTCAGGGCCTTCTAATTCCAGACACCATGGCAGGAGCAGTGCATGTTCACAAGCAAGCTAACAGGGATTAGTGTGAATGAGGCAAGTGCAGGGCTCCATGGGTTACGGTCTCTGTGACTGATGCCAGCTGCTGGCAGGGAGCGTAATGCTTGTATCCTCCCTAAACTTTGTGTGCATGAGGTGTGTGCTTGTGTTTACCAGCAAACTTCACGCAAACCAGCTGGTAATTAGTGGGGCTTCTAGTCCAGGCTAATATATCAAGTAGGTGAAGAATCCTTGCTGGTACTCCCAGGAAGACTGCAAATGTGGTAACTATGAGGAATGAGTATGCAAGCGCCTCTGTGTTTGCAGAAAACTTCAGGTTTAACTAGGCAGCAAATAGGTGAAGTAAGAGGGCCTGGATCCTGGTATGTGTGCTGAATAGGCAGATGAGACAAGCTAGTACTTGAATCATGTTGCGGCTCTGAATAACTGTAAGAACTTCCTTGTACTTGAGGAATCTGTAAATGTAAGTGTGCTTGAGAACCTAAAGAGTGCACTGCCTGCAGCAGTGAAATTCTTACCAGTCAGAGAGGAAGAAGGGGGTTTTGTTTGTCTGTGCCTATGTGTTATGTGGCTGCTTATTGGTGAAGGCAGTCCTTGGCTGGGGCACCCTGAATGGCCATCCACGTATCTGTGTCTACTCACTATCTCAACATGTCTCCCTCTGTTTTTATTTCTCTGGGATATGTGCTCAGCTCTGCTACTTGCTGAAGAAACAAGGGAGAAAGCTGCAGTCGTGTCCTCTGGGCTTGGTAAGTACCTTGCGTTCTGTAGCAATCACCTGGACAGGCAAAGTCATGGGCCAGAGCAGCTGCAAGAGGTGGTTGTATTCACTTAACAAATCAAACGTTTGTCTTCTTCCAACAGATTTTTATAATCATATATTCAAAGTTTTCTTCCATACTTATTGTGTTTTCTTTCCTTATCAAGGAATACATTGAATTACTGAAGTTGCTTTGTGCTTTGTTGTTTTTTTTGTTTGTTTGTTTTGTTTTGTTTTGTTTTGCTTTGTTGGGAGTGTTTGCTTTTGTTTTATTTGTAAAATTGCATTAAACAACCTGTTCTATTGACAATAACTTTTAGTCCCTTAAGAAACAAAACAATGACAGTAATAATTATTACAATTTTTTAAAAAAAGTTCAGAGATATTTTCAAGTATATAGCAACAGACCGATAAGGTAAGTATTTAGTGAAAATGGTAAGAAAACAAATGACACTGAATGCAAGATTGAGAACAGACTAATAAATAAACAGATTAAATGCAAGTTTGGAGGTGTTTGATGCACTTGTAGAAACGATTATGGCATGGAATGGGGTTCCTCATGAGCTTCACCAAGGAAAAGTCAGAACCTTTAACAAGATCTTGTTTTTGAATAATTAATTTTATGTAGAATTCCAAAGAATATCAACAAGAGTTAGTAAGTGACATGGATGAGATTTATGTACTTCAGTATTATTTCCAAAACACCATTCTTAAATGCCCCAAGCTACATGAAACATCCACTTGTGCCTGGCACGAGAGATATAACCTAAAGAAAAGGCATTGGACAGAACTAGAAGCAGAACATAAAGAGGACACAAACCCTGGGGAGCAGCATGCACAAGGCCACTGAGTAAATCTGGAATGTATAATTCATAAAATTAATAAAATAAAAGAATTCATAAAATAAAACACAAATAGCAGCAGACTGTAGCTGATTTTCATTACTAAAGAAAGATGATCCATCAGACATTGTTATCAACATCAAGTTTTGAAGTGCTAGAGAAAAGGCAGAGCATAGTCACAGACCAAGACAAAAACAATGGAACCTCTAAAACAGAATTTGCACAGTTTTGATATACTGAAGTTAATTGCTTCAAGAGTATGTATGGCAGAAAATATGCACCAATTCTAGTCCTCTTGAGAAGCAGGTAGATAGCCTGGAGAGTTAATACTGTATTGTGGTGATCTTTCCTCTCTGTAGAATTAACACAAATCTAGCCAATTTATTTATTTATTTATTTTAATATTATCCACTATTAGTTTGAATATCATTTTTATATCATTTATTGATAACAGATTTGAAGTAGTTTATTGATGCTCAATATTTTCCAGTTTGGTTTATTGCATTTTGTATGCAGACACATGCCTCTTAAAGAACAAATACTTAAGAAAGAAACAGTCTATCACTATTTGGATTTCTGATGGTAAAAAGCACGTTATTAAAGGTGTGGGCAGATATGCAGAGTAGTTAATGTTTAAGCTAAATGCTCAGATACCTCATTTCTACTAAAAACATACAACTGGCATATTAGCCATGATTCTCTGCAGACCTCTGGCAGATATTCTGGGATTGTTTAGTCTGGAGGAGGTTCAGGAGGTATCATTCTCTACAGCTACTTGAAGGGAGATTGTAGTGAGCTGGGGATCAGCCTCTTCTCTTGTGTAACTAGTGATAGGACTAGAGAGAATGGCCTCAAGTTGTGCCAGGGGAGATTCAGGCTGGATGTTAGGAAATACTACTTCTCTGAAAGAGTGGTCAGGTGCTGGAATGATCTGCTCTTGGAGGTGGTGGAGTCACCAACCCTGGAGGTGTTCAAGGAACGTTCAGACATTTTGTTGAGGGTCATGGTTTACTGAGAACTGCTGGTGATAGGTGGACATTAGGACTGGTTCTTTTTGTAAGCCTGTCCAACCTTGGTGATTCTATGATTCTAATGGCTTTGAATTTACATACGAATATTATGAACTTCCTTATATTCTTCTCTTCCAACCAAAGACATTTTTGTTTGTTTTAATACAGTAGAAGCAGAAGTTTAATAAATTGATGGTGACATTCTCTGACTGAAAACAAGTTCCCTCTCTTCATTTCCAGCAAACTAGCTTTCCAGAAAGCACGTAGTTTTGCATGCAAACTCTTACTGAGCGTATATTTACTCAAGTAAACATACATCACTTTTTACATAGGGCTGTACTGACAAAGAAAATAAAATACTGTCAAAAAAAAAAAGAAAAAGCTAGGAATAACTGAAGACAAACATAGGAACAGAAGGATAATTTATGTATTTTATGTTTCATCCACAGTTTCAATATTTACACCTTCAGTTATCAACGTATTCCCTTAAAAAATGATTACATTACTTTTATAGATATATAAATGATTTAGTTATTCTACAATGAAGATTAACTCTTAAATGAAATTTATTATGGATTTTTTGTTGCTTGTTTCTTTTGTTTGTTTGTTTATTTGTTGTTGTTGTTGTCACTGTTTTAAATGCTGATCTTGATAGAAATAAAGAAACTGGGAGATGAACAAAAGAATCCTAAATGAATCTTGGCATTAATGCGGTGAGGGAAAAAATAAATAAAAATTCTTAACCTTCCACTTTTTTGGTTACTGCTAGAGCTGTCTGATATACTATAAAGTTATGTGACTTACACAGAATCTCATTTTGATCAATGCCACTCAGCCTATTCTCAATATTCCCAGACAAAAAGTCATGAAGCGAAGTGCATTAGGCTTTGTCTTGATTGAATACAAGTGTATGGTTAATCAGAACTTAGATTTCTTCCCACTAGCAAACTTCTGAGAATGTTAAATTGTTTTTCATTTCATTTTATTTGAATAACAACAAAATAATAATAATAAAAACTAGTATTTCTGCTCTGGTTTCAGTCACATCTAGAAAGTCTGTATAATAGCTTTTCTGATGTTATTTTGTTTTGGTTTGGTTTTTGACATTGTTGCAGATATTATCTGTGACAGGAAATTAAAACAAATCACAAAGAATTAAGAATCTCCAGACTGCCCACTGATTCAGAATTAATTTACATCTTAGTTCAATGTTCCTTTAACCCACTTAACTTTCAGTTTTCAAAAATAATCAAGAGTCCACAAATATCTGTTATTATATATTTCATTTATGATGGGTAAAATTTTCAATATTAAAAATCATATTTATAAGAAGAATCTACTAAATACAGATACATAGAATTTCAGAGAAAACAAAAACAAACAAAAAAAACCAAACAAACAACCAAACAACAACAAAAAAAACAGTGATACAGCCATGCACTGAAATCCAAAAGTTGCCATATATGGTTAAGTCACAGTAGCAGTACAGTTCCTACAGCTGTTCTGTATACTGACCATCATGACAATAAATATCGGCAATTGACTGAAAATAATAAGTGGGTTATGGCCAGCTCAAGGCTGTTGATCTTTTCAAAATTCTTTTGATAGTTCAGCCGTCATCAGTAATATCCTGAATTATTCCTTGAGCTTAATGGGAACATTGCCCTTACCCATCCCCACCAAGCCTTCTATCACTGTAAGAGTTCTTGACTATCAGTGACTAATATTCTGTTCCTAGGGCTTCACTTTATTACATAATTACTTAGGAAAGGGTTAATCTCTTTTAATTTGAGTTGCCTCACTGCTAACTGCCTGACCACTTTAGAGCTAAACAAAAGTTAAAGTGTATTATTAATGGAATGACTCAAAAAGCCTCTTGAAAGCAAACAAGCAGGGGGCAACAAACACTTCACCAGAAAAGTGATTGACCACACTCATGGTAGTGAAATTCTTCCTATTTCTAGTCTGAACCCCCCCGATACAGTTTTGTGCCACTCTCACAAATTCTATAATTGATTACCAGGGCGAAAGGATCAGTACCTTCCTCACTAATTCCTCTCCTCATGAAACTGCAGGGAGCAAAGAAGTAACTTCTTAGCCTCCTGTTTTCCAGACTAGACAACTCCTGTGTTCTGTCTCTCCTTTTAACAACTTTGCTGCCCTTTTCTGGAAGCCTTCGAGTATATTAATATATTTTCTATATCGTTAAACCCCAAATGGCTCACAGTATTCAAGGCAAGGCCGCATCATCTCTAAATACAGTGGGAGAACCACCTCTTTTGACCAGTTGTCTATGCTGTTTTTAACACACTTCCAAATGCATTTTGCCCTCTTGGCTGCAAGGGCATATTGCTAACTCATACTAAGCCTGCTGTTAAACATCTCTCATAGATCCTTTTCAGCAACCCCACAGAAAAAGATCTGGAAATGATGATCAAAAACCTCTCCAGCAATTTGTCTGCCAGTCTGTTCCTGTGTCCAGCATTACTATGTCCCTGATTCAGAACCTGGTATTTACCTCTGTTAAATTTCATGTAACTGGTGATTGCCAAAATCTCCAATCAAACTGGATCCCTCTGTAATACCTCTTATCCCTTGAAAGTGTCAACAAACACTTCCTCATCTGGCACTGCCAATAAACCTTATAAATATGCATTCCAGTCCTGAGTCCAGTTCATTGATAAAAACGCTGAAGTGAACTAGAAATGAGCCCTGGGAACACCACGGGTGACAAGCTACCAGCCAGATGTAGCTCCATTTGTCATAAAACGTTAAACTTTCTGCTGTTTGGTCAATGCATCACCAAGCATAATATTTATCTGTTTATCTCGCAGTTTTACAGCTTGTCCAGAGGGATGCTGTGATGGGTTGTATCTAAGGCCTTCCTAAAATCCAGAAAGACTTACATCCTTTGCCTTCCCTTTATCCACCTGGCAGGTGACCTTATCATAAGATGAGATCAAATTACTAATATTCTCCTTTCATGAATTCATGGTGACTCAGCCCAATAATAGCTTTGTTCCTTAAATGCCTTTCAGTAGCACTAAGAATAATATTCTCCAGAATTTTTCCAGGGACTGAGATTAGATTACAATGTCTGTAATTTTCTGGGTCTTCTCTCATGTCTTCCTTGTAATCTTGGTTAGCTTCCAGCCTGCAGAGACTTCTCCAGACTCCCAAGATAAATTGTTCAAAGCAAATTGTTGGGAAGTGTCTAACTATAAAATTAATTTACTTCTTCAGTCCTCTGAGGATAATCTCATTGGGTCACATGGACTTATGAATGTTCAACTGATAAAACTGGTCCTTTAAAATTAGAATGAACTTGAATGAAAAGCCAGAGCTATCCTAGGTATGGTCCTCCAACACAGAGAACTGAGCAGCCCAAGTTCTTTCATGAGTTCCAAAAACTAAGGAAAAAAGCCTCTACCAAAGGGAAAATATGTTCAAATGTGAGGCGACTACCTGAATTATGTATCTGTCCCATGTTTTCCTTTTAACTTCTCTTGCTGTTATACATATCTAAAAAGACTTTTGTTGTTGTTTGACATCACAGTGACCACTGTCAGCTCAAGCTGAGCTGTTTTTTTTTATGTTTTTTTTTTTTCACTGCAGATATGAACAACAGCTCTGTAATATCCCTGCAAAACCAGATCTTGATTCCAGAAAGCAAAAAATTTATTTTTCTGTTCAGACAAGGCCGTCTCCTCCCAGCACAGTGGGATGGCCTGCTCTTGGGTTTTTAAAGGTGGATTCTTGATAAATAAGCAGCCTTCATGGACCCAAGGGACACTGATAACTAGCTTTTTGAATAGCTTACAGTTTGCTCTCTTAAATTCTGCTGACCTTTTTTCTCATTATATCAGAGATTTTCAATTCAAGTTTATCCTGATCACTGTGCCCAGGAAAGACATCTATCATCACTTCTCCCACTTTCCCTGTTCTTTCCTACCTTGAGAACACATCACCCATGCTATTTTCCTGAGTGGGTGCTTGATAGTAGACAAACATAACAATATCTACTTTGCTCTACTTTACCCATTTAATCCTCACCCACAGGCTGTCTGCTGTACCATTTTTTAATAGAAGGGCTGTACAATCTATTCTCTCCTTTACACACAGTGGAACACCTCCACCTTACTGCCCTGCCTATCCCTCTTAAACAGTCAATAGCTCTCTAACCCAGCACTCCAGTCATGGAACTCATTCCAACTCTCTCTAATACCAATCGTATCATAATTCTGAGAAAGAACCAAAGCTTCCAGTTCATCACATACTGTATAAGTTTTTACAGAAGACATGCTTCTCAGTGCTCCCTGTAGCAGCAAAGGTGTTCCTATTAGCTTTGTTTTTTCATATGGTGCTGTACAATCTCTTGGCTTAATCTTGGTGTTCCCAATGATATCCCCCTCACCAATATATTGTAGTTTAAAGCTCTCTCAATCAGTTTTGCCAAGCTATGAGCCAATAAACATTTCCTCCTTTAAGGCAGGAAGGTCCCATTAGGCCCTCAGCATTCATTACTCATTGTCTTGAAGACACTTCTTGTCACAGTTTTGTGTTGTTTGGTCTTCAGTATTCCACATCATAACATCATGTACTGCACTGGGAGTTAAAGTGTTAATGCTCCAATTCTGGTTACCTATCCCTATACATTAGGGAAGTCATGGGGTCTGGCCCTTTTAGGGGGATGAAGGGGGCACTCTCTTACTGCCTTGCAGTGGGTGCTGGAGGATGCTTTCCTAGCCATACCAAGCTTTTAAGGTTTGGCTCAGTCTCAGGAACTCTCTCTCCTATTTTATTTATTAGTCCCAGTTTCAATTAGATTGTATTATATTATCTTGCATTCCGATATCATAGTAACTTTTCCTCCATAGATCACTGTCACTGTTTTTTTTGTTTGTTTGTTTTTTTCCTTTCCTTGAGACCAGCTCCCATCTCCCTATCCCTTTTCCTTTCCCATTTTGTTGGGATGGGGGGATGGGGGGATGGTGGGGGGGGGATGCCCCCCTGCCATGGGCATAGATTGATCTAGTTAACTCCATAAAGTCCAAAATTCTGGCAGAGGCACCAGTTTTGGAGTCAGAGACTGCTGACCTAGATTCACCTATTTTTTTCCCATATTTCTCTTTATTACTGGGAGGACTGAGGAAAACACAACCTGATATCCTGAATCCATTAGCAATCTTCTTATGATGCTGAAATCTCTTTTAATAGACTTCAGATTTTTTGATGGACAATATTGTTACTCACATGAAAGAGCAGGAATAGGTAATAATATGAAAGCTGTATTAAGCTCTTAAACTTACTGGTGAAGACCTTGATCTAAGCCCTGGAGAGGCAGCAAACTTCTCTTTAAAGAGAATCTGGTCTGCAGTGGGGAGCCACTGTTCCTTTCAACTGAATCACATTTTAATCTTATTCATAAATCAAAATTAGATGAGATGAATGTTGGAACACTGGTTGCTATGATATAGAGTTACCATTTAGCTATATGTAAGTTTGCAATCTTACATTTGAAAACCAACTACTCAAATCTATATTTAGGCATCTAATTTCCAAACTATTGCTTGGATGTTCACATCCTTTGAATCCATTCTATTTTAAGATTTTTAGGGGCTGCACTATAATTGCAAACTAAGAAATGGACAGGAAACATATTTCTTTTCATTTCTTTCTTAAAAAATATATAGATAGATATATATTCACATTGGGTATTTTAAGTTACTAATGTGGATTGTTTTTGTTTTAAAAAATAACAATATTATTAAGTTATTTATTTCCAATTATCAAAACAAAATTATTACACAGAAATACACAGGTATATCTTCAGCAGTGGAGGCACTGGATATTTTAAAAAATACTAAAATCTTATTAACTTACTAAGCAAGCATATGTACAGTGCAGCAGTTACTGCTCAATTGAAAGGAAGATCCTTGATCCTTTTCAGAGTCTAAATTGTTTGCTTTAAACTGAATATAGGCATCACTTTGTTATCCATATGGCCTTGATTCCTGATTGTTTGTCCTGCAGGACAAATATACTGTCTTGGGTTTCTTTACTACAGGAAACGAAACACATGGAATAATGCTTTGTGCCTGAATTTTGTCCCAGCACAGTGCAGAGACAGAACAGCTCTCTATTCTGATGTAGATGTGGAAACTGGAGCAGTCAAGATCACCTCCACCTCTTCGATGAATGCATTAAGAACTTCAGATTGAGTGGCAAATAATCAAACTTGACTGTTTTGGCTCTCTATTCAAATTTTCTAAGCGATACTGCAGTTAGAAGTGTCGGATATATGCACACCTTCACTAAGAGAAATCCAATTACATAGAAAGGAAACAGAATAGAAAGTTTTTTATTAGATCTCTGGGCACAAAGGCACTCTAATCCTATGGTTAACAGATTTCACAGATAGAACTAGTGATCAATCATTTTGGGGTTAAAACTGGACAGAAATGAAGGCTACACACTTAAAATGAAAATGATCTGATTGAATTCAAATATAACACAAGGGAGAGCCCTACTGGCAGAGCTTAATAAATACAACCACTGGTATAATAGCCAAAATAAACAGCATTCCATATAAGCATCAAAACATAAGCTGGAATATTTACCTCCACTCATCCTTCAGTGTAGCTGTTTTCATGAGAAATTCAAAAATATATTTATATAGTACAGGTACTTTGTTATCTTACCTCCCACTTTCATGGGCAAAATCATTTGCAGTGATGTAAGATCTTCTATGAAGGAAAATACACTATGAATTAGTTCATCAGTAGAACATCAGTCCCTTTCTCCTCCCCTCTGTACTTGAGTGCCCCAGGTTTGTGAGAGTAAACGTGAACATTCAAGCTGATATTAATTCTGTACTGAAACTCCAGGAAACTTCAGAAAAAAGAGAGGCAGTAATAAGGAACCTACAAAAAAAAAAAAACAGAAAGCAGGTTTGGCTTGTTGAGTGTGTTTTTGTATGTGTGTGTGTATGTAGTTCTTTGTTTTTGTTTTTTTTTTTTTTAGTATGGACAGCAAGGTACATAAATAGTATCTGTTCAGTTTGAATAAACCATCTAAATTATAGTTTTTTGCACTATACTTCTGTCATGTGTGGGTAGTGTTGGGAGTGGCAGGTGTTCCAGCATATTCTACATATGCTTACACTGGTTCTTCTGTATCACAAGAAAAATAGTGACAGCAGTTGGATTTCAGTAAAGCTTTAGAAAGCAGGCCAGTTAACAGAGTTTGTGATGAAATGCCAAGAATTTGAAAGATTGGCTGTAGCCCAGATCAATATTTATATATCGTACTAAAAAAAAACCATCAGCATTTGCAAATACACTTCACAGAGATGTATTCAATTCCATCTTTATTTTAGAAAGCTATCAATACATATCCATCAACCTAATGTACAGATTGTACAGACTGACCCAGAGAACTATCTTCTAAATAAGTTATCTATCCCACTCTTTTCAGTGGCAAGAAACGTATCCATACATTTATAAGAGAAAGAGTGTTTCATAAGTTTTCTCATACATTTTCATTTTCCCTTTCTTTTGAAATAATGGGAATTTCCTATCCTTTGAAATAAGGGGAATCAGAGAGAAGAGCATTCAAGGTCTGGGTATACATTATGCACACAGTGGCATAATTATGTTTTTCGTAGCAATTTCCCACCTATGTGTTTGGGTGGTTTTTTTGTTTGTTTTCTGTCTGGAAAGAAATGTGCTAATACTTTCACTCAACTATCCATTATAAATTCAAGTCTTGCTCTCCCCTTACAGTGGTCAGTTCACAGCCTGTTAGTTATTTTATAAGATAGATAATTAAAGTAGCAAGAAATGGAAATCTAGGCCAGATCAAGTCACTCACATAAAGCTGATTTCTACAGATGAAAGAACAGCTAAGGCAGAGTCAACTCAAAGCTTGTCTGCTGTGTAATAAAAGCAAATTTTGCTGCACAAGGAGGACTGAGAAAGAAAAGGAAGGGGAAAAAAAAAAATTCACACACAGAAACAGAGAAAAGAGGTGGTGAAAAGGCAGACTCCTGAAGAGCAGGATTATGTAAGGGGTGTCAGTAGGAATAAAGTAGAAAGCTCCTTACCCTCCTTCTTTCTTTCTTTTTTCCTGTTTTTTTCAACAGTAACAGCTACTGTTCAGTCCCGCACTTTCATGAGCAGCAACTGCAATTTCTTTTTCAAGGCTTTTGCACAGGGCAAGTTCAGAACAGTTCTGTGTTCGTTACCCTAGCAGTCTGCTGCTCTCAGTAACTACCTAAAATTCTCTGTGCCTGAAGCCATCACTGAATGAATTCACTACAGAATAAGGTGCATAAATAAAAGAAGTGAGGCCAAGTAAGGTTATTTGGTATTCATGACATCTGAATTAAGAAGGATTTTTGAAAGTGACTAATTAAAAATCAGTCTCATGAGGAGCAAGCACACATTTTCCCCTCTAAATTATTCCACAATTTATTGCTCAGTTAAATTTCTTATAGTTCAAGGTTACAGAGTGACTGCTTTCCTCTTATGCAGTATAAATTGGGTTAATGGACAAACCTGAAAACCTGTAATCAGAAGAATTGTTGAAGAATACACCAGATAGGCACATAACAAGAAAAGATCTATAGTGTTATCTCAGTGTATTACTCTACCTACTGTATTTAACTGTTGGCAGCATCTCATGGTTCAGGAAGTAGGAAGTAGTCAAATCAATTTCTGTTAATTCGACAAAGTAGGAATTGTTAAATACTTTTTGACTGATACTAGAAAACATGAACTTTAATTATTCCACAGAAGTTAATGGAGAGTTACATAGAATCAAAGAATCATAGAACCACTCACGCTGGTAAAGACTTGTTGACTGGCAGAGCACAGAGGGTCATCGTTGGCAGTGCAGAGTCTGGTTGGAGACCTGTAACTAGCGGTGTTCTTCAGGGGTTGGTGCTGGGTCCAGTCTTGTTTAACATCTTCATCAGTGATCTTGATGAGGGAGTAGTGGCCAAACTCAGCAAGTTTGCTGATGAATTTGGGAGGATTGGCTGACAGGCCTGAAGGGTGTGCTGCCATTCAGCGAGACCTGGACAGGCTGAAGAGCTGGGCAGTAAGAAACAGATGAGATTTAACAAAAGCAAGTGTAGAGTCTTGCATCTGGAGAGGAGTAATTGCATGCACTGGTACAGGTTGGGGGATGACCTGCTGGAGAGGAGCTCTGTGGAGAGGGACCTGGGTGTCCTGGTGGATGACAAGTTGGCCATGAGCCCACAGTGTGCCCTTGTGTCCAAAAAGGCCAATGGCATTCTGGGGTGCATTAAAAAGAGTGTGGCCAGCAGGTCAAGGGAGGTGATCCTCCCCCTCTACTCTGCCCTGGTAAGGCCTCATCTGGAGTACTGTGTCCAGTTCTGAGCTCCCCAGGACAAAAAAGACAGGCATCTCTTGGAAAGAGTCCAGAAGAGAGCCACAAAGATGGTGAAGGGCCTGGAGCATCTCCCCTATGAAGAAAGGCTAAAGGAGAAAGGAGAAAAGAAAACTGAGAGGGGACCTGATCCAGGTCTAGAAATATCTAAGGTGTGGGGAGCAGAGTGGTGAGGCCAGACTGTTTTCAGCAGTGTCTGGAGACAGGACAAGGGGAAACGGACAGAAACTGGAGCATAGGAAGTTCCACACAAATGTGCTCAAGAACTTCTTTACAGAGAGGGTGATGGAGCACTGGAACAGGCTGCCCAGGGAGGTTGTGGAGTGTCCTTCTCTGGAGATATTCAAGACCCGCCTGGACGCCTACCTGTGCGACCTGGTGTAGGGAACCTGCTTTGTCAGGGGGGTTGGACTTGATGATCTCTGGAGGTCCCTTCCAACCCCTATGATTCTGTGCTTCTGTGATTTTGTGACTTTAAAGATCATCAAGTCCAACCACGACCAATATACTACACTAAGAACCCTCCACTAAATCATGTCCCTGAGCACCACATCCAAATGGCTTTTAAACACATCTAGGACTCAGCCACCTCCCTGGGGAGCCTATTTCAGTGCTTAACAATCCTTTTGATAAATAAGTGTTTTCTGATATTCAAACTAAACTTACCCTGGTGCAACTTGAGGCCATTTCGCCTTGTCCTGCTATCTGTCTCTAGTGAGGAGACCAAGCCTGCTCTCACTGAAAGCGCCTTTCAGATATTAGAAGAAAGCAATAAGGTAAATATATTTATCAACATCTCTGAGGTTAACATGGAATTTATTCTTTCCTCCAAGAATTTGATATTATGAGAGATCCATAAATTCAAGGATGTTACCACTAAGCCTCCAAAAATCTCCCAGATGCTTTATTTTCCTATTTATTTATTTCTATTTCTAAATCTCAATCTTATTAAAAGATAAGTTTCTACTTAAACAGCTTTTCAGATAATAAATTACCTCCATGTTTGCAAATTTGCATTTTAATTCAAAATAAGATATACCTAACTTAAGATTCTATTCTGTGAATCTTTCTTTATGGAGGACTAATGAAGAAAAAACAAACAAACAAAAAAAACAAACACCAACATTATCAATCCTTTTTCATCAGTACTCAGTTATTTCTAAGTTTTCTGTTCAATAAACTAAATAAATTGCTCCTTAACACTCTTACCTGGAAGATTAT
This sequence comes from Perdix hodgsoniae, assembly GCA_035772895.1. Lineage (NCBI taxonomy): Eukaryota > Metazoa > Chordata > Aves > Galliformes > Phasianidae > Perdix > Perdix hodgsoniae. Next base: position 3,550,442 of record JAPSGF010000059.1, on the reverse strand, counting down.
GTACAATTTTCTGCACAATAATTTTTTTACCTGTTCTAAGTCCTGTTTTCTTTCTAGTCTTCTAGCAGCCTTATGATAAGAGTTGCCTAGATACAACAGATCTATTTCTCTTCTTAAATATCCAAGAAAAGCATCAGTCTCAATGCAAAACACTAGTTCCCGGTCAATTGCATTTACTGCAGCAGAACAAGAAGAAAAAAAAATCAAGTTTGTTAAAAACTTTCAGATTTTCCTTCTTTTAATTAAATGAATATTCCCGACAAATATTTTAAATAAATTTATAATTCAGTTCAACTCAATTATGCATTATCATTTGTGTACAGGTACCTGAATTCCAAAGGTTCTGATGATCAAGAAAATCATCTTGTCTTCAGTGTCCAACCCTTGAAAAAAACAGGACAGCTATTTAATGACTTGGTATTTTATACCATCTAACTCACCACTTAAGAAGATATTAATGACTCCATCTACCTAAGAACACTTCTCATTTTTCTGCTCTTTCTATGCACGCTGACAGTAGCATTGTTTTAGGTTAAAATGAGAATGTTCTGAAGTGCAGACAGTCTTTTGCTTCAGAAAGAAACTCTGGCAAATATGCAAGAAAGATGTGATGTGATCCCATGACAAGAATGACTCAGGAGCAGCACTGCAGAATTTTGATTCAGCTTAGTTACTTACCATAACTAAAGCTGAACTGCATTTTCTTCTTGATACATTCTCAGGGATCTCAGTAACAGCACCTGAGTATACAGAAATGCCTAAAGTGTTGTGTTTCATCACTTGGATCTCTCCAAAAAGAAAAAAGGATTATATGTAACAATGCATTACTGTTTCAAACATTCTCTGCATAATGTAGACTAATTCTCTAATTTCAGTATTCTAACAAAAAACGCTTCTGGCCAAAGATTAACCTGCAAAGAACAACACTTCTTTTTTTCTACGCACACAAAACACAATGCTTCTATGCATTTGAGTTATTTTCATCTATAGTCCATATTCAAGTATACAGATTTATACCATAAATAAAACCAAAAAGTTTTTAATGTAACTGCTTTAGCCACTGTTAAGAACACATCTGTTCCATAATATTTCTAAGCATACATTTATTTACATTATAGGTATATATCTATATTTCTAAGTATATATTTATACATAGTCTTATATATTCAGCCTTTAAATTTAAAGTACAATTAAAATTCTTACTAAGAACTAATGAATGATGAACATTATGTAATATTATACATTCAGTGAGGTGCGACCATACTACAGTGCTTAAAAGAGTATATTAGAAAAAAAAAATTCCTTTTTCTTATTGCTATGTGTGTTCAATATTTCGTAAGAACTTAGTTTCATTTATTTTGAAATGTCATTCTTAGATGTTATTCCAGCTGTATCAAAAATCTTCTTTATTCATTAGATAGCTTTATGCATTAACTAGATAACCACATTCATTACTGTGGAGAGTTCTTTGTAATTTAGTAAGACTTGTAAAAAGAAAAAAATGCGTCAGTGCAACTTCTTATTCAAACTCACTCAAACTTCTAAAGTTTTGAAACTAGCATTTTTTGTTAATTTTTCTGAGGCTGCATATGTATAGAATAAGTGATAATTTTTGCTTGTATACATCAAGAAATAAAAAAAATAAAAAATAAAAGCACAGTATTCACAGTGATGTCTAGCTGTAGCACATATCAACAATCAGACTTCCAGATTGTTGAAATGGTTATTTTTTTTTTCTTTCCTGCATTTTTTTCTTTCAGTTTCTTTTTCTTTTCTTTTCTTTCTTTCTTTCTTTCTTTCTTTCTTTCTTTCTTTCTTTCTTTCTTTCTTTCTTTCTTTCTTTCTTTCTTT